>JAFBJS010057798.1:32082-66019 GCA_016785265.1 Paraplagusia blochii
GCCATTTTTGTAGGACGTGAACTTGGTTCTTGGGCGCATTTTAGTGATGTCACACAAGGACCCTCGTGGAGACACTGCCGTGTGATTGGATGAAAACGAGTGAGACTTCTGATTGGCTGGCGACGGACTGACGTAGCAAAATTACACACACGCATCTGGTCTGCAAATTAAAAGCACGATTTGCATGCGCTTACGACAATTCGCAAACTTACTTTGAAGAATTCACAAATGTATTTTGATGCGCGAAGCGTTGTTTGTGTGTTCTTGCGCATTCGTGTTTACGCTTGTGTTCTTTTAATAGACTATTCTGGCTACATACTCTTGGGGCTCCTAACAAGATATCGCTGGGGCAAACAAAAAAAAAAAAAAAAAGTTTTTTGACCAGGCTCCCCTAGTGACCAGAGCACCACGCAACTGCCTGCCTTTCCCTGTTTTCAAGTGTAGCCTCTGAATAAATGTCAATTTTTGGGAACATTGAATCGGGAACAGCCTCTTAATATTATCAGCACTTGAGAAATTAATTCTGATATAAAAAAACACATTACTGATATTTGCCTTTATCTTTAGCGTTCCCAGATCCTTTAAATGTTTTTTTACAGACCTACGACAAAAAAAAAAAAAAAAAAAAAAAAATTGAATATTTGGGATAAGGGATTTATACTAGTGGGCCAACTCTAGTACATATTTGATATAATCTTGCGGGCCAAATATAATTACACTGCGGGCCAGATTTGGACCCGGGGCCTGAGTTTGTCACCTGTGCTGGAGGCCAACACTAAAGGATTACAACAGCGTTGGTCCAAGGCGTCGCACTATCGGGGTTCAGCTTTGGTGTTAATATATTTAGCCGCGTTGTATCGTACGCCGCGTCGACTTCATTAGCTATCTCAGCAGGAAGTGCCGAAGCTTGAATGATAATAATATCTCACAGACTCACAGGGAGAGTGAGGTATAAAGGGTGAGGCGGGGGGCGGGTGGTGGTGGTGGTGGTGGTGTTGGTGGGGAGGCTGAGAGTGCAAGAGCCCTGGGATCCTGACACAAATGCATGGATAACTGATTAGATTTTATTTCCATCACGATCTGGGAGCAAATTGTAAATACAACCCTCGCTAACTCAGTGACTAATTAGTTTGGATATGAATTGTAAATTTGGCTCATTTATGCGTGCGGTGATTAGCCAATTACTCAACTATCAATCTATCGTTCGCTCGTCTGATAATTAACTTCTTGGATTAAGATAAGATAGAATTAACAAGTTGACTGATTTTTTTTTTTTTTTTTCTTTTTTTTTTTTTTTTAGTATCATTTGTGGGTGTGCACAATGTAGCTTTATTGAACGTGTGTTTTGTTCATTATATTAGATTTTATTACTAACCATTTCTGACTGAGATAATATGCGGTTTTTTTTGCGTGTGTTTTCTTGGCAGTTTCTGCGTTAACCTTTAGATATCAGGCTTCATAATTTATTGTCTGACCTTTAATATCTTTGCTTTATGTTACTGTAGCACTTTTAAGTGAGTTCAGAAAATGCACTGTTTGAAATAAAATCTAATCTTGTTTAATAAAAAAATGCATTCATTATAACAATATTTTTTTTTCGTGCCCTAATTTCGCTCCTTGTCTCTTTCTAGGTCAGTATATTGGAGCGTCAGGTGCTTGATTTCCTGGGTTATCAGTGGGCTCCCATTCTGACCAACTTCATCCACGTCATCGTCGTCATCCTGGGCCTTTTTGGCACAATTCAGTTCAGGCCTAGATACGTCACAGGGGTGAGTTACTCTAAAAACCCATATACACACTGTATCTATAGACTTCTCCCTTATTTAGGGGTTGCTACAGTGAGTCAACATTTTCCATCTCCTCCTGTCCTCTGTATCTCCTTCTCCGACTCCAACTACCTCCATGTCCTCCCTCACTGCATCCATCAATCTCCTCTTTGTCTCCTACCTGGTAGCTCCATCTCAAGAATCATTCTTCAACAAATGTATCCCCTGTTGCCTCCTCTGAACGTGTCCAAACCATCTCAATTTGACTTTTTTTCCAAACGTTCCTGTCTGTGTTGTCCCTCTAACCACCTAATTCCTGATCCTGTCCATCCTTGTCTCTCCTAATTAGAATCTCAGCATCTTTACCTCCTCCACCTCCATCTCTGCACCCTGTCTTCTACCTATTCCTAGTGTCTCTAATTCATCCATCATGGCTGGTCTCGCAGCTGTCCTTTACCTAACCCCATGTCCCCCCTCACTGCATCCATCAATCTCCTCTTTGTCTCCTTCCTGGTAGCTCAATCTCTAGGATCATTCTTCTACCAATGTATCCACTGTCCCTCCTCTGAACCTGTCCAAACCATCTCTATCTGTCTTCTCTAGCTTTTTCTCCAAACCTTCCTGTCTGTGTTGTCCCTCATTCCTGATCCTGTCCATCCTTGTCTCTCCTCAAGAGAATCTGAGCATCTTTAACTCCTCCACCCCCAGCTCTGCCTCCTGTCTTCTGCCTATTCCTAGTGTCTCTAATCCATCCATCGTGGCTGGTCTCACAACCGTCCTGAAAACCTCTCCCTTCACCGTAGCTGATTCTCTTCCATCGCAGATCACTCCCCACGTCACTAGATCTTTGTAAACATTGCAGGCATATCCTTATAGAAAATCAAAAATCTAAAGCAGAGATTTATGGTAGAGTCTTTTGTCCCCACGGCTACTGTCGATAAAATGATTTCGGTGTCACAACGCATTGGGGGGTTTTCATTGTGCCTGCAGGGCCCACTGACATTGTCCACTGACTCCTGTTAAAGACCTACTTATACACACACGCACGCGCAGGCACAGACCTGAAAAGTAAGAGAGAGCATCCACTTAATTGCAAGAAATAAAAAAAATGATCAAATCAATTCCACTTTCATTCATTCCTTCCTGTTTTTCTTCCTCTGCGTACACACCTTTACTCTTACCATCCATTTTCCCCCTTCTGTCTGGTCGGATTCAGGTGATTGTTTGCTATCTTCTCCATTCTTTTTATGTACAATCTGCATCCCAACATCATCAGATGTTCTGTTCTACCTCCTCTAGACTAGAACATGCTTTTATAATCAGGCAAACGTCTGTCAAACCTTGTCTGCCTCTTACTTTCCTTTATCTGTCTCTCTTTATCTCTGTGTCTCCTGGCAGTACGCAGCCTGGCTCGTGGCGTGGATGACCTGGAATGTTTTTATCATCTGTTTTTACCTGGAGGTTGGAGATCTGTCTAAAGTAAGAAAAAAAAAAAAAAAGAAAAATAATAAAGACATTCTTGATGTTCTTGTATCCATGCTCGCCGAACGCGTGCCGAGCGGCAACGTCTGGTGGGATTTATGGAGATTGTATCCAGCTATTCTTTTATTTCCTCTACACTCACAACAACTAAAAAAAAACATTTTTAAAATCAAATAATCACAGAAATTATCTATGTTCCCAAGAATCCCATTTACAAAAAAAAAATGAACTGCTTCCATTTTTTCTTACTACAAAGAATACAAGAAGTTTAGTTTATTATGAGTCACTTCCACCCACATTTTACCGCATTAAAAAAATAAAGAAAGAAAAAACGAAAATACTCCCTGATGTTATTCGAATGTGTGATAGTTTTTTGAGAATATATTTTGCGATTATTTAAACTCACAAATTTACACATGTTTTAGAGAAGTGGTAAGGGTCTCGAAGGGTCTGTCAAACCTGTGTTTTTAAAAAAAATATATATATTAAAACCTGAACTGTGGATGTCAGTAGATCAGTAGGTTAGTATTAATTAGCTGGTTTATTGTTAGTAATAGTAGTAGATTAGTAGGTAATCATCCATTGGTGCTGTGTGTGGTGTTGTTGAGGAATTGCCATCTTAGTCATTACCGTTATTGTATTTCACTATCAAAATAATACTCAGTTTAGTTAAACTGAATAAAGTGTTTATATAAATATATGCACATATACACTTACCACATACACACATATAAATCTAAATATAACCATACTAATCAATACACATGTGCATATATATGCACATGAATCTTGTTCACCCAGTATATTGCATATACATACATATACACAGAAATACATATACACCTATATATATAATATATATACGGCATATAAAGTATATAAAAATGCATACAGTACATACATGCACATATGCACATATAGCATGTACAACCAGTATATTGGTGATACACATACTGAGTTGAACATACACATTTATAAATATATATTCACATACATTCATGCACACACACACACACATATATATATATATACGGACTCAAGCACATATAGCATGTCTATTCAAAATATTGGTCATACACTTACATATACACATGGATATATATGTATATTTATATATATGTTTATATATATATAAACACACACATACATGTGCATGTATAAGCACATATAGCATGTCCAGCCAGTATATTGGTTATACATACATATATATGCGCAAACATACATGCACACATGCCCAGACACATGTAGCTTTACCGGCTAAAAACATCTCAGTAAAATAAATGTTTTTTTGGCCTGTAGATTTCAAAGTATATTTTGTTCTTGGTTTTCATGTCGTATAGTGTCAGGAGGCCTTGTTGACCTTCTCGCTGACATCCAAAAACATCACGTCCTGCCTATTTCTGATTCTCAATCACACTAAGGATTGATGCTTTGGCTCCAAGGTTAGGCGCTATATTTGTCTGGTCATGGGGACTCTTAGCTTGTTTGACAAATATTTGCTTCTTTTCGGAACGGGGCAAACACCGTGATGTGCTGGTAGCACCCTCTGCTGGAGCGTGCAGCAGTCCAAGGCTTACAAGGACATAAATTTGACACAAATAGTTGAACTTTTTACCCCGTGTTTGGGCTCATATTTGAACCCAAATAAAAAGTAACAGTCCCACTGCGTGTGGTTTGAACTATCGGGACTGGGAAAGCGAGCGCTTTGCCATACACTTTGCATCATCCCGGGCAGATATTTCCTGCACAAGCTTTAAAAGTGAAATGAGAGCGAGTACGTGAGGTTGAGAGAGTGAGAGAGAGGGAGAGAGAGAGCATACTTACTTTAAATTAGCTGTAAGAATGGAAGCCTGAGCCTGAAGCCTCAATTCAGTTACCCCGCACTTAATAGCTGCATCTCACTTGACTGTTGCTGCTCTGACTCTGCTGTCCTCCTGAACCCATTGAGAGCAGCCACGTCCATAAGTAGAGAGAAGCCAGGAATCTAAAAAGCGTAAAGGTTATAATGCCAACGTATCTGCATTTGTTGATAAGAGGTTGAAGCGATGCTAGATTTCAGGGCACCGCGGGGAGGGGTTAGAAACATCTGTGGCATTTGTTTTACATAAACAACTGCAACTTTCCTTTTTTTTTTTCTTAACAGTTCTGATTTGTTTTTAGTTTGGTTTGGTTAGTGAGTAAATTCTACTTCAATAATTGAATTTACCCTTCCCAAGGAAGGCATCTGGGGTAAATCTGCATCCATATATACGTATATATATATATATATCTACATAATTAGATAAACATACATGAGCACATATAGCATGTCCATTCGATAGATTTGTCATACACATATATACAAACACAAAAATATATGCATTAACATACACTTACATGTGCACATATTTAAATATATACACACATATATAAACACTTCCCAGCCAGTGCATTGGTTATAAATCTAAATATATATTCAAATACATATATACATAAACATACAGGTGCACATATAGCATGTCCATTGGATATATTGGTCATAAACGTACACATTAATACACACACACACACACACAGACACACACACACACACACATACATATGTATATTTTTTACATAAACCTACACATACATCTGCACATATAGACAGATAAAGCATGTCTAGCCAACATATTGGTTATACATACATACATATATATATATACACACATATATATGCCCATACATACACATACATTTAAATATATACATAGATATATACACACTTCCCAGGAAAAGCATTTGGGGTAAATGTGCACCCATGTTTACTGTATATAAATATAAATTCATATACATATTTAATTAAACATACATGTGCACATATAGCATGTCCATTTGATATATTGGTCATACACATACAGATAATATATGTTTATATGTGCACACATAGGCATATATATATAGCTAGTTTTTTTTTGGTTTGGAAAAATATTTGGTTGAAAATGAAATTGTATTTATTGGTAATTGGAGATTAATTGGAAATTGGAGTTAATTCTGCTACAATAGTTGAATTTACCCTTGGCAACCGCTAATGACGGTTTAAACCAGGAGGAAGGAGTCGTCACATCTAAAGGCTGCTCAAACTGATATTTAGAATTTTGGAATCAAACGTAGTTCCCGTGTAAGTCAAACATTTTAATTGAGCCAATCAGCGCCTCTGTAAACAGAAGAAATCCGTCGCTGCGAGTGCTGATTGTGACTGATTACAGTGTGTGGTCTGTTGTGTTTTTAAAATGCAGTCTTCCTGTTACAGTTTGCAGTTAATTTCCTCAACTCTGTTGAATATTTATGTCTCTTACTGCGCCCGGGCTCTGGCCGTGAATCACAAAAACATGCAGTTATAGCTGTGTATCATCACCGCGGCTCCGACTCTGTCCTTTTCTCTGTGTTGTTACTCTTTATTAAAGCTGCTTTGGACTTTTTTTGCTTCATCTAGCAGCTGTGCTCTCCACTCATTTACTGTTCCACACAGTCATTTCTTACCTGTCTGCTTCTCACGTGGCTGCACTCTCAGCCTTGTTAAATTTTGTTGCCATCCAGACCCCGGTTTGTTTTTCCTCTTGTTCCTTCTTTCTGGAATTCTGCACATGCACTTACCAGTCAGTTTAATGATATTTATATCCTGCGCTGCGAAAAAAAAAAATTATAATAAAAAAAAAACAGCTGCTGCAGCTGAGGAGTGATGGCTGCATTATGTTTGTATCACACTGTAAATACAGAGTTCATATGGGCCACTTTAAAACGCAAGTAGAGGAACATCTGGGAAGGCAACACAACAGTTGGTGACTTGCTCGTCGTACGGAGTGACAGTAATTCTGGATTTATGACAGGCTGCAGGAAAATGTCGCCTCTTAAAAAAGGAAAAAAAAACATATTTTGAACCTATTCACGTCCCTGTTACCGCTGCCCCTCGGCAACGCGGATTACTAACCGCTGACCAATCACCGGGAAACCTGCTGCGACACCTAACAGCTTGTATTTATGACCGCAGCAGTTTGTGTGCGCTCGACTCAAGGGCACGTCAACCTTGACCTAGTTACCGATGGAGAAGTGAGCCACCCAGGCCCGTGTGTGTTCCCCCTCCAGCTACTGTTTGAGATATGAATCCATCACCTGCCTTTTAAAGGCCTGTTGACTGACCTGGAGTCTGTTACGAATGCAGAAAAACGCAGGAAATCTGCCAAACGAACAGATCACAGTAACTCCGTGGATTCCGGCAGTATTTTCTGAAAGTTCAAATCAAACCATGCATGGGCAAACTAAGGCCCGGGGCCCGAATGTGGGCCATGAGGCTTCATGTTGCTGCCCACCAACTTTGTCCATATTAACTACAATATCATGATACTGTATTTTCCGGGATGAAGTGATTGGGGACACAACGCAGACAGGAAGGTATGTTGGAAAAACCAAGAGAAGACAGATTGAGATGGTTTGGACATGTTTAGAGGAGGGACAGTGGATATATTTGTAGAAGAATGATCCTAGATATGGAGCTACCAGGTAGGAGACAAAGAGGAGATTGATGCATGCAATGAGGGAGGACATGGAGGTACGTAAAGGACAGTTCTGAGACCAGCCATGATGGATGGATTAGAGACACTAGGAATGGACAGAAGACAGGAGGCAGAGCTGGAGATGCTGAGATTCTCTTTAGGGGAGACAAGGATGAACAGGAAGAGGGGTTGGAATGAGGTGATTAGAGGGACAACACAGACAGGAAGGTTTGGAGAAAAAGCAAGAGAAGACAGATTTAGAAGGTTGGACAGTAGATACATTGGTAGAAGGATGATCCTAGAGATGGAGCTACCAGGTTGGAGACAAAGAGGAGATTGATGGATGCAATGAGGGAGGACAAGGAGGTACGTAAAGGACAGTTCTGAGATCAGCTGTGATGTATGGACTAGAGACACTAGGAAGAGGTAGAAGACAGGAGGCAGAGCTGGAGGTGGAGGAGTTAAAGATGCTGAGATTCTCTTTAGGAGAGACAAGGATGGACAGGATCAGGACTGAGGTGATAAGAGGGACGCAGATAGGAAGGTTTGGAGGAAAAGCTAGAGAAGACAGATTGAGATGGTTTGGACATGTTCAGAGGAGGGACAGTGGATACATTAGTAGAAGAATGATCCTAGAGGTGGAGCTACCAGGTAGGAGTTGATGGATGGAGTGAGGGAGGACATGGAGGTAGTTTGGAGTCCGAGTTGAGGATACAGATGACAGGGTGAGATGGAAATTGTTGACACGCTGTGGCAACCCCTAAAAAAGGGACAAGCCGGAACAAAAAGCAGATCATACGTCTGCTTTTTTCCTCAAATACTTGCATTTCCCCAGTAGATGACGTCAAAATGGCAAAAATTTTGGAATTGTTTTTTTAGTTTCTGCTCTTGAATCGATCCCTGTGTCCAATTTGGGGACCCACTGTGGCCTGCGAGCCAAAAACTGTTCCCAAGTATAGTTCAAATTATTGGACTACATGCCACTGTGACTTTGGATCTATTGCAAAAAAAAAAAAGCAGGAACAAATAAAACCATAGTCACATAAAAGCAGCATATGCAGGCGCCGAGTTTCTGGGGAGAAGTGAAGAAACATAATTAACTACAATTGTCACCGAGGAGCGAGTACAGAGGTGGGGAAATGACTATATTCCACAGATGCATCAGGTTATTTAAAGGACAGCAGGCCACATAAAAAGACCATCAGCGCTTAAACCTGACCATTTTGGGCTGCTGGATGATAAGGCTAATGATTTCAGTGATTTGCTTTTTTTTTCTACTATTTCTTGGTTCATTTTGCTGCCATCACCACAGACTCAATTGTGTATTTATTACTTCTCTGCCTATAATCATTTTCTTCTTGTTGTTCCCCGAGAAGTGCCGTGTGAATTTGCTCAGTGATTTTCTCCCCCCCCCCACTTACTGCCCCATCTCCCCTCACGCCTCCCTTTTTTTTTTTTTTTTTATTATTATCATTTTCTCTCCCTCAGTACTTTTACTCTGAAGCCTGGTGGAAATGTGACTCCATCACTGTTATTTATGGTCAATTTATAGAACAGGTATGAATGTGTCGGCCGTTATGTTGTGTCAATTTCACACCATATGAAGAGAAACCATTAGTTAAAGGTAAAAGAACAGAACGGGGGTTTTTCAAAATACGGGTTTTTGTGCTGGGGACAAAAAAAAAAAAAAAAAAATTCCCCCTACATTGATTAATGCCATGTTATCAGTGACTTTGCCTTGCACTGTGGAATTATGGTAATTCTCCGTGTTTTCACCCAATATTATCCTTCCACCCAGGCCGTGCAGCTCGGCTCCCGACGCAGCGAGGCCATTAGAACAACAACAAACAAAACGCTGTAATTACATTTCAAGAACTTAAACTTTTGCAGGCAAAGGCATACGTATTGATCTCATTTAAAAGGGTGGGAGAACAGTGTTGCGCGTAAGCAGAGTCGCGTTGATTAAAGGGGGGGAGGCGCGAAGGTTTGCCGAGAACCTGCGGCGTTCCTGTCCTGATAAGGCTGGAACACCCGGGACAGCGAGTGGGAGAGATGGCAGAGACAGCAAAGAGTTGAAATGTGTCAGAATTCTGTCAGTGCCGTTTGAGGTCCGTAAGTCAGACAGGCAGATGGACCCATGGCGCGGGGAGCAAGTCGCCCTTGAGGTAATGGTGAAGTGATTTTAATGCGCCATCATGATGTTGAGTTAACAAGACGAGCGCGGCGGCGATGAGTCGCTGACTCGCTGACACATGCACATAGGTTTTTATCTGAAAAGTTTGGTGTTAGTCACACTTTTTTTTCTTTTTTTCGGTCAAACTTGACAGTTTATGCTCTCGCGATTAGAAACCGCAGGAGTCTCTGGTCTCGACTTTCACCCGGTTCTCGCGTCGAGATTGTTCTTGTCATTTGCCAGAACGTGCAGTTGTTCCCATCGTCCGCAATTTACATTTTCTACCTCATTTGCCAATTCACAGCTTGAGCTAAATTAAACACTTTACTCCGACGGTCATTAATCAAATGTCGCCGGGTTGATTCCATCCCATTTTACTGAGTTATAACAAAAACAACAGTTTTTTTTTTCGGATGAAAACGTCAACTTCGATAAAGAGAAACGCGGTGGAGTTCTAAATTGTTTTCACAGCCTCCCGTACATTTCAGTTTTACAGAATGGCAGGACAGGAATAAACTGCAATGAAATGCTTGTCAGTTGGTCCAACCGCTTGTGAAAAGCCTTCCACCTTCCCATTTTTTAAATCTGGTGTGACAACGTCTAAAATAATTCCTGCAACTTTCAGGAATCTGACAGTTTGCCGAGTCCATTCGCAGGAGGCACCGGTCAGGTGTGTGCGCCTGTTACAGTTGCCTGTACATGGACTTCAGCAATTACAGGATGCAGTCTAATCAGATTTTTTTGTTTGTCTGTCTTTTTGTCCGTCCATTTGTCCACCTTCCTTCCTACTTAACTACCTTTTTTTTACCTTCCTTCCTATCTATCTATCTATCTATCTATCTATTTATCTATCTACCTACCTACCTACCTACCTACCTACCTACCTACCTACCTATCTATCTATCTATCTATCTATCTATCTATCTATCTATCCCTCCATTTCTACATCCATGTATTAAACTTCCTTCCTACTTACCTATGTATCTATCAACCTACCTACCTACCTAACCAGTTCATCCATCCATCTATTTATCCATCTATCCCTTCAACCATTCATCCACCCAAACTATGTGGGTCCATACCTGCCCATTTATTCATCCACCCTCCTTCCTACCTATGTATCTATACACCTATTTACCTACTTACCGTCCAAGATCCACCCATCATCCAACTATCTTCTTACCTACCTACCTACCTACATATCCTCCTATCAATCTATCTGCCAACCAACCTACCATCCATCCATCCATCCATTTTGGTACCTACCTAAACATCCATCCACCAACCCACCTACCAACCTACCTACTTACTTACCTACCGATCTACCCAACCGTCCATCCATCATCTATCTATCTATCTATCTATCTATCTATCTATCTATCTATCTATCTATCTATCTATCTATCTATCTATCTGTCTGTCTGTCTGTCTATCTATCTGCCCGCACGTCCGTCCGTCCATCTATCTGCCTACCTACCTACCAACCATTCATCCATCCATCTATCCCTACATCCAGCCATTAACCTTCCTTCCTACTTACCTACCTATCTATCTACCTAACCATTCATCCATCCGTTCATCCTCCTACCTTCCTACCTACGTATCTACCTACCTACCTTCCCATGTATCCATCAATCTATCAATCCATCTACCTTCTTACCTATGTATCTATCTACCTCCCATTCATCCAAGATCTGTCTATCTGTCTATCTGTCTGTCTGTCTGTCTGTCTTTCTGTCCGTCTGTCTTATCTGTCTGTCTTTCTGATTTTTATGTAACACCCATGTCGTCTTACTCCAACCACCAGTACTATACATGCACAGTACAGTGTATAGTGGAACTTATCTTTGGAGAAGTGCTTGATAACTCCATCATATCTACCCGAGCTTGTCTCCCCTTTAATGTGGAGCCAGTGGGATTTTCCTATTAAAAGTTTATCTCCACCTGCAGCTCAACTGCTCTACAGCCACTCAGGGAAGATAAAACGAACATCCCACCATGACAGCGATCTGAACTTTAGCCAAAGATATACTGTAAACCATATATTTTCCTGACACACTCCCACTCCGCCTGTCACTCAGCGCCGCGCCGTCTAATATAGCAGCAGTGTCATGGAATGACTCTTTATAAATATTTCTAATGTTCCACTGCTGACACGTTGGGAAGGTAAGGCCTGTGGAGAGAGAGGGAGAGAGAGCTGTCAGAAGACACACTCGAAGACTGGCGTCAACTTTCCCACATGCAGTCCCAGGCAGCTCGCTGTCACCGGTCCACTCTGTCATATAAAAGTTGCAGCCACCTACGGGGTGCCAGATGACACGCAGGAACAGACGCGCGGATATACGCGGACGTCAGTCATTAGCTAAGGCGGTGGGTTCAGTCTCTCTCTAAGCACGTCCTACTATCGACGCCGGTACTGTACGACGTCTGTACGCAAGCGTTTCGGAGCGGCTGTCGCTCATCACGTCCCGGGGAAAAAGGTACGGACACGTGTCTGAGGAAAGCTGTCCACTTGTGTATTGTCAGTTCCATAAACACGGCGGAGTTGCCGTAGAGGAAGGAAGTAAAAAAAAAAAAAACAAAGTGAGAAAATGAGAAGATATTGAAGGATTGAGGTTAGAGACAAACCAAAAATTGTCAAGGCAACAGGTGGGAATATAACGGTATTGACAGTTGGACATTGAAAGACATTAAAAGATACAGAGCTGCAGTGTGTCTTGTTCCTCAAGTATTTAGAAATAAACGAAAGAAAACCTTTTTAAAAACACATTGAAAGCAACTAGAAAAAAAAAAAAAAAGCCTTTTCATACAACGCCGAGATGTAACAGAACA
The DNA here is from genome assembly GCA_016785265.1 of Paraplagusia blochii. Classification (NCBI taxonomy): domain Eukaryota; kingdom Metazoa; phylum Chordata; class Actinopteri; order Pleuronectiformes; family Cynoglossidae; genus Paraplagusia; species Paraplagusia blochii. The sequence continues at coordinate 44,847 of JAFBJS010057798.1, forward strand.
AAAGTATCTGTAACAGATTGTGTATGATTGAGTCTCATTCTGGCAGAAATCTTAAGTGATCAGATCCTTGGTGATGGACAAAAGTCTTTATTCGTTTTGTAAATGTATTTTCAAGTAAAAGCCTGGTTTGTTGAGGCATTTTCAGGATTTGGTGCTAATTGGTCTCGGAAAAAGAAACTTCAGCTTCAGTCTGAGGAATGAGATACATTACTTAGCTCCCACAGATTTGTAAAAAAATAAAAAAAACGGTTTTTAATAAATAATTTAGCTGAATTTACATGAATAGACTTAGGTTTGAAAGGAGAGGATTAAAAAAAGAAAGTGAAAAACGGTAAATTCTGGTATTTGTTTTTAACCGACGGCTCTAGAATTCATCTTATTGAGGTCATCAAACCAGACTTTTCTGCAAATCAGTTTTTTTTCCAAAGAGAAATTGTATTTTAACATTTTTTGGTTTTGGGTTCCACCATGAGACTGATGTTTCTGAACTGATTAGAACATAAAAAAAAAATTGTCTCTATTTCTTGTTCCTTTAAGCTTGTCCCTTTTTTCACAGCATCCATCAATCTTCTCTTTGTCTCCTACCTGGTAGCGCCATGTCTTGGATCATTCTTCTACCAGTGTATCCACTGTCCCTCGTCTGAACATGTCCAAACCATCTCAATCTGTCTTCTCCAGCTTTGTGCTTTCCCTCAAATGACCTCATTCCTGATCCTGTCCATCCTTGTCTCTCCTAAAGAGAATCTCAGCATCTTTAACTCCTCCACCTTCAGCTCTGCCTCCTGTCTTCTACCAAGTCCTAGTGTCTCTAATCCATCCATCATGGCTGGTCTCTGAACTGTCCCTCAAACCTTTCCCTTCACCTCAGCTGACTCTCTCTAATTTCGGGACTACACAGCGCAACTGAAGCTAATCAGGGTTAGATTATCCATCCACCAGTCTGATCTCCATCACTGGTTTTGGTGTCCTAACCTTTTGACTCTACCGTGACCTGTAGTTGGTAGTCAGTCCTCCCCATATTGTCCTGATGCTCCACCCACTCTGTCCATTCAGTCAGTGAACGCCACAGGAAGTCAACCTCATCAGGTCATTGTAGGCTACCATAGACTGGACTATGAGACAATGACTACACAGAATTTTTATAAAAGTAATAAAAAAAAAAGGTATTGGCCAGTTACTATTTTTAGATAAGCATTTCTGTAACGAAAAAAAAAAAATCAGTTTTGTTTCTGTCCCAAAGATTTTAAAGTAAAAACTAAAGCATACGTCCAAAGTGGAGAGGCTGAATCCAAGCACCAGGTCTCCAGATGTTCTTTATCGTGAATTTTGGATATTTAAGGTGTTATGAAAGGACTAGGAGATTTACACTTTTTTTAAAAAAAAGCACGTCCTACTGGGTTTTAAGAGAAAATATCAAGGAGAAACTGCAGAAGGAGTTTTACCTTCAACAGAGGACGGAGACGAGGCTTTAAAAGACTGAGGAAGAGTAACACGTCCCCTCAGGAAGTCAGCATGGCTTATCTAATAAAAAGAAAACAAATCCAGATCAATTTCTTGGTGTTATCAATAGTCCTTTTTTTTTTTTTTTTTTTTTGTTCTGCCGCAGGATGAAGAACTATGACAGTAAATCAAACTGCAAACCATCCAATTCATCCTGGAATGAAGCTTTAAAAAAAAACAGATTGCCAGTGTGAGTCAGAATGCTAATAGTCACTTCGTTTGACTCCTCTCAGCGTTCGCTCACTCACAGGCAGACTGGGACGATGAATGAGAGGATCCCACGCGCTCCATCACAGGCGCCGAGCTTTAAACCTCCACCCTGATCCTTCGCGTTTATACGTCAACTCTGACTGCGCTTAATCAATGGAGGCATTCCTTCAAATCATGGCACAAAAACCCGTTGCGTTCCCACTCGGCGTGTCTCCGCTGGGAATACTGCGAAGTGCATATTTCTTATACATAATCCTTGAGCTGTTATCTGCATGATTTTTTTTTTTCCTTTTTTTTTGGGAGGTAAATCATCATCTCTGTTAAGTTTCATGGACAAGGACAAGAGACAGACCTATAGGGGGATAAATACATTTCAGGGACGCGTCACTTTTTTAACTCTTCTCCAGCTTTACACCGGATTCATTTCAAAGTGCGATTGTGATAGAAAGTAAAGGTTCCTGTATATAAATACTAAATATTTACACTGTTAAAGCTTTTTTTGAGAACTTAGAAGAAGAGGCAGGTTGGAAAAAAAACTAAACTTTTGGTATAGATTATTATTCATTATTCCTCCTTAAACTCTGGTTTTCATTTTTTTTTTTTTTTTCTAAAAATGAGGAAAATTTTTTCTTCCCATTTATTAGAATTGACATTGAGCTCCTTGCAAGTGTTCCCCCAGAGATGGTTAAAAAGACAAAACAAAGGATGTCCAATATTGTCCAAGCACTTAATTTCCCTGATACCAGAAAATTAAATTGTCCCCAAAACCGTTTCAGAAAACCTATGTGGGATTTTGGTAAATTTAGCAAAACCCAGTCTCCACAATAACCACCCAAATCACACAGCACCACACCGTACCTTTCTCCTGGTGGACTCAAACCTGCCCTAGAGGTGAACTGTGAAGATCTTGTGAACTTGTGTATGGGGACGGTGCCATGCTCAGGGGTAACCGGGCAGCTAGTGGATTCAAACCTGGGACACAACGGACCCAAGCGGACTTGTCAAGTTCATTCTGCTGTCTCTGCATTGTCTCCAAACAAACCAATGTATAATTAGTGCATCGAAATAAGTGCGAGTCGACGTGTGCTTCTTTCAGCTGACTCATTCTCCCTCCCACTGAAAAAAAAAAAAAACAGTTTTCTGGTGTGTGTGGAGTTGTTCGGAATTCTAAAGTTTATGTTTTGAGCAACATTTTAACATTATTTTGTTATTTTTTTGTTAAAGGATAAAAGGTAGCGGGAGAGCGATAGAAAACGGGAAACAAAAGGTAGAAGAAAAGCAGCCTTGTTCAGACTAGTGGCCTTTTAAAACGATGAATACAAATGTGTTTTTCTTTGTTATTACCTTGCCATTATCAAAAATTTTGGAACTTTAGGAAATTTAGGAAGCAATGGTCCCCAACCACAGGGTCAGGGACTGGTACCAATCCGTGGGTGAATTGGTGCTGGGCACAGAGAAATAATGTTTCCTTTTGGCCCCATCTGGCTATTACTTTCACTTGATCCATAACCATATCAACAAAAGAACTGACCAATAGAATGGCTAGGATTCCATCATCATAAAGCAACTATATTTGATTAGGAATTATTTTCTCAGTGAAGACAACAATAAACACAAAATGATGCAGAGACAGTGATACAAGATTCTGACCTTGTTTATCGGTCTGGTAGGAGAAAATTATAGGCAATGTGCACTGGGGAAACCCTTGTTGTTTGCATAAACAGTTAATTCGGGTAGGAAGATTTTATAGGTAGGAAAATATTTCGGAACACTGGAAATTTAATTTTAATAATGGGTATTCATGTCCGTGAAAATAGTATGAGACATTTAATTTTGTGGTACAAAAAAAGGGTTAGGGAACACTTCCCTCTAGGACAGAGGCAATAGCGTTAGTAATATATGGCTATTTTTACTGACATAATGTTATTAATATTGCATTTTCGCCCTTTACATTTTTGACGACAGGGAAGCAACTGTGTTGTTTGTTAAATGTCACTCCTTTTAGAACTTTCGTCAACGTACCAAAGCAACGCAAAGCGGTTCAGAGTGACTAGAGTTCTGATTTATGAAGGAACAGCCACAGGGTTTAAAAGCTCATTAACCCATCGGAAGCGAGAATAAGCGAACCCCTCCCTTTAATGCAATCGCGGACCCCGCCTGAGGTACGGGGGCGGGGGGCCTCGCAGTTTGCCTACGGACAATTTGAGTGGTCCATTTAAAGGCGGCTGGTTAGAACGGGTGAGATGTTTTGTGTGGTTAAGGTCAGGGTCAGGGTCTAGACATCTATACAAAGTATTACCATTCACTGGGCGCACACACAGTCCGAGCCAATTTGATAGGAGAAAAGTGCTTTAGGCATTATGGGTTAAGGCCTCTGCTTAAACCCGGGGGAAATCACAGCCAAACAATGTGGAGGGATGCACCGTGACTGATGATACTGATGTGAAATAACTTGCGCGGAGTGGCACGGGAAGAGAGCAGGGAGAACAAAAATAATAGAAAAGCGAATGAAGCCACTAATAGAGATAGACATTTAGTTAAATAGTGTGAAAAAATGATTTTGGAGAGAATCGAGCTAATTTTGTTGGCTCTCCCTATTTTCTGCCCTTCGCTTCGATGATCTTTGTGTTTGCCGAGTGAACGCCGCGGCTGCCTGGTGAGCTGAGCTTTTCTATACCGTCTGGCGGCATAATAGTGACGGTTTTTAATTCTGTACTTAGACACTGGGGTATGATTTGATCTGGGATACAAAAGAGTCAACTGAGGTGAAGTTAAAGGTTTTTACAGGACAGTGGTGAGACCAGCCATGATGGATGGATTAGAGACACTAGGAATAGGTAGAAGACAGGAGACAGAGCTGGAGGTGGAGGAGTTAAAGATATATATATATATATATATATACATACATACATATGTATATATATATATTCATAGATAGATAGATAGATAAGTATATATGTGGATATGTATAAAATACTTTTAGGTAAGTATATATGTATATGATATATATTTTATATATGTATTAAGGAGGAAACGGATGCCAGTTAAAAATGCTGATATATAGATTAAATATATGTATATATTTATGTGTATACATATTTATTTATGTTTGTGTGTGTATATATACGTATATATACTCATATTTGATGAATATATATCTGTGTACATGTATATGTATGTATATATGTATATTTTTGATATGTGTTAGGTAGAAGAGAGATGACAATTAATATATATATATTAGTTTAAAAATATGTTTTTGTATATATGTATATATGTATAACTATATATCTGTTAGGGAGTAGACGGATCGCACAGTTGAAGATGCTAAGATTCAATTTAGGAGAGACAAGGATGGACAGGATCAGGAATGAGGTGATTAGAGGGACAACACAGACAGGAAGGTTTGGTGAGAAAGCTGGAGAAGACAGCTTGAGATGGTTTGGACATGTTCAGAGGAGGGACAGTGGATACATTGGTAGAAGAATGGTCTTATGGAGCTACCAGGTAGGAGACAAAGAGGAGATTAATGGTTGCAGTGAGGGAGGACATGGAGGTAGTTGGAGTTCGAGAAGATACAGAGGACAGGGTAAAAGGAAAAAGTTGATTCCAAGGGACAAACCGAAAGGAGAAGAAGAAGAAGGCTTCCATGTTGTCTGTCATAATGTCAACATAGTACTTTTTTCTCACGGGTTTGTGTTTCGGCGCCATCTCCTTGACTTTCCGAACGTCTTTTGATCATTGTCTACAGAAGTTCAATGTCGGAGGGACACTTGAATAAATAAACAGTGACATGGAGGTTTTTTAAAGCTATCATGTGGAAGATGTAGAACCTGGTGGAGGATCAAAAACTGCTCCACCCTCGCAGTGTTCTTTTGCTTCTGCCTGTAGGAGTTTGTTGCCAGCGGAGGTGTGTGCCACGCTGCTTCATGTCAGCTTTAAACAGGCTTTAGTGCTGTGGCGGCGGAGGCATTACAGAGTGTCAACAAAACAAGGAAGCGTCCCCGCATGAGGATTTCATGCAGGTAGGGCAGGAGTGAAGCATCTCAGAGGAAACAGGATGTCACACGAGATTCTCTCAAACCTGACTTTTTTTTTGGGGGGGGACGGTGACAGCAGCAATGTGCAAAAAGCACGGGTTCATTTTCTGTGCCTGAACGTCAAATCTGTTCAGCCACTTAATTTTTGATTCCACGGCCCCACTTTGAACGCTACGATTTTCTCCCATCGCCCGTGTTTTCCAACCGTTTCTCTTCCATTTGGCGGCGGTTAGTAACTGAAGGGCATCAATCTTCCCGCGCTGACTATTAGCTCTCCAAAGGAATGACTATTCTGAGTGGTGTTTTCCCCTCCATCTCTCAGGAGTGGTGGACAAAGGAAAATAGAGAGGTGGAAAATTGAGGGGAAATTAAGAGAGAGAGGGGAGACGAGATAAATGGGGTAAAGAGGCGATGGGGCAGGATGAGATGGATAGGGTGGTGAGGAAAAAGCCGTGGGGTTCACTGGAGCGTCGGGAGCCAGCGGTCAGAGACAAAGGCCTGCACATTTGGCTGCAGCTTTCTCGGGATGACACTGTGTTTACGCACAGAGGGGGGTAATTTTCCGAGCGGCTTACGCGCGTCATCACAAAGCACGTTGTTGTTCTTGCGCGCCGCTGCACGCCGAGGAGACCATTCATCACCGCGAGCGTTAATATCTCCAAATTATCGCGGAGCATTGCCGTACTTCGTCCTCGTCATCCGTATTGCTGAATAAGTTCCGCCGTTTTCGAGCAATGCATCAACGCCACCGTGGAGCCGCGGTTCGCTTTATAAAACCTGTCAAAATTAACACGTTAAATGCCTTAATTAGTTTGTGAAATTAATATCATTACGTTATAATGTATGGGCAGAGGGACACAATCCACCAACGAGTCGACAAATACATTATTCCCACACACTACGAGGAAGAGTTTTTGTTTCTCCTGAGAAGCTTGAGTCGTCTTAATTCCCAGCATGCATTTGTGGATGTTTGTCGTATATACAGACATTGTGTAACATATGTACAATGGGTTTTGAGATGTTCTTCATAAGCTAAATTCCCCGTAAGTCATTAGTAAGTGCAAGAACGAACTGGTCAAGATGAGGCTATCTGTCTATAGAGAGATGCTGCGGACGTACACTCTGTGATTTTTCTTTGTCGTGGCAACATTAGGCCACTCACACTGTACGAGTGAATTGACCGGTGTTCGCACGCTTTGTGATTTAATATATATATATTGTTGTATAATGTAATGTTACAGTTGTTACAAACAAGGCCGGAATTGACAGAAAGGCCACAAGGGGGCGAGGGGCTGCTGAAGTCAAGTGTTAGATAGATGTTAAAGGTTGTCTAACATCTATAAAAATATGCTACCACCTTTAAAACAGAGGGTAGGAAGATATTATGGTTGTGTAATGTCTATAAAAATATGCTACCACCTATAAAACAGTGGATGGGAAGATATTGTGGATGTTTAACATCTATAAAAATACGCTACCTCCTATAAAACATGAGGTAGGAAGATATGGGAAGAAAAAAAAAATCAGAAATCTCTATAAATTTTTACTTTGGGTAGTAAAGTTTTATGGGTAGGGAAAAACCATTTGTTGACGCACAGTGTCAGTGCATTGCCATGATTGGGTGGAGGATGAGGAAGAAGAAGGAATCAATAGGGGGAGACGTGTGGAGTCTCACAGTTTTTCTCTGAGACACAGTGAGAATGATGTTTAGCAAACAAAAACTAATTCTCGCAGACCAGAAAATGTCTTGGCAGACATCTGTCTGGTTTGTCAGTTCTGCCATGTTGCTTCGTATCTCAGAACATTTACAAATTGGACGTCTGTTTCTTGGGGAACTGGCGTAGACAAATATTTATAGCATAAACATATTTTTCATTGAGCTCAACATCTGCAGAAATGTACAATCGGACGAACTGTGATTTGGGTGCCAGTCCTAGAGACTGCTGCCCCTGCAACCTTGGATGGATTTACTGTATATATGTGCGAAAATACACATATCTTTACATATATGTGTTTTTATTACTTATGCACGTGGGAAATCATTTCAAGATCTGCCCTTTTGTGATGCATGTCAACATTATGACTTATTAGTTATCGCAAAAAAACATGGCCTCTGAACCGTGACTGGGGAAAAACTGGACTTAATTTCCACTGTGCTGTTTTTAATATCGTGTCTTCTCCATCTGGGTTGGCTGTAGGTGTTGTGTTGTTATTATTAGTTTCGAGCTCTAAATCCAGCTCCTCCAGCCTGAGCGAGTACAGTGTCTCCCAGCACAGATAGAGGAAGTCGGAAGAGTAACTCGCCTTCTTGAGTAGTTTTGTTCGAGGTGAATTCGTTGATTACGACAAAGCCATTTCAGTCCCGAGTAATAAAGTTTATAGAAGACAAAAAGAGAGGGGAAATGGGAGTTCGCCACCGTCCAGGTTTCAACAGCTCATTAGCAGAGCGCCGATGAAATAATTATTCCTTTTTTTTTTGTTTGTTTTGTTTTTAATCCTGATCTGGGAGAGATGTAAAGGCAAGAAATGGGAGCAATAAAAAGATGGAAAAGAAGGAAAGATCGGGCCCGGGGTGAGCGACGTAGACAGGCGGTGAGAGAGAGAACAATGGCGTCGAGGAAGAGGAGCGAGAAAGAGACTTAAAGAGATTTTACTCATTAAAAAGAGAGGAGCACAACAAGGAGAGATGGCATTAATCAGACTTCTGCACTAATGAGGCATTTACTCATTACACCGAAATAGAGAGAGGCCAAGGAAGAATGAGTGGAGGAGAGGAGGGTGTGGGCGTCTGGAGAGAGACTGAATGAGGGACGCAATAGACATTAATGGAGTAGAACAGAGGGAGAATTAAGTGACAAAATTTAGCGTCGTGACAGATTGATGGATGGATGTAGTGGGAGGAGTCGGTCGGATACAGTAGGGTTGGAATGGAAGTTGGTACAGTAGGAGTGTCTATATAAAGATCCATTCAAAATTGGTTTCTTTAAATAGTGTCAGTGGAGCTGATGAATCTTTACAGAGAAAAATCCCCGTAACTTTCGTAAGTGAAGCGTTTCCATTTTACGCGATCTCATGCGGAACGCATCTAGATATTATTGTCATGACTTTTTCTGGTTTTTGGAAATCATTAAATTGACAAGTAAAAACAATAAAACGCCATAAAATGAATTAAAATGTGCAGCACTGTGCTTTTATTTTTTAAAGGAAAATGTGAGTTTGTGTGATCTGACACACAAATACAAAATAAAAATGAACTTAATGTTCAGTCGCCAAATTTAAGCTACGACCATGACCTAGATGATTTATTTAATCTAGTTGTTTACAGCAGGTTGTCTCAAACTTGTGACCCGTGGGCCATTTGTGGTCCGAGGGAGCAATGTTTTGTGGCCCCCACCTTGATGTGAAAGTTGAATGTTAGCGGGGCCCACGAGATTTTTGAAGGATTCTACTGCAAGTCAATGCTTATAAAATGTTCTGTTGGATGCACTTAGCATTTTAGCTATAATGCATGGCAGTTTTAGCACCAGTTGTGGCCTCTGAGTCAAATCGTTCGTCCACGCCTGGGCTAAAATGACCTCAAATCCAATAAAAGGGGTAAAACTGTGCAATATCTTTAAAAGCAAAACTAAATGTTGCCTTACTTCATTGTACCAAAGCCAGAAATCTGCATTTTCATCCTCCAACCGGTTGGCATTTCTTTGATTAGAGCAGCCCGGCCTAGCAGGGGGCTGATGGGTAAAAATTAATGTAATTTCCTAAAAAATGATAGAGTTCCTCGGCAATAATCCAAAAGCCTTAAAACATATGAAGATAAGAAGCGGTTCATTTCTACTTTGAGCAAAAGCATTCTGACAGCTCAGTGTGCGTCAGGGTGGATGGTGCGGACGTCAAACGAAAATTCCGTGGCTCTTCTTGTTAAATTGAGTTGTTAATATGTGCATTCATTAGACCGGGATGACAGCCATTTCTGATTTACTGTGTAACTAACACGCCGCCAAAATAAAAAGTCAGAGAGTGTCAGCGCAGGGACATTTACTGTCAACCACCAGACGCTGGGGGAAAAGATTATTGTTTTATCTTCAAAATAGAAAACTGAATCATTGATTCATTGAAATGGAAGTTATAAAAAATAATCTATATACCAGTGGTCCCCAGCCACTGGACCGGGGACTGGTATTTGTCCGTGGGTGAATTGGTGCCGGGACGCAGAGAAATAATGTTTCCTTTTGTCCCCATCTGTCTATTACTTCCACTTGATCCATACCCATATCAACAAAAGAAACTGACCAATAGAATGGCTAGGATTCCATCATCAATAATGCAACTATATTTGATTAGGAAATATTTTCTCAGTGAAGACAACAAGAATAAACTCAAAATGACGCAGAGTCACTGATACAAGATTCTAAAGTTGTATACCGGTCTGGTAGGAGAAAATTATAGGCTACGTGCACTGGGGAAACCCTTGTTGTGTGCATGCACAGTTAATTCAGGTAGGAAAATTTTATAGGTAGGAAAATATTTCAGAACACCGGAAATTCTGCCACAACTTAATGACCGTGGTGCAAAAAAAATTGGGGAACACTGTTATAGACAATTAAATACATTTGTTGCCTTTTTGCTCTTAACATTCTAGAGTTATCACGAACTCTCTGATCACTTATGTTGTCTATGAATTTTTTTTATGGGTCCCTTTTTTTTATGACTTTCTAAGAAAATAAAACCCCGGGGAACAGATTCTAACGGCGCCGTCTCAAAGCCCCAACAGTGACAGCGTACTCACTGACCCTTCCATGACACCACAACACTCAGCCGCACTTCTCACTGGCTGGAGGTGCTGTACAGGAGTTGTCGTAGCATGAAGGAATCCAACCCTCCTCCTCCTCCTCCTCCTCCTCCCATCCTTCACTCTTTCCCTCTCCTCTCTCACTGCCAGCCCACCTCCAGCCTCATTACACCCAGTCCACACGTGTGTAATTTAGGTCTTATCTGAGTAATCCCACATCATTAGAATCATACATCCGAGATCTATTTTTACTCCTGGCCATGACGTCTTCTCTCTCCTGGTCTGCAAACACTAGTTATACTTAAAAAAAAAAAAAAAAAAAGAAAGAAAGAAAAAAAATTGATTCAATTCTGGTCCTGACGCTGAGCCTTATTTTCTGCCTCCCTTGTCTCTCCAGGACACCGACCTGGTGCTGACTTTCAACCTGTCCATGCATCGCTCCTGGTGGATGGAGAATGGCCCCGGGTGCAAGGTGACACCCATCACCCCTCCACCCTCCTGGGCCCCTGAGGACCACAGATATATATCCATATCTGGCTGCCTGCTGGATTTCCAGTACATAGAGGTGGCTCACTCTTCGCTGCAGATACTCCTGGCTGTGAGTACTTGGCCTTTTTAGGACGGTGTATCTAGAGGGTCTCGCGTAAAAGTGCAGAATTAAATTCTGGTTATTTTTGATAACTGGTAGTATAGTCTAAGATTTATTTTTGGACGGATTATATCGCCTACAGTGTCCAAACAAGACAGTCGCCATAAAGACAGAAGCAGATTGGTGCTGTTTATTTACGAAAAGAAAAAAGGAGTAAATCAGTAAAAGTACTATTGATTTGTTTTTTTGGAAGGGTGTGAAACAAGGTGCAAAACAACACTGGCATTTAATTGCTGCTGAAAGTTGAAGCAGTTTTTCCAACTGTGGCCGACGCCAACTGCCAACCGGGACGGTTAAAAATAATAAAATAATTCTCTTATCACCCTATAATCTGAGTAGTACGAACAAATCGTGTATATATCTCCAGAAAACCACAAAAAACGACAAACACCAAATCTGGAATCATCAGTGAGGACTGTGTTTTTCCAGTGTAAATCCCCGTTAAGGATTAAACGGATCGGCAGAGAGAAAATGACGGAAGTGTATAATTACGTTATAATTGGGTTGGCATCAAGATAGTGATGCACAGATGATTAATATTTTTATTTTTATTTACTCCGGCGTTTTCTGTTCATCTCCTTGAGCTCCAAGGTTATGTTGGAGTAAAAGGAATTGCAGGAAGTGATCTAATCTCCATCCTTATTATCTGGTATAAAAAGAAGAACCTGGTAAAAGACTACGAATACGCCCGCGGACTCACGCACTCGTGTCCATGAAAAATAGACACATTTTATTTACAAATGTTATAGAACTTAATAACGCTGTAATGTTTAATGTTCGATTGCCATATATTTGTCTATTTTTCTGTAGACAAATATATAGCTCTGCCTTCATATATTTCTGTTGGTCTGTCTGTCAAACTATCTGTCTATCTTTCAGTCTGTCTGTAGGTCGGTTTGTCTGTCGGTCTGTCTGTATGTCTTTCTATATATTTCTATATATCTTTCTATCTATGTGTCTGTCTGTCTGCCTGTCTTTAAATCTGTCTGTCTATCTGTTTATCTCTATATCTAACTATCTGTCTATCTGTCTGTCTGTCTGTTGGCAAGTCGGTCGGTCGGTTTGTCTGTCGGTCTGTTTCTCTGTCTTTCGATCTATTTGTCTGTCAGTCTGTATGTCTTTCTATATATCTTTCTGTCTATGTGTCTGTCTGTCTGTCTGTCTGTCTATCTATTTATCTCTATATCTAACTATCTGTCTATCTGTCTGTCTGTCTGTCAGTATGTCGGTCGGTCGGTTGGTTTGTCTGTCTGTCTTTCCCTCTATATTTTCAATCTATCTTTCAATTTCTGTCTGTCTGTTTGCTCTATGTCTGTCTATTTTTCTGTCTATCAGTCTGTCTGTCTGTCTGTCTGTCTGTCTGTCTGTCTCTTCTTGACCACACCGCCCGTGCATTGTCGTCTTATTACCTGCTCTTTTCACGCCGTCTCCGTGTTTATCCGTCAATCCGTCTGGTGGAAGTCACAGTGTGGCCCGGTGTCCAGCCACCACACAGCTGCAGCACCACTGTCTCACTGTAATTGGTGTGTGGAAACACTGTCATGCCTCATGAGCCCACTCCACAGTTGGACTGGTCCGCTGAATGGACGGCCGGCCGCCTGCTCTACTGTAATTGGTGGAAATACTGTCAGGGAGCTTAATAACCCGTCGTCCGAGCGGCGGACTGCCAGACTAAGTGGGGTTTAGGGTTGGTTTGGTAACTAGTTGCAACTTGTTACCTATCATGCAGTTAGTTAGACGGAGGCTGCAGTAAATGATGAGCAGGTAGGAAACAGGTGTGTCACCCCCGTGTAGTGTGTGAGAGTGGTTTCTTCCACGGTAGCAAGGGACGCAATTGTGAAAAAACGAAATGTCATTTCATTTTTTTGTAGATTAAGGACTTTTCAGTTTGGGGATTTTGTGACTTTTAAAACAATTATCAAGGTTTTTCTGTAAGTCTGTTTGCAGATGGTTCCTAAACTCTAAAAGGACACCTTATCTAAAGTGTGACGTCTCTCTGTCTGTCTGTTTTCTGTTCCTGCCGTCTGTGGGTTAACGAGCTTGATCGTTCTCACCTGTGTCATTGTAATTAGTCTCACTGCCGTCACCCGCTGCCCTACGCTGAGTCATTGTTGGATCATTGTGTGGTCAGTGTACCTAGGTGTTGTGTTCAATCTGGTGATGCTTGTGTTTGGTGTTCCTCTCAGCCTTTTTTTTTTATTTAAGCCCAGGAATTTCTAGGTTTTAGTGGGGTTTTTTTTTGCAAATAATGATTCACAATGAAACCATTCTGCATTGAAGCCATCACCAAGTGCTGGGCGACTCATTGCACCTCATTGGTAACTCTGCAGTGGCGCATTTGAACCTGGAACCCTCCCGATCCCAGTCCGCTTCCTTAACCACTAGGCCACTACTACCCCACAGAACAAGAAAACCTGAAGATTGAAATGAATAGGCAATAGTACAGTCACAATACACAAGTTTGGCCGATTGGATTACAGAACTGACCAGACCACGTCTGGCCCTCGGACCTTAGTTCGCCCATGAAATGGATTTCATGCCAAGTGTTGTTCCCTGTCCTGTTCCTAAAGTTTATTGTTTTTTTTTATTATTCAATTTTATTAAAATACTCCACCAAAACGTGACAAAATGGCTAAAAAAATGCTTTCCTTATCTTTACTTACAAAAGGGAGGAAATCAATGTTTTTCGCCTATATATATATATATATATATATATATATATTGTTAATGAGCGTGCCAATAGCTGTACCTTATGTGGCTTGCGAGTGTTTATCCTATACGACGCACGTTTTATAATTATTCCCTCGTGCTGCATTCGAGGCAAATGAGTTCATATTCCTTCCCTCGACGTTCTCCGATAATTAATATTTCAGCTAAAGCATCAGGCCCGGGTCAGATGTGCCATCGTCTCTGCTCCAGTTTGACGGAATGTACGATGATTTCTATGATTACGTTTTTATCTCTTTAACTCTAATTGTTAATAATACGGAAAGAGAGATAATTGCATGGTGTATCATCCAAATAAATGATGATTTTAAAAAAGAAATTCCATCACCTATGATTGTGCCACCTGCTGGCTCTCTGCTTCAGCGTGAAGGGTGTCAACCTAATTGAAGTGATTAACGTGACCTGAAGCAGCGAGGAAAACCAATCAGCGAAATCCCCCACTGTTGTTTTTTGGGGGGTAGGAAATCCAACCTGAATCCGCTAATCCTATTCAATCCACTCAGTCAAAAACTCTCTGACATTACACTAAGTTCCCATGGAGAAAATGATCATTAGTTTCGCCTGCTTGTTTGCACGCCACGCCATTTTTCAACTCTCAACAAGCTGACGCCGAGACTCTCCTCAAAATGACAAATCCCTTTCAAACATGCTGATCCGTTTGAGGAGACAAACACATTCATCCAACCAATCGCTGCCTTTGGCAACATCTGGAGGCAAAGTTACAGGTGGAGGATGTGTATTCATCAAACCCACAGTTCACAGTCAAACCTGTAGGAGGACTTGAGTTTCATTAATCACTGAATCACTCATGGAGTTTCAGTCTCTCCCCTGACTGGAGTTTAGTGTGGTAAACATATATGAGTTAATGTATGGCACTATAAGTCAGTAAATCTATAGAGTGTCTATGAACATGTTATGAACATGAGTTTGTGAAATTGAGATGTTTATATTTATATTTATACACACCAATGTGTATATATATGGATATGTGCGCCTCTAAATGTTTATGTGTGTATATACTGTATATATACATGTATACATACATATATGTACATACGTATATCTATGTATGTACGTATGTCAATATGTATGTGTGGTTATGTATGTACATATATGTATATATGTATTTATAAATATATACATGTATGTTTGATATACATACATATATGTATATGTACATATATGCATATTACATATCTGTTTATATATATATATTCATATAGGTGTGTGTATGTGTTTATATATATTTGTGTGTGTATAAAATATACATGTATGTATGTACATATATGTATATATGTATTTATATACGTGTGTGTGTGTGTATATATATATATGTATATATATGTATATATATATATATATATATGTGTGTGTGTGCAGTGTGAGAGGACATGGAGGTGGTTGGTGTCAGAGTAGAAGATGGAGAGATCAGGTGGACATTTTACTTTTTTTTCTCATCTGTCCAGCGCTCTGTTGAATAACTTTGTACTGAACATCGACCTCCAACGTTGGCCCTGCAAAACCAATGACAGTGGCACATTGTCCCTCAGCTCATTTGAGTTTGACACCACTGTTTTATGGCCTTCTCTCCTTTAAATAAATCACAGGAGGACACAAGTTGGACGTGGTGAAGGTGGTCCCTTTATCCATGAGCAAAACCATTAAAAAAAAATAACCTCACAAATTGAAAAGAAACAGTCGGATTTGTTTGATTGTTATTGTCCAGAATTGAGTCCTCAGCGTGTCCGACGTGGTTCCCTTTCTCCGGTCCGGTGTCACCAGACAACGATGTCTCCTCGGCTGCAACTCCGCGACTCAGATTGGTTTTCATAGCTGTTGTTATACAGGTGAAAAAAAGAGCGATGCATAAAAAATGAAGGTCAGTCGGTCCAGGCTGTGAAACTAATTCTGATTTGATGAATAAGTAAAATCTCCTCGTTGTTTTTTTTTTCTCAGATTAAAGCGGACAAAACATTTGCCGAACAGGTTGGACAAAAGATGTGAATTGAAAATCAACCTGAATGGATCCACAGGTGTTTGGAAAGTGTCTGTAGTTTTATTATGACAAAATAATTTATTTGGATTTAAATTGGTTGTTTGAAGCTAACCAGGTTCTTCAAACAGATTTCATCCATCGAGGAGACGTTCTAATCAATGCTCATTCTGCAGCGCAGTATTTCTGCAGCGATCCCTTCATTTGAAGACGATTTGTTCTCAAGTGAACGCGTCTAATTCACTGCGAGATGGTTGGACAAACAGAGAGGTTGACAGTTCCCGGGCCAGGGCGAGGCAGGAAAAGAGACAGAATCTATTGTGAAGTAAAAAGACGCCAAGATCGACTGAGATGTTGGTCGTATATCAACCCCGCCAGCTGATTAGACCTGAGGAGTTTTACAGACCTTGAGATGTGCGATTCTGTGCCATCAGCACTTTTACCGAGAGTTTGTTTTGGCCAAATGCAAACTGGCGTTTATCCTTCGCCGAGGACGAGGTGCGTCACGGGCTCGTTGACCTACAGCTGCCTTTCTCCGGAGCTTCTCCGTGCGAAAGGTTGCCTCCCGTGATGCCACCCCACCCCCCGCCACCACCTTCTTGGTCTGGGGCTATGCAGAGCAGAGTACATGCTGCAGATTTTCTCCTCGTCCTTATCAAACACCAGCTGTTTGACATTCAACTACTTTCACCTTAAGCTTGTCTGAAGAGGTCCAGGTGCGCTCAGAGTTTCCGCTCAGGCGGAATTTGGGTCTTGATCGTTGTGGGAGAGAGTGAGGATTTCTCTAGTTTAATGACATTTCCAAAGTGGAAAAGTTTCCAGGTACTTTAAGCCTGTGACTTTCCCCAGAGTTGAGTCACTTGTCAGATTGTAGAATACATTAGTATCGATTTAGCCGCAAATACGGATGTCATTTCACTTCTTTGTCATTAAAGTTAGCCAAAAGAAGGACTTGTTAGTCCTTTTTAAGGACTAACGCAATCGTTTCGTCTCTGTTCCCACCTTTGTATTGACTCTTCAAGGACAAGGACCGTTTTGTAGATGACCTGTGTTGATAACTCGAATTAGTTTTTCTCCTTCCTGCCTGCCTGTCCGTCCTGGGTGAGGATCCCCTCCACTGTTGATCACCCTGAGGTTCCTTGCTTTTTTTTCCCCTGTCTGGGTCTATAAGGGCAGGGGGTATTTTCCTGTTTGTTTACGGCATCTTGTTAATTATACTTATTAGTTCATAAAGTGCCTTGGGAGAAGAGTTGCTATGATTTGGCACTTGAAACAAATAAAAGTTGAAGTTAGCCAATGGGATCTTGAGGTTTTATCCACGCAAATCACTGAGAATTGCACCGACAAAACGTGACACTGAGTCAAATGGGAGATGTTACGATATCTCACTAATGTTCCGTGTATCACAACTTCCAGAAGTGGAGATTGCCTGTTCCTCCGAAACTAAGGAGACGGCGAGAAACCAAAGTCTCCAACAGTAGTACGGGGAGTCCAATTTGTAGTTATCATCATTTCAAACATTTGCTCAGAACGTTCTGTTCCAGGGGAAGACTCCACCTCCAGCCAACGAAGAAAGGCAACAACATATGCATCTGACAGTTGTTTATCCACACCGCTGCTCCGTCACCGCCTCTCGTCATGGAGTCTTACGACAGATGGTACAATTCACACCTTTCGCCGTGTTTACCATAGCAACCAGAACGGACTGGTTGCGTTACGTTAAAGAAACCTTACAAAGACCTACCCCTGCGTCTCCGGGTGAAAAGTCTGACAGTGTGAAACCCTTCGAAAGTGGTTTCTGCTCTGAATTAGGGGGGACGGGACTCTGCAAGGTGAAGTGAATTAAACCAGTTACTTCTTGTAAGACATTTCAGGTCAGAGCTCCTGCCTGAGCTCCACGCTCAAGTGGTGCGATTTAAATTTCTCCTCCTCGCACCGACACATCCTTCAGTTTCGCCGTAGTTTCTAGGTAACCCTAATCCACTGACGATGGAAAGGTGGGGCAGCGTTGTCAGATAAAAAAAAAGCAGAAATATTCAGCACCTGTGCTTTGAAACAGAGGCGTGAAATAATCTCCACGTGTCGGCAAACTCGACATCCTTGTTGCTTCATATTAAAGCGGGCTGCGTGTGGAGCAGCGGTCAGCCTGGTCGTCCTCGCATCAAGAATGTCGGTTTCTTTTTTTTTACTCCTACCTAGCGCGGGACCTTGAACAGTTTTTTTTTGCGGCTCATGCGTTTATGTGGCTCAACAGGGCGATGAAATAGGCCCAACAAATCATAAAAGTGCAAGCATTAATTTGTCTCTTGGGGGATGTGGCTGTTAATTCACTCTCGTTTTACTAATAATGTTGTCGGAGGCCAGGGGGTAAAGTCTGACTTATAGCTAGTTGAAGGTTTTTCATATAAATACGGGTGAAATCGCGAGAATAGCATTGAAATAACAACTTTTTTCGAGACTGACAGTGTCAGTAAATGCGCTAAAGAATTCCACAACAGTCATTCTGGCCATAGAGCCATAGCTATTGATGTAAGAAATATATATTTTTTCTACTTTCATATAAAAACAAGAAAAAATGGCTAGGTATCAGCAGTGCTGGATTAACACTATATGAAGCCTGCGGCTAATTACTGAAATGAGAAGAAAGTTACATAGATGTTGACTGTGAATTAACATAAATGTGGTTGCCCTTCTCCTGAAGTTTTTTCCTACCCATAATATTTTCCTACCCCCTGTTTTAAAGGTGGTAGCATATTTCTTTTTAACGTTAAACACCTATAATATCTACCCAAACACTTTAAAGAGAGGCTAGGTAGATATTGTTGGTGTTTGAAGTAGTGTAAAGTTAGTATAAGTAGACTGCTGCCGCTACTTTTTGTAACTTGACATCAGCAACCTGAGGGCCTCCCTGGTGGCGAGACTACCTACCAGGTAATCTGGTTTTGGTTATCAGCTCTGAAATTAAACTTTTTTTTAAGCTATTTTTGTTATCATTTTATCTGTCCAAAACCTGCATTTTTAGTGGAACCAGGAATAAAAATTAACAAGAAATTGCAGAAAATAGCAAAGTAGTCTAATGATCTTTGCAATGACAGAAAAGAAACTGTAGAAAAGAAATAAATTAACTTACTTCAAGGGTAATGTCTCTGTCATCGGAAAAAAAAACAAGGCCCGGGGGATAAGACAGGCGCGCCGCTGTTTGTACTGTATGTTGTCGGATCATAATCTTGTTTGTTGCTGCATCTTTTCTTAAATACCTTCACCTGGAGAAGTAAAAGTACCAGTCTGTTCACGATGGTCCTTATATAACCGCCGGGCCCTTGAACACACCAACCTATCTGGGCCCCAGAGGACAGAGCGTCCACGTCAGCAGTGATTTCATAGCTAGCCTTATTTTGGGTGAGGCGATATAATCGGGGTCATTGTAAACAGGATATTATTACTAAGTTGGAATCCTGGAATATGAGGAATATTAACAGGATATTGGTGTGCAGAGGAAGATCGGCGTCACAGCTGATCAGATGTTCTCTATTGCCGGGCGGCCACGGTTCTCTGCACTTTGTTCGCTGGTGCTAACACAACTGCACCCAGAAGCCATTTTCAGAGGCAATGATCCTGCAGAAGACAGAGGGGGTTGTGGGTATCTGCCTCCTCGCCGTGTGATGGAAAAGTCTTGAAAGTCTTTTCAACAACAGTTTGACTTTGTAACATTTAAAGTGTCCTTTGTAATGAATGCTAATGACAAATCATTGAGGCTGGAGTGGCAGTGGACAGGGAGGGCAGCGGGACGGTGTGAGGTCAGAGTCAGGTTGTCTTCACACATCACCAAGGAGGGAGTCTGTGACAAACTTCGTTGTTTTTTCTGGGGGGGAGAAAAAAAAAGGTAAACAAGAGCAGAAAAAAACTCACATTTTTGAGTAAGAATTATAAAGTAGCAATAGATTAATCATGGATAATTGATTAATACTGATTAATTGCAGTAAATAAGAGAAATTATAATAATGGCAGGAGACAGAGCTGGAGATATGTGCATGTATGAGTATATTTATATATATGTACATATATACATATATTGCTGTATATATGTGTATATATATGTATGTATAAAGATATTGTATATATGGTAATATGTATAAATGTGTATATATGTATGCATACATATATATGTTAGAGGGAGAAGAAGAATACATGTGTATAAACTAGTATATGTGTGTATGTAAGGAAACATATGTGTGTATAAATGTATATATGTGTATACATGAGTATATGTCCATGTAGGTATAAATGTCCATATATTTATATATATATATGTATGTGTTCCTATATGTGTGCTTATATATGTATAATTAACATATATACAGATACTTATATTTATGTAAGTATATACTATATATTTATACATGCACACATTTATGTATGTAATAGGGAGCAGACAGAAGATGCTGAGATTCTCTTTAGGAGAGACAAGGATGGACAGGATCAGGAATGAGGTGATTAGAGGGACAACACAGACAGGAAGGTTTGGAGAAAAAGCTAGAGAAGACAGATTGAGATGGTTTGGACATGTTCAGAGGAGGGACAGTGGTAGAAGAATGATCCTAGAGGTGGATCTACCAGGGTAGGAAACAAAGAGGAGATTGATGGATGCAGTGAGGGAGGACATGGAGGTAGTTGGAGACAGAGTAGAAGATACAGAGGACAGGGGGGGATGGAAAATGTTGAGTCGTTGTGGAAATCCCTGAAAAAAGGGACAAGCCGAAAGGGAAATAATTATAACAATAACAATTTTTCTGGTTGTTTTTGCAAAATATCCATGAATGCCTCTCACTCCCGAGGAGTTTTGCTCTATGCTTTGGCAGTGTATTTTTTTTTTACACATAGTTTATAAAACTTACCAGCACTAAAACTATACTAACAAATTATTTTCCCCCTTATTTCACCTTAATCTAACGTCGCCTGGTCTTCTTTTTTAAGTTGCCCCGCGCCAATGCTCTTCATGGGGGAATCTTGATGAAAATGGATTTCCCAATTTTTGGTTATTATTCATGCTAATGCTCGCGGAATTTTCCGCTAATACAATTTGGCAGCTCTTGAGGTAAAAATCAGCAGCCATTAAAAACAGCAGTATATTTTTATGACTCATTGACTTGTCAGGAAACCATTGAGGAGAGGGGAGCGGGGAGAAAAGATGAGGTACGGAGGGGGGCGGGGAGCGCGGGGGGGTAATGGTGATGTGGAAAAAAAAAGGGAGACAAAAGGAAGGAAAAT
>JAFBJS010057799.1:0-10534 GCA_016785265.1 Paraplagusia blochii
ATCTACGTTTCTGTCTTATATATTGTGCCAGGTGTCACAATGTGCTTCTAAAGCCTAGATAGAAAGTATTGGACAACCCAGAGATAGTTAGACTAGGGGAAAGAAAGAAGACAGGAAGAAGAAGAGGACTTCCATCCACCTGTGAAAAAGACTCTTCTTTTTCTTCAGACTAGATAAAGATTTGGACGACAAAGAAATAGTTAGATTGACGAGAACAGCGGACGTAAGAAAACTCATTTATTCTCAAGGATAACTTGTATCTGTCCTAGAAATATCAGATAGAAAGAATTCAACGGAACAGGAGTAGTTAATCAGAAGGCCATAAAACTTTCATCTACCCTCGGAGAAGACCTTTATCTAGCTTAGGTAGTCAGAAGGATAGAAAAGAAGACGAAGAAAACTTTTATCTAACCTCGGAGAAGGCCCTTATCTAGCTTAGGTAGTCAGAAGGATAGAAATGAAGACGAAGCAAACTTCCATCCACCCTCGAGGAGGACTCTCATCTATCTTAGATAGAGTAGATAGAAAAAAATTAGGCAGAATAGAAATAGTTAGTCGGAAGGATAGAAGAAAAGAAGAAGAGAACTTTCATCCACCCTCTGTGGAGACTTATCCATCTTTTAAATTTGACAAAATGAATTAAACAGAACAGAAAACGTTGGATTGAAAGAAGGGAGAGAAAACGGGTATTATTAGACGGAAAAAGGAAGAAGAGGATTGTGGATAGCAACGGGCAGAATAAGAAGCAAAACAACCTCTCATTTATCTTTGAAGTAAAGAGAGCCCCAGCCGGAATCAGTTAGTTGGTAAATAGTAAGGGAAAAAAGAATTGGAATCGCACACACTCCACCACTTCTCACTGCCTGCCACGGCGGCTGTTGGACAACCTAAGGAGAGCGACCCCTTCGGGGATTCGGCCCTTTATAGGCCCGAGAAGGGAGCGTCTGACTCGGCCGCAGCCGTGAAACTCAACCAAGTACAGTGTGTCCCTGGCCAAAGACACTGTACTTCTCCCCCTCTTCCAATCCACTGATAAAAAAAAAAAAAAAAAAAAAGTTCTATCTATCTATCTAAGGACACAGCAGGGTCAGCTTATCAGAAAATGCCTCAGCACATCAATATTATGTTTCATCCTTACTTTTAGAATTATTTGACTTATTATTGATGTTTTTTTTTTCTTGATAATTACGTTGGCTTGAGATTGCTTATGTGCTGCTTCACTGATCAATAAAATCATTTGAATAAATTTGTAATTTCTGACTGAAGGAGATTTTTGTCACAACTTCTCTCTTCACAATTTGCACAAATTAAATAACAAGTTCTGGTTCATAGATGGTAAGTTGTCCATAAGAGGTAAATGGTCCATGAGTTTGTGTACCACAAACTAAGACAAAGGTCAACAGAGCAATGTTGTATATGCAGTACATTGCAAAGAGGACTGCCTTGACCTCTACATTGGTGAAACTAAACAACCACTGTACAAACGTATGCAACAACACAGAAGACCCAACTCATCAGGACAGGACTCTGCAGTTCATTTACACCTGGAAGAGAAGGGACACAGATTTGTGGATAAAGACGTCAAAATCTTGGCCAGAGAAGACGATGATTTGAAAGAGGAGTGAAAGAAGCCATCTACGTCAACCTGGAGAAACCCTCTCTCAACAGAGGGGGAGTGAAAAGACACAATCTTTCATCCACTTATAAAGTTGTTTTGAATTCTCTGTATAAACATACATACACTACTTCAATATAAGTTGTAGAAAAATTAGTTATAGAAATTATTTTCTATAACTCATATTGAAGTAGTGTGTTTATGTTGTACACAGTTATTTATAGAATGACTTTAATCTGTTATGACATAAATTCAGGGGAAATATCAGTATCAGAAATTAAGTGTTTGGGTAATATCGGTTCATATCAATATCTGTTAATGTCATATCGGACATACCTACCCTATCCCTATCATAAACACTTTGCTAACCAGAGCACAGTGTGTGTTACCACAAACTCATATTTTATATTGCTGTGTGTATAATGATTTGGGCTGTGCTTACTGAACTTTTGAACTTATCAGGCATACAATAACTCTATGGAGCAGTGAAGCAGTGAAGTGTGACCCATTTGTGTAAAAATACCTTTTAAGCTGTTTTCTCGTCATTTTATGCAATTTTAATAGTATTGTTTTTAACAACACTATTATTTATTTCATGTTAGTTTTTGACAGTCATGTCATAATATATACTAATCGAAATGTCTCAAATGTCTCAGCCAAAAAAGCATGATTTGGACAACACATCTGCTGAAGGGTAATTCTTCGTTTCTGTCTTTTATAATGTTGCAGGTGTCACAATGTGCTTCTCAGGCCAATATATGATCAACTTTGCTGATTGTGACATCAAATTTTTTTGATAATTATTTTTTGAAAAGTTACAGCTTCTTGTGTTATTAACCAAGGTGCCAGAAATGAGGGTCAGAGGCTGTTACACCATGAAACTAACTACATATAAATAAATCAAGCACAGTGTATGTTACTTATGTTGATGTGTGTATGATGATGTGCGCTTTTTTTACTGAATTTTTCAGGCATACAATCACAATATGGAGCAGTGACACCGCTGCCGCCCCAAGCACAGTTTTTGACTGCATAAAGCAGCAAGAAGCAGCTGTTGCTTCTCGACTATACGCAATATCTTGAACCTGTAAAACCTAAATATTTCACATAACACATCAGCTGAAGGGTAATTCTTTAATTCTGTCTTTTATATTGTGCCATGTGCCGAGATATCTATATATCAACTTTGGCAGATTATGACTTTAAATGTTTTTTCTGATAATTATTTTTGGAAAGGTTACAGCTTGGTGTGCTATCAACCAAAGTATCAGAAATGAGGGTCTAAGGTCAGCTTTATTGTTAATACCTTTACATGTACAGAACATACAAGGTTATCAAAATTGCGTTCCCCGCTATCCCATGCACAAACAACATCACAGTACACACGATATTACAATACAGTTCACGATACTTGCCGTATTGCAATCTGCAATCAGAATAGTTAGTGCAAATAGATGGGTAGTGTGCATTACAGTTGACCAGATGAGTAGAATAGGAGTTTACAGTCATGTCATAATATATACTAACATGAAATAAATAATCTGTAGAAAATGATGTAAAATATGTCGATGCAGGTTCTCAGTCATCCAGGTCATGGTCAAGGTAAAAGACTTTAGCTAGGCAACTGGACGTTCAGTTTTTTGGAAAACGTTTCACCTCTCATCCAAGAGGCTTCTTCAGTTCTAACTGTTAGTGGGGAGTACAGAAGTTATATGCTGTGAGTGGGGAGGAAGAGGTGTTTCAAGTCACTCCTGTTGGGTGGACCTGGGGATACCTGTGAAGTGTGATACCGGTTGTTGGGTGGGTATTGATGGGTCGTTACCGTCATTGTTGGAGTGGTTTTGGTCACACGGCTCGTTAATATGCGAAACTGGTTGATGAGAGTGGAATCTTTTGGGTATTGTTCCCAAAAGGGCTTTGTAGGTGTGTGAGAGGTTATGTCTCAAACCACCACCACAGTAGTGCCTCCCAGAGGCTGAACAGGCTGTGTGCAGCGTGGATGTCGTCACAATTGTGATGGCTTTGCGAGTGAGGCGTGTGGTGTATAAGTCCAATAGTTAGGGAAGCGCTGCACCAATGATCTTCCTAGCTGTGTTCACTATGTGCTGCAGGGCTTTCCTGTTGTAGTTAGTGCAGCTGCTGCCCCACACAGTGATACAGCTTGAAAGGATGCTTTTGATGGTTCCTCTATAAAAAATGGTCATGATGGATGATGATGCACTTCCAAGTTTTAGTTTCCGCATGAAGTAGAGGCGCTATTGGTTGTCCAGGAGAGGTCTTCCTTGATGTGCACCCCCCAAAACTTGGTACTGCTCATTCTCTCCACAGCGGCATCAGTGGCGGGTGTTTGCTTCGGCCTCTCTGGAAGTTGATGACAATTTCCTTTGTTTTGCCGACATTCAGCACGAAGTTGTTGTCATTGCACCACGTCATAAGAAGATCTACCTCTGTAATTAGTCTCGTCTCCTCTAGTGATGAGACCCACCAGAGTTGTGTCGTCCGCAAACTTCACAAGTATGCGAACTGGTATGGATTTAGGGTGGGTGGTAGGATAGTTTGAATGTGTGACTTGACTAGCCGTTCAAAGCACTTCATGATGATGGGTGTCAGTGCTATGGGGCGGTAGTTGGTGAAGCAGGATGTAGATGGTTTCTTCGGCACTGGGATGATGGTGGCAGCTTTAAAACACGATGGAACGATGGCTTGTTCAAGTGAGATGTTAAAGATGGCTGTGAAGACATCTCTAACCTTCAGCCTTCACTCTCTGTCGCTATGCCGGCGTTAGCATAGCAGTGATGTGGTCAAGAGTCCGCTGTGGGGAAGAGGGGCGGCTTTGTATGCACTTTTCTGGGAGGTGTAAACAAGGTTCAGGATGTCTCCCCTTGTCGGAAACCGTACATGTTGGTGGAATTTAGGAAGTACAGTTTTCACATCGGCGTGGTTGAAATGATAAAACCATCTGAGTGTGCTGTTCATTGTTCACTTATGGTATGGTAGAGTTCATTTAGTGCTGTGATCCAGTCCCTGTTGTTGTTAGTTGGAGGAATGTAAACCGCGACGAGTAGAATGGCTGTAAACTCCCACGGCAGGTAGAAAGGACCGCACTTCAGGATAATGATCTCAGCCAGTGGAGAGCAGTGTCTGCATACTACTGTAGCATCCCGGCACAAATCGTCACGGATGTAAACACAGACCCCACCGCCTTGGGTCTTTCCTCCGTCCATGGGTTTCCTGTCCGCTCGATAGCATGTTAGCTGCTAAGGGTGTTAAACCACAAAACTAACCACGTATAAATCAATCAAGCACAGTGTGTGTTACCAAAAACTAATATTTTATATACTGTGTGTATAGTAATGTGGGCTGGGCTTATTGATTTCATTAACTTATCAGGCATACAATAACTCTATGGAGCAGTGCAGCCGGGACGCCTCAAGGACAACCTCCGCCCCAAGTGCATTCTTTGCCAGCTTAAAGCAGTGACAAGCAGCTGTTTCCATTTTATGTTTCACCATTAAATGGAATCATAGTAAATAACCTTGAGCTGGTGTGTTATCACAATCATGTTTTTCTGACTGAGACTGAGAAACGTTCATTTTTGACACTGTTACGTTTTTCTAACAACACTTTTAAATTGCAAAAAATTGATGAGAAAATAGTTTAAAAGTGATTGTTGCACAAAAAGGTAATCACTTGGAAAAAAATCTTTTTGGCAGATTTATGAGATTCAGGATGGCCACAGAGCAACAGCTGCTTGTCACTATTGTAAACCGGCAAAGATTGCACTTTGGGCAGCAGTTCTACAACTGGCGTTGGTCCAGTTTGTATTGCTCCAGATTGTAATGCTAAAAAAATAAATTTAATAAACCCAGCACGCAACAATATACTCACAACAATATAAAACATTAGTTTGTGGTTACTAACACTGTGCTTGACGGAATTTAAGCGTAGCCTCAGGTGCTGATTTTTGACATGTAATTACACACAAAGCTGTAACTTTCCGAAAGACAATTATCGGTATCTTAAATGAAAATTAGATTAAAAAAAATATCATAATTGTCCAACCAAGCATATTTTGACACACATCACAATTTAAAAACATTACTTTTACATTTGCATACAAATTGTTCAAAATTAATTTAAAAGTGATTGCACAAAATCGGTTATACGTCACTTAGAAATTTGTGTTCTTGACAGATTGATGATTTCCAGGCTATCCGACAGGCAATGACTTCTTCACTGCTTTAAGCTGACCGAGAGTGCACTTGGTCCTGGTAATGGAATAAATTCAATAAACACATTACAAAATAGCACACTTATGGCAATATTAAAAATTGGCCTAGTGGTTAAGGCAGGGGTCAGCAACCCAAAATGTTCAAAGAGCCATGTTGGCCCAAAAACACAGAAATCATACCTGCCTGGAGCCGCCAAAAAAATAAAGCCTTATATACCTGATTTTCCCGCACTATAAGGCGCACTGGATTATAAGGCGCATATTTATTGGATTGCCTATTTTAAAAAATCATACATAAGGCGCACCGCATTATAAGGCGCATACAATAAAAGCTTCAGTAGTGGCTGCTGTTGCGTTATGCGTCCACTAGATGAAGCTGCACTCAAAGCGAATGTCAACAAAACAGTCAGACAAGTCAGTTAAACTTTATTACAGGTAATAAAATGCTTTACTTCCAAATTGAATAAACAGCCGTTTTATTATTTTTTTCCGAGATCAGTGTAATGTCAGTGACGTAGCATTTTCGTGACAGTTTATCTGTTAACAACAGCAAGAGGGACAATGTTTTTACCACTTAGTGGAGGGGAACGTTTACTCGATTCAGTAAACACGTAAAAGAAACAGTCTGATACATTACGGCAAACTAAACGTTAGCACAATGACAGTATAGTAACTCTCTAAATGGTGCAAAGTAATCACAATATAACAATAACTCAACAATGTTTAAACGTCAATGTCCATATTCACAATATGAACCACCTTGTTCAACTGTAAACGCATAAAAGAAACAAGTAAAGCTCCCTAATCAGTTCATTGCTCATCCACGAATCGCTTGAATTCTGCTTTTTCAGTGTTCGAATTGAACAGTTGGGCGAATACGGCTTCCAATATGCCCGGCTGCGTCTCGTCCAAGTCGGCAACTAATATGAGACTATTCTGGTTTTATTCACGATTACAGCAAACTTCCAGACTCTAAAAAGTTGACACTCTTCTATCACAAATCACTTCTAAGACCTTTTTCCAGTTGTTCCATCCTGCCTGTACTCAACTGTCCTGTAAACCTTTCCCTTCACCTTAGTTGACACTCTTCTATCACAAATCACTTCTAAGACCTTTTTCCAGTTGTTCCATCCTGCCTGTACTCTATTCTTCACCTCTCTTCCACTGTCTCCACTGCTCTGAACAGTTGAGCCTAAGTTTCTAAACTCCTCCACCTTAACCACCTCTGCTTCTTGTAACCTCACCATTCCACTGCTCCCCTTTTCATTCACACACGTACTCGGTCTTGCTACGACTTGCAGCTCCGCTCCTCACTCTCACACTCTAATATCCCCACAGCTCTAACCACGCCTCCCCACACTTGGAAACGTTAACCCTTTAACTGCTGTATAAAACCTTATAACCATTACAATATTCTTGTGGATCCGCGCTCGTGCATTTATTTCTGAAAGTACATTGGTGAATGAAAATGCACGCGTCCCACAGTCACATATCCCAACATGCACACTCTTCTTGTTGTTGTGAGACCTGTTGCGGCTCAGTATTGTTCCATATATAAGGCGCATTGGATTATAAGGCGCAGTGACAGCTTTTGAGAAAATTCAAAAAATTTAGGTGCGCCTTATAGTGCGGAAAATACGGTAAAACTAATATGAAGGCAACATAGGCTCTGTTGGGGTTGCCGAGACTCCGCAGCTCCTCTCAGCAGCCGTCTCCTCTTTATATTTGCTAAAAAAACCAGGTGCTTCTTTTCTAAGAGCAGTATTAAGTTCGTTGTTTGAAACGTCTAAGTCGTTGACCCTCAATGGCTGACTTTTGATTTGCAGCCATTACAAACAGCATGTTTTGGTATCGTCCTGGGTCTCACAACTGTCCTGTAAACCTTTCCCTTCACCTTAGTTGACACTCTTCTATCACAAATCACTTCTAAGACCTTTTTCCAGTTGTTCCATCCTGCCTGTACTCTATTCTTCACCTCTCTTCCACTGTCTCCACTGCTCTGAACAGTTGAGCCTAAGTTTCTAAACTCCTCCACCTTAACCACCTCTGCTTCTTGTAACCTCACCATTCCACTGCTCCCCTTTTCATTCACACACGTACTCGGTCTTGCTACGACTGACCTAAATTCCTCTTCTCTCACTGCAGATCACAATGTCATCTGCAAACATCATTGTCTTGGGGACCACATATATGACCTCATCTGTCAATCTGTCCATCACCGGAGCAAACAAAAAGGGGCTCAGGGCTGATCCTTGATGAAGTCCCACCTCCACCTTAAAGTCCTCTGTTCTTCCAACAGCACACATCACCACAGTTGTGCTGTTCTCATACATCTGTCTCTTATACACATCTGTATATTAGCTATATTACCTATTATTAAAATAAATAAGCAATATGAGAACGAATGTTTTTTTTTTCCTTGAAGCGCTCCTTCTGACCCTCTCTTCTCCATTAACATCCTCAAGGCAAATATTGCATCTGTGGTACTCTTTCTTGGCATAAAACCATACTGTTGTTCGCATATCTCTAGCTCTCTCCTCAACCTAGCCTCAACTACTCTTTCCCAAATCTTCATGGTATGGTTCACCAACTTTATCCTGTAATTGCTACAACTCTGTACAATCAATCTTCTTGTAAATTGGCACAAGAACAATTTTCCTCCACTCATCAGGCACCTTGTCAGTCTCCAAAATTCTATTGAAGAGCCAAGTGAGAAAACTTACCGCTTCTTCCCCCAAGCACTTCCAAACCTCCACTGGTATGTCATCGGGACCGACTGCCTTTCCACTCTTCATCCTCTTCAGAGCTTCCTTTCTAATCTGATTGACCTTCTCCCTGTTGGGAGCTGGCTCCTCATTCCTACACTCCCTATCATTTTTCTCATTTAACAACTCCTCAAAGTACTCCCTCCATCTTCCCAGCACACGTTCCTCACAGGTGATGACATTTCCATCTCTGTCCTTAATTAATCTCACCTGCTGCACATCCTCCCCGCTGCACATCCTTCCCAGATTGGTTTCTCTGCCTTGCCAATCTGTATAACTATTTTTCTCCTTCCTTCGTGTCTAACCTCTCGTACAACTCCTCGTATGCCTTTTGTTTGGCCTTGGCCACTTCATTCCTTCACTCATTCCTCATTCCTTAACCTTCCTCCTTCTTCTTACCTCCATCTCAACCCCACCCATATTGTTCCTATTGTAATGTCTTTTTTGTACTACCTGTATCCAACTCCTGTTTGTTGCTGTTCTGCTGCTGGAACCGTAATTTCAGCGTTTTAATTTCCGAGGGATACTCGTGAGGGATTAATAAAGTTCTATCTCTTCTATCTATCTCTCTATCTCTCTATCTATTACATCTAATATGACTATTATTGGAGATAAAGGTTTAGTATAATATTACATATAGTATGATATCATCCGCATATAGAGAAATTTAGCTTAATACATTATTTACTTCATATCCTTGCATGCAGGATTCAGATCTAATCATCTGTGCCAGGGGTTCAATGGCAAGGGTAAATAGTAACAGTGGTGCATCCCTGTCTAGTGCCTCTATTTAACAAAAAAGGTGGGGAAAGCATGCCATTGGTTAAAATTCTGGCACTGAGATGTGTATAAGAGACAGGTGCAGGATGGGAACTGATAGATACGGCCATTGTAATTGGTCAAACGCTTTCTCTGCATTGGTTAATTTGTCTTTCAAGCTATACTAGTTCAGTTCGCCTCCTTTTGTTTCTTTCTGCCTGAAAATATATAATACATCCTCTAATGTAAGCCTTCAGTGTTTCCCACAAAATAGATGGCGCTGTTTCTAGTGAATCATTCATTCATTTCAAAGAAAAAATAAAATTACTGACTTAATGAATGTGCAAAACTCTGGCTCTCTTAGCAGTTGTGGGTCAAGCCACCACATTCTATCATGTTTGGACAGGTCACTGAGTTTTAAGGAAAATGAAAGGGGGGCATGGTCTGAAATTATTATATCATGGTATTTAACATCATCAATGAGTGCTATCAATTTGGAGTCAGCTAGGCAATAATCAATTTGTGTACTGGCTGTCTCTTATACACATCTTCAGAAATTACGGTTCCAGCAGCAGAACAGCAACAAACAGGAGTTAGATACAAGAAGTACAAAAAGACATTACAATAGGAACAATATGGGTGGGGTTGAGATATGTACAACTGGGAACAGTGAACAGTAGGTGTTAGTAGGTAATGTTAGTAGTATACATACACATGAAGGTAGGAAGGTTAATGCTAGTAATGTTAGTAGCTTAAGTGGTAGTCAATGCTGTCACAATCTCAGTTGTTGTTATCATATTTCATTTTGACAACATAACGTTTTAGTTTTAGTAAGTAATTCTATCAACTTCATTATTTTGTGTATATGTATGTGTATACCCGCACACACATGTGTACATATATATCTACATACAAACACACCCAGATGTATATATGCCTGCGCATATACACACACCTATACACATATATAGGCACATATATAGGCACATATATGTCCAAACAGTATGTTGGTTATTCACATACATATACACACAAATACATACACATGTTACCTAAGCCAACGTATATCCATTACATGAGTGTACCCACACACATATAAATATACGTATATAAATATACATAAATGCATACCCACATGCATATCTACACATACAGCTAAAATAG
>JAFBJS010057800.1:3486-30578 GCA_016785265.1 Paraplagusia blochii
GGTTCTCTTTAAGAGAGACAAGGATGGACAGGATCAGGAATGAGGTGATTAGAGGGACAACACAGACAGGAAGGTTTGGAGAAAAAGCTAGAGAAGACAGATTGAGACTTGATCAGAGGAGGGACAGTGGGTACACGTTGGTAGAAGAATCATCCTAGAGATGGAGCTACCAGGTAGGAGACATAGAGGAGATTGATGGATGCAGTGATGGAGGTGGTTGGAGTCAGATAAGAAGATACAGAGGACAGGGGGAGATGGAAAATGTTGACTCGCTGTGGAAACCCCTTAGAAAAGGGACGAAAGGAGGAGAAAAAGACTAAACTGCAACATTTTCTGCAGCCTGGGCCGATCGTAGAGGAATATCCTCACACAGGTCATAATCATTTTGTTCAGTTAGTCACAAATGACTTGTTTACACAAGTCCAGCTTCAGTTCTGACGGAACCATCGTCAGAACTAACGCAGTCGACTGGCTTTAAACATCAAGAAATGTGACCTTTCATTGATTGCACTTAAATGCCTCGTTTCCCCGTTGACTGCTGGCAGTAATCTACCACCACGTCGCTCTAGAATCACACAGACTCGCAGCTGAACTTCCCCTCCTGGCCCTTTCTCTCCGACCGCCGTTTTACTGGAACACTTTATTGACGCAATTGTCCACCACTGTCAAATTCAATTCATTCAAATTACAAGGACTTATTGAAGCGAGTAATGAAAACAGTGAAAACCATCATCACCCACCATTATTTTCCCTTCACATTTATTTTCTCTTAGCCCGGGCTATTTAATAACCATGACGCTTTTATTACCAATGCCAGTGCTGTAATAGGCTTCTCATTGTTGAGTGGCCTTGGGCCACTGTGTGTGTGTGTGTGTGTGTGTGTGTGTGTTAATACAACATCTGTGGAAATGTCAGCATGTCCTCACCCCGTTTTCACCTACAGGTAGGATCTGACGTCACTGGAAGTTATTAGCTCTACTTTTTGCGGCACACGAATATCTGGAAATCTGTTTGCCACCGTCTAGACAAAACATTAACACCATGATTAAAATAAAATAACTCAATGACCAGGTATTGGCGAGCCAATCAAACCTCGTCCTTAACGTCCGTGCCCTTCAGCAGGATTCATTGTCTGTTTTTATGTTCATCGAACGCATCTGTCCAAAACGTTGAAAACTGCTCCCCTGGTGGTGATGTGGGCCAAATAATAAAGTTGCATTTTAACTTAACAAGACAACAGGTGTTTTTTTACAAGGAAAATCAATCATGCTAGTCAATTTTGGACTAATTTATTAACTGTTTATTCTTCCCAATGGTTCAAAATGTCAGTATTATACTGAATAACATTAAGACACCTCCTCCATCTTCATTGATGTCTGAAGGATAATGAAAAGTAATGCGGATTCACCTAAGTTTAATTAAACATCAACTGAATAGCAGAGAAAGAACCAAAAAAAAACAAGAAAACAAGACCGAAGGTTACATAAAATTAACAAAAACATTCTAA
Source organism: Paraplagusia blochii (assembly GCA_016785265.1). Taxonomy (NCBI): domain Eukaryota; kingdom Metazoa; phylum Chordata; class Actinopteri; order Pleuronectiformes; family Cynoglossidae; genus Paraplagusia; species Paraplagusia blochii. Next base: position 4,994 of record JAFBJS010057800.1, read on the forward strand.
AAGTTTCATCTGTTCACTGAGAATTAAAAGGGAAAATTGTTAACTTTCAGTTAAGTGTTTTATAAAACTAAAAATAGGCAAAACAAATATACCAACATATGGCAGCGTTGAAAAAGACAGACCGCTTCAGCTCAGCAAATAGATGAGGAAAAAGACAAAAACAAAAATGCAGGACAGGACATGCGTTCCCGCCCACCACAGGTCATATGAGGTAAAGCCCGGGAGAACCATCGATCTGAGCCCTGGTGTCCCGCTGCTGAGACAGGAAGGCTCAGGACGGAGCAGGAACCTGTCCTGAATGAAATATTTCCAGCTGCTCGTCCTCACAGCATCTTTGACCGCGGTTCAAAGATGTTCGGAGCAACTTTCCTCAGTCAGTCAAGGCAACGTATGACACCGAGAAACCGTTTTTCCCATCATGCTTCAGCTCAGTTCTATTAATAGAACCCTTGGACTCTGGGGCCTGGAGTTTCTCTTCGCACCAGTCTGTGTTTCTGCAGTTCGCAACAGGCACGAACGCCGGCCTGACTTTGTATCTTGATCCTGGGTCCCTAAGTCTAACAGACCTTCCAGATGCAGATGCATCACACACTGAGCATCAAGTGCAGTGGCTCAAACCCAGGACACCGTCCACAGTGGGTCAACATGGGGGTCTGCATCATCTGAAGGTGGATATACTACTGGTTCAACAGCGAATCTTAAGTTACATCACCAGGTCTTTATGACCTGTCACCTTTAATCACCTTTATCCTTGTTAGTGGACCAGTGAAATATGTTCCAGTGGTTTTTTAATCATTTCCAGGCGGTGATGCTCTAGAAATAAATCATTAAAAGATAGATTAAAAGATATATCAACTTATCACTGGATACAATTTCTTAAATGGAATTTTTTACTTTGTTTGGAGCAAAGTAATTGCAAACCCTTGTTCTGGGGTTGCCACAGCGAGTCAACAATCATTTTGTTGTCTCGTATCATTATTTTGGCCAAAGTTATACACTCACCGTTTAACAAAACACTGGTTTGCGCCCCCTAGTGGCTGTTTTTTTTACTTTTTCGTTCTATTTTTCTAAATGAAATAATAATTAATCCCAAAAAATCATTTTGTTTGCATTTTTTGTGCTGTTTATTTAAGCTAGCTCCAACTTGTTTGTCTTTCATTAATACGGCCTAACACAACTTTACGTGTTACGTAAAGGTAGGAAATCCTCCAGTCAATTTTCTCTCAACAAATTCACCAACACACAACTTAACTGGGCTAGGTCCTTTTTTTTTCTCACAAAGCCGATCAAAGACTCAACAACATTTGTCGTACATCTTCACCTATGTCTTTGATTTACCCCGGTCTCACCTGCTTCTCATGTACCAAGAACAGGAAGTAGCCACTCCACGCCTTTGGCATAAAACCAATAAAGTTCTGGAAGAAGATTAGAACCAGACCGGTCCACCTAGCGGGAAAGTTTGGAGTCTGACTGTGGTCTGATTCTACCGTCGTCACTACAGGACATGTGGTGGCCAGCAGGGCAGTCACCACCTCTTCAGCTGCAGATACAACTTCTAAACAACATCATCACAAACACAAACGCAGCAGAACTTCCAACCGACCAGTAACTCAATAGGGTTTTTGACACAGGAGATTACAGGGGATCAACCTTGTCCATATGCTTTACATAAACTGCCTGTCAGTTTGACAAATGACTTCTGAAACTTCCCACACACTTTTCCTGCACATTGGAAGAGTATCTCTACATGGGGTTTGTACAGGGTGGGGGGAGGTTTTCATTCTACAACTGCTTCCATGAATTTAACACAACTGTGCACAATCATTGAAGGTATATAAATAATGGATGGGGTCGGCCTCTCTCTCTCTCTCTCTCTCTCTCTGGGGGAGATTTCAATCATTGCAAACCATTTCCATCTCCTTTGATTTGCATTGGAAGTAAAGACTTTCCAGGACGTTCATGTTCATTAGTATTGAAGGTTCACTTATACAAATCCAAAGTGCCTTCAAACGACCACGTTTTCCCAAATAAGAATCCCGCTCTGCCCTAAATCATGCAAAAATTGGTGCCTTCAAAAAAATTGGTTACGGAATAAATTGCTTTCAAGGCAAACATCTGTCACTTCTGGGAGAATTCTCATGACACAAAACTCCAACATGTTTCTGATTTTTTGGTCCCTTGAATTCCTTTGGTAGGAAAACATTGCGGGACGCAATCAACGTTCCCTCCAAGTTGTGAGGTTGTATTTAACAAATTCTGAGATCTATTAAAAGAAAACACTCACAAAGTATAAATCTCATAGCAATTGTAATGGCTTTGTGGGACAGTTTAAACTACTTATTAGATTTTTATAGCTCATTTTCTAAGATGGGTTTCAGATCTAACTCAAGAGATTGGTTTTTGTCCAGATTTGTGGTTTGAAATGCTTGTTTTTAGGTCCAATAAATGTTCCAAGTCCTTCTATCACAGTTGGAATGCATTGTTATTGTGACATCAAGTATTTGGGATTATATGATAAAGTTTCAAAGTATTTTGTTGAGGATTAACTCAGATGGAAAGCAGAGTATCTTCATACCGATGATCGGTGTTGGGCAAGTTATTTTTAAAAAGTAACTTATTACTGTACTAGTTACTGCTCTGTAAAAGTACTAGTTACATTACTAGTTACTTTGTTAAAAAGTAACCGATAACTTTACTTTATTTTAAAAACAGATTAAAAAGATTAAATGTTGTGTTCTGTAGCAACTATCATAATAAAATGTAGTGGAACAATAAAAACAAAATAGATGTTTATACAATTTTTTACAGGTATTTTTATTGTAACCTCAACTTGCTAATTGCCGCTGTCTTGCTTGTGGGTGTGTGCTGCTATACCTATCGTGTGGGAGTGTGAGACTGTTTATTTCTCTATAAAGCAAGAACACCCGCCCAGGTCTCTTTCTGATTGGCTTAGCCTGAAACGTTAACCTATGTCAACCAATCATCACTCCTTTTCAACGCATGGTTCAGTTAGTGAGCACGGCCGTCTTTCACTCATGACTGACAGGCAGCAGACAGGCTCCGCCTCCACACAGTCCTCTCTCTGTGGCCGGGAGAAACCGTCCATTTGGACCACAGATAGTAACGACTAACGAGCCCCTTTACACCACAGTAACAATAACGGTGTTACTGAATGGGAAAAGTAACGCGTTACGGTATTAGCTTCCAAGAAAAGTTTCGTTATGTAAGGGCGTTACAAGTAAAGTGTTGGTCCCAACACTGCCGATATGATATTCTAAGGATGATTCTCCAAAGAACGGCACATGGCTTAACATTCCGACGGTGGTTTTTCTTTTCTCTGTGAGGTGGAGAAAGACTGCATTGACGTTGACTCGATCATTTCATCTCCATCTTGTCTTTATGTTTCGCTTTAACTTGATGAAAAACTCTATTTCCAGACCTCCGCTCGATAACAGAGGCACCTTTGTTGGTGGTTATAATGTCAGCCGTTCATATAACGACCATAAAACTCATCCAAAGCACCAACACTTCCATGTGGATGTACTGTACATAGCGTGTGTGCACAGGCCCGGAGCAGCGTGGATGCACTGATGAGAAAAGATGAGGATCTAAAGGATTGAATTTCACCAGTTGAACTTTGTGGCCTGGTGCATTTTAGCCAGTCATGAAAGAGGTAGAAACTCACAAGCTTTTTTTTTTTTTTTTCTCAGATGATGTACATGATCTTTAGTATAAAGTATAATATCCGCTTTGTATTTCCACTTCTAATCTTCCGTTCCCATGACTCAGGGACTTAGGGCCTGACTATAAGGAAGTCTTTTGTTATCTGATTTCTCCTTCCCTCTGTGGGAGGCTTAACGTGTCTCATTTTGATTAAAATGCATTTCTATTGCTGTTACTGTGTGAGAGGAAAAAAGCGAGATAATGAATCTATGAATTTTCAATACGCAGAATCCCCATCGGATCTGTGCACAGCCGCCACACGCCAGGGTTGGATGTGGGCTTATTGCAGTGGAGCGTGTTGGTTTATGAGTTCCCTGCATCGGGGGGGGGATTGTCCTCCAGCAACACAACAGGCTTTTGTGTTTTCATTAAGCCGATATGAGCTGCTCTGCAAAGGGAGGGAGGTGAGGGAGCTGAGGGAGGTGAGGGAGCACCCGGGTCTGAGCACAAAACTGCCGTCGGATCGGAATCGTTGTGAAAATTGACACCGCACTTTACGTTCCGAGCGTGTTTCAAAACAGCGTCTATCATTATTCTCACTGCCGGGGTATTTTATAACGTGATGTTCCTCTTTTGACCTAGACATAAAAGCTCTGTGCAAACGAGGAAACTTCAAAACTATCATGTGATTTGATTCGATGAAATGTTATTTAGTGAATGATGAGGCCAGAGCAGATGAGATGTTACTGCTGGTGCAGGCAGAGAGGCATTAACTGTACAGGTAAGATGTGTCTTTGTCTGTTCAGTAATTATGTTACAGACAGGAACAAAACAACACAGTTGACTATGTTCCGGTTTAGCAGGACCTAAAACAATGTGTCTATTGTATTTGTGTATCAAAGCCAAACAGCTCAAAGTTCCCCGAGCACAGACAGGAAGGCATCTTATTTTGTTAACTTTCTAATTAACAGCAAAATCCAACGTTTTGTTTTGTGTTGCTTATATTTGTAAAAAGCATTCATAGCAAAACAGATCATTTATTCTTGTTTCCTGTGCAGGCAGAGAGGCATTAACCATCAAGAACTCACACAAAAACCAGTGTCTTTGAGGTTTCTACACAATCAAATATGCAGCTTTGTTGTCATGGTTGTTTATAGGTTGTAAGACCAAACATAACTGGGTTAAAACCACAACACTCAGTTGCATCTGTGTTTTCTTCTCCTTTCTGCCAGACAAACATCAAATCCACAGCTACAGAGAACAGACTGCTGGATCAACTGCCGCACCTGGCCCAGAGGACTTGGATGTTGGACTGTGTGTGTGTCTGTGTGTGCGCTGTTACAGAACACAGGCCATGAAAAGGGGGACGTCTGCAGGAGTGGACTCTCCACACAGAAAAACACACCGCCAGACACAACACGTCTGCTCTCGCCGATGACCCAGTAAACAGCCAGGCTCAGGTGGACGTGTCTGTCAACCTGTCTGAACGTCTGAACCCGTGTTTTGCTTTGGATCTCAATAAAACCTCTTTACAGTTCCCTAGGTGTCCATTGTCTACTTTGTCAGATTTCTCAGACCCAGCAGACAACCTTCTCCCGCCCACCCCTGTCACACACACACACACACACACACCAGGCCACACAACTGTCTGGTATTTCGGTACAAATCTGACATCCACCTCCTTCTCTAAACCCTTGGGCTTTGAGTCACCATCCCTATTCATTCACATTTATGTCTGACATTGATAAAACGACCTGCAGCAACACACTTTCCTTTCACCTCCAACTTCCTGCTCACCCTCCGCTACAATGCAGCTGTAAACTATAATAAAAATCCCGGTGGCCTGCAGGAGAACAGAGGACCTGGCCGAGGTTTGCATCGCAGCTCATTTGTTCAGAAGAACATTTTTTGGTGCGTCTTTTAAAGTTCTTGAAACAGAACTGGAGCACATGGGAGTCTGTTGTTGAAACGTCCATGAATCAACAGAAACAAAGCCAACGTGGAGGAGCCTGAAATAACTTCACAAGTTATAAATGAGCAAAACAAAAATAGGAGCCGCCACGTGCAAACGGGTGCAGGAGAATAGGTTGTATTATGTAAACTTCAACAGAAGCTCAGTGGTTGACACGGGATGAGTAATGAACGGTGCTGCGGTAAATCTCAATGAGGAGAAAAGACCAAAAACAACATGTAAACAACAGCAGAAGTGAAGAAACTGAAGGAGTCAAATCTGAGTTTAACACAGATACAAGTTTGGTTTTACAGTAATAAGTACTAGTACTCATCACTATTATTATTATTATTATGAACAGAACTGGAGCACATGGGAGTCTGTTGTTGAAACGTCCATGAATCAACAGAAACAAAGCCAACGTGGAGGAGCCTGAAATAACTTCACAAGTTATAAATGAGCAAAACAAAAATAGGAGCCGCCACGTGCAAACGGGTGCAGGAGAATAGGTTGTATTATGTAAACTTCAACAGAAGCTCAGTGGTTGACACGGGATGAGTAATGAACGGTGCTGCGGTAAATCTCAATGAGGAGAAAAGACCAAAAACAACATGTAAACAACAGCAGAAGTGAAGAAACTGAAGGAGTCAAATCTGAGTTTAACACAGATACAAGTTTGGTTTTACAGTAATAAGTACTAGTACTCATCACTATTATTATTATTGTCTTTTTTGTTTTTTTTTGTTTTATTGTCATCTGGACAAAAGATAAATTGCCATATGTTTGGCTCAGTCTCAGTTTTGTGCCGTTACTATATTTAACACACACATAAGGCGCACCTAATAATAGGGCGCGGGTTTTACATACAATCCACACCCACACTTCTTCCTTTAACGTTCTCATGGTGTCCTCTACGACATCCGCCTTACAACAACAACACACATAGGGCAACAACTGCACTAAAGGCCGCGCCACAAGACTTTTATGTGCACCTTGTAGTCGTGAAAATACTGTTATAATTTACTTTAAAACTAAAAAAATAAAAATTCCAAAAGTGACTGCATGTAGTAACCTGTTTGCCTAAAGAAAATACAAAAATGGACACAAAAAACTAATTTGGACATTTGGACAATTACTTTGTTCAAAAAGATATAAACATTACGGGAAAGAATATAAACAGTAAAAACTTGAAAAACCTTAAAAAAAAAATCCCATGACAAAAATAAAAAATTATACTGGAAAAATATGAGATAATTCTGCTGAAGTTAATGGACCCAACTTGGGGCAGTTGTGTCCTAGGGGTTAAGGAACCGGGCCGGGGTCCTAAGGGTTTCAAGTTCGAATCCACCAACTGCTCCCCAGCACTGCCCACTGTTCACTGTGGTGCTGGGTTAAATAAAGAGGTGATATTTTGTGTGAGACACAATGACAAGGAGTTTGCTTTCCTCGAACAGAATACAGTACAGAATACAATTCCAGAACCATGTGTCGTTTACAATTCCCCTGAACGTTACGTAAAATCCAGTCGAAGTTGAGTGCTGGATAATAGGACGAGTCCATTCTGCTGTGTCAGGTTTCTAAATGACGGGAGACACTTCCTAATTTTGGATTTTAGCACGCTGCCATTAAGGATGAGCTTCTAGACAGTACACGTCTCTTTAATTGTGAGTCAGAAGAACTTATCATGACTGACAGTCACTTGCGTGGAGCACGGGAGAGTGAAGTGAGATGCTGCCATCTGGCACCGGGCTGAGCGAGTGGGTGTATTAGTTTTAACAGCTTTCCCTTCAGTTTGATCAAAAGCCACTGGTGAGAACAGATGGAAGAAGAGAGGAAGGGAAGAGGAGGGAGGAAGAGATGGGAAAAAAAATGAAATGACTGCTGTGATATTTTCAGATCTTTCTAATTGGTTAAAAGGTATAAAGAATCAGGGGCAGCCTGGTGTACTTGAACCCTGACAGATTTAGCTCTGGCCTGTCCTGACGGGGGACAAAGCAGGTACAGCAAAGACACGGAGCTAAACACGAGGACGAATTGATGATTTTCTTCCCACTAATGCTATGACAAAGCTTCATAACTAGAATCCAATTATGTTATCAGTGTGGTATACCGCGGAGGACGACGTTCCTGTGACAGGTGGGTAATCTTCACAGAAGTGTTTTGACAGTTCGTCACAGCAAAAACAGCCGATGGACTCTAATCCCCGTCGGCTTCGTTTTGAATGTCATTCTGTTTTGATTTTAATCTATTATATGAAAAGCACCGCCCGCTCCACCCTACGTACCCGTCCCTCTCCCCCACCCAATACAAACACTGCTATCGCCAATGCGACGCCCCTGTATTCTGAGCATTCAATGTTTTTTTAGTAGATTCTGTTTGTCATCATCGTCTGGCGGAGACACGCCGAGATGTCCTCGCTGTTTGTCCGTCTGCTATCTTTGAAAAGTCATTATCAGAGCAGTGTGTTGACAAGCTCGGCTCTCAGATGAAAATAGATATGAAAGCAATTAAAGAAGACAAATCCAGAGTGGATCTGGGAACAGGAAGTCTTTGTTAGGGTGGGATTAGTCATTTTGTCCTAGTCATATTTCAGTTATTGTCATATGGGACTTCAACTTCACCTCAGTGCACAAAGACGTCCACTTAAATAATCAGTTAGTACTTGTTTAGTTCAAGAACTAAAGGATTGAATCACAAAGTTGTTTCAATCTTGCACCATCTTTGTGTACTTTTCTGCCACACCTGGCTTCCTCTTACGTCACCCATGTTTACAGCAAATAAAGTCAAATGCATACAAACGAAATCAGTCACTTCTGAAGCCCTGAACAATTTTCTAACGTTCTGCCATCTGCTGTTCTCTCCGTGCAGTAACATCCTTCTGCAGTGCTGAAATAAAAACAAACTTCTAAAAGACGATTTCTCTTTGTTATGTCTGTGTTTGCCGTTTTTGTCTCCACGAGTAAACAGGTACGCCTCCACATCACCCACTCTCTCATCTGCAGCACAGATTGTTAGGCTTTAAAAATAGCACTCCTTTTACCCGCTGCACCACTTAAGGACGTGATGTGCACGAGGTCCAGTGAACAGCCTGAATGATGGCATATTTGCCCGCGTGTCTCTCGACCCTGACATGGTTTAAGCGGCCTCTTCTCCGGGGCTGTGTTTGTGTCTTCCCTGTTGTGGCTGAGGCAGATTAATCATTAAACAGTTTGCCCTCTGCCCCAGTCCATCTGTTTGGACTCATTCTATTGGGAGATTTTCTTTGCAAGAGTTCACAGGAGCCAGAGGTTAGAGATGAAGACTTTGTAATTCTGCGTATCACATTCAATCCCCAGGCTTATTTACTGCATATTGAATGCTTTTTAACTTGAGGAAAATTGCAATTTTTCAACACCCATATACAGTTGCAGCCCCAATACACACTGATGACTAGTATCCATAGCAGGGATCTATGATTGATGACTGAGAACCAGCCCTGGGTGTGTTGTAATATCAATAATTCACACACCTCTGTGAGTAAACTTGTTGGTTTGCAGCGACATGACAACAGCTGACTGTTCTGTTTATAATGGTAATCCTCCTGTTTGACCACAACACAACACCAGAGGGTGGATCTCACCATTGTGTCTGTGTGGTCGGGCCTAACAGTGGAGAATCATCTAAGGTATCTGCACAGTAACTTAAGCTCCGTGCTGCCTTCAAGAATCACGTAAAAAAGGACTGCATTTTTCAACACAATACATGCATCACACAGATCCTGGATCTGTTCAACAGTGCACTCACTTTCTCACTTATCTCCTTTTCTACAGATCCATCAAATTATTTTTTAATCGTCAGGTCATTTCAGCTCCGGTCCGGTTGCTGTTTGGAGAAGATTCCAGCCTTGAAGTCTGCTGTGAATCCTATCTCTTACCCAGTGGCATTCTGGGGTCCTTACACACTGATACCTTACATCCTACTACAGTCTCACTACAGTAGGCGTTAATGCTCCAACGATCCATCAAACGGTGCAGCTCCAAATCATATCGACGTTGTACTTAAGCATTTTTGACAGATTTCTGAGCACCGTTTAAGGTCAGTAAACACAACCATGTTCCTCTGCTTATTGACTTTCTTGTACACACTTTTTCACCTGAACCTCCCACTGTTCACAGTCCGTCTGAGTGATCTACTTTACGCCATGAGGACAGATTGATTCGGATGAAAAAAACAAAAATACACATGATCATCGTTCTAACACATTCCGTCCCAGAAAAAAAAAAGAACTGGGCTGTGAAGATCCTTGATCGGCTCCTACAGGACTGAAATGGCACTGCACACGGCAGAGACAACAGAGCGTTGGTTATTAAATATTAAACTTCATCACCCCCATGAGGGCTGTGCGTTTCTGTGTGTGTGGGTTCCGTCTTTTAGCCATTTACATGAAGGAAGAAAGACGCAGTTCATCAGCAGGTCAACCTCAAAGAGAAGGTTGATTTATGGTGGAGGAAAAGGGTGAGGATGAGGGTGGGAGTGAGAGAGACAGAGAGAGAGAGAGTTTGGGTGTTAGATGTTTTGGCAACCTGTTCGTCTGCTGTCCTAACTCTTAAAACTGAGAAGACACCGAATAAAAAAATAGGTCAAGGTGTTTTCTGGAACACTGGGTCTACGTTTGGAAAGGATTCAGGAGCTACAACCACTATTTGGTTCCTGGCAGCTTCATCTCTCCTCGTCTGAGGCTCATGTGTTTCTATAGCCTTCATCTCAGTCCTGCTTTCATCAGACTGACTCTTCATTTCCTCTCCATTTCCTCTACACTCGGTCTACGTCCCTTTGATTAAAAGCAAAGATTTATCAGACAGGTCTGGACTGATTCTGACAATCACTCATAAAACTGAAATATGATGTGACTCTGTTCAAAGAGTTTATTTTCAACTAGACTTACATTAAAATAAAATGTCCCTGTCAGATTTTCTGGAGCAGGAACTTGTTTCTAGATGATGGTCACAGGTATGTGTTGGTCAGAGTCAGACCAAAATACCAGGGATGTTACCGCAGCAAGATCACAGTCTGCATTTTTACTTCAGAAACAACCCCCCCACTGGGAAAAATAACTCCAAAATGTATCTTTACATTGTGTAATTATCAGTTAATTATCATTTGGAAGTTTTGTCATCTGTTTTATTACCTCTGAGATTGTTTCAATGTTTTTTCATTACATTTTTTAAGTTCTTCAAGATTATAGATCAGCCTTTAAGCATTTAATTTTTAGGCGACTGCTTTTTGAAGTGCTGAGCTGAATTGTAGCAATATTGTTTTATAACCCGAACGAACAATTGGCATTTTTTGGTGAAGTTTTTCACCTTTTGTAAGCATATCTGTATCACGTTGTCCCCAAAGATTCATATTCATCCATCATACAGGGGGCAGTTGGTGGGCTAGTGGTTAAGGAAGCAGACTTGGGTCTGCAAGGTCCCCGGTTCGAATCCCCCTAATGGTATCATCATGGTATCATCCCCACGCACTGCTCCTTGTGGACACAAAACTCCCTGCTGTTCATTTTGGTGATGGGTTAAATGCAGAGGCTAAATTTCATTGTGCGCCGTGGTGTGAATCACAACGTCACAATGACAAAAAAAAAACTTATTCTTAGTTAATCTTTATGATGTCCAAAGTCAGTAACTGGACTCCTTGAAGTTGAAAGATTCCCTTGTTTGTATCAGGTTCATTCTTATTTCAATTGGAGAAATTTAAGGTTTTCACTCCTGATTAAGAAAATACCAAAAAGTATCTTAATTATCATCAAAGACTCTGTTTTTACCTCATTTTGTTGCCTTTTTCCCAGTATTTGTGGGTAATTTTGTTCCCCCACTAGGTTCAATGTCACCCCAAGGGCCTTCCTTTTTCTAAACTCTGCTTTGGAGTCATGTGAATATTTATAACCATCCAAAACACTACAATCAGTTTGTTTGCAGTACATTGGTGTGTTCATCCAAGTGTGCTCCAGAGAATCGTTACTTTATGATCAATATCATTTTTTTTTTCACTTCAAGAAAACAATGTTCATGGAGAAACGGTTGTAAACAAACAGCGGTGATTGGATGGAAAAAGTCAGAGCATCTGTGTTTGTCATTGTTTTCCATTTTGTTTATAATGATTTAAAACAAAACTACATTCACTGTAGGAAAATCTTACACGTTGCGTAGTTCGGAAAACATAGACCCCTATTCCCTTTGTTTTACTCTCTTTTTTAGCTTAAACACATGTTTGACCTGGGAAAAAACTGCAGTTTTTTAAGGGCAATATTTTTCACCCCCTGTGGAACAAAGTAAAGTTGAACTTCTCAGGATTGTCTTCTGGTTTCAAGAAACTCTTATTTGTCGCTTTTTAAAAAAACTAAATTCACTCCTAACACTATGAACAGCTGCTGCTGCCAAATGATGACAGTCCTGCTGCTTAATTAGTTTTGGGACATTTCTAAATATGACATTTTAAGAAATATTTTTCTAATCTTTTGCAAACCCAAGGACAGAAATCTACTTTTTTCTTTTTTTGCACAGAGATAAACACAGATGCTCTGTAAAAATAAATAAACAATTTTTAACACTTTGGCTTCAACACATTCCCATAAAAACACAATGAATATATCAGAATATATTTAGTGCTTAAATATTTAGCTGGATCTCAGTCCCAGTCCCATTTACCCTGTGTTTGTGTTTGTTCTCCTCAATGGAAAAGTCGGTGCTCGGTGATTTTCCTGTGATGTGGACTAAAAGGCTCCAGGAGTTTATGAATGAATATTTTAAGGGATTCTCTAGACGGCGGGGAAACAAAATGGTTTCTCTGTCCGCTTTACGAGTCGTCCTGCCACCAGATCAACTCTGGTGTCTCATAAAAGTAGATCTGAGGACAGACTTAAGGCCTGTGGGTGTTCTCCACATTCATGAGATGAGGGGAGGTTGGTGGAACGATGGCAGAGAGAGTTAAGAAAAAATGTGTGAGATACAAAAACACATTGGTGAGAGGAAAAAAAATGTCTCAGTCGGATTTTCTGAAGCAGGAACTTGTTTCTAGGTGATGGTCACAGGTATGTGTTGGTCAGTGTCAGGCCAAAATACCCAGGATGTTACCGCAGCAAGATCACAGTCTGCATTTTTACTTCAAAAACAAACCCCATTGCTGGGAAAATGACTCTGAAATGTATCTTTATGGTGTTTAATCATCATAAACCTGTCTGTCTTCCACACAGTCTTTTCTGGTAAATTGTTATAGATATGATTTCAACATTTTTGCAGTCAAACCAAGAAAGAAAATGGATCCTATGATATACTATGTGAAATTAACCCTGACTGATCCATAAAGTACTAGTTACTATACATGCAGTAAAACGACATTTCTCTGACACAGTGTTGCAGTTCTAGTTGTAAAAATACAGTAAACTAGCAGGAAAGAACGTTACAAAATATCAGTACATGTGCAATGCAACATTAGAAGCTTCCTATTGAAGCTCTACTGTGTGTGTGTGTTCGGTCTGAGTAAAACAATATTTAAAAGTGAGTCCTTGCATACCTGTATCCAGCTCAGTAAGGTCCAAAGTGGTCATTGAGTTCACATTTTTCCTGTGTCTCTGCAAAGAAAAACAGTTATATATTAAATATATATATATATTCAAGTTGTTCTCATGACCACATGTGTTTAATGATTCAATCTACAATCAAACCCCCAAACATAACCTCATAATTGGAAACGTGGTGCAATGAAAGAAAACCACCCTCATGTACTTTTCTGCCACTCTCATCCATCATTTGTCTTTTTTGCTGCACACAATTAAAGAATTTTGCAAATGTGAAATCCAATACGGGGCTGTTGAAATGGACTTTGAGCAGAGAAGAATCATCTGTTTTGTCAGGTCCCACTTGGCTGAGCTCTAACCGTTGGCCAACCCAGAGAAATCTGGCCGTGGGTCGGAGCCACAGCTTCAGCGCAAGTTAAGGAAACTACATCTACACGCAATTTGATCTCCACTGCGGTCTCTGATTTTTTTGGCTTCTGCGATGAAATTCCTCCCCGTCTGGTTCAAACCAGCCATTCTCCGACGGTATGGGAGAGTGAGGAGACCAGAGGAGAACGGAGCAGGAGGTCAGAGCAGTGGAGCGCGGAGACGCGAGTTGCACAAGCGTTTGTCTGTGCCTTTATCTTTTCCCATGTTCAGCCACGTAGCGATAGCATCGGTCAGATTCTTGTGGGATATCAGGGATTGAAATTACCACAGGCCCAGAGTGAAACGTCCTTGTAATGTCTGCAATCGTCAGAATGGTTTATGGTCTAATGATGTTTAAGGATTAAACTTAAGTCGTGTTGGAAACCTGGGAGAAGAGGGCCAGCTGTGAGGACCATGTGTTTGGCCAACTAGAAAATGAAACAAAATGACATCTTATATAATATGAATCAAAGATCAGTCCATGTTTTCCAAGTCTGTCCATGTCTGAAACATAGTTTTGTGAAACAGCAGTGAACACGGAGCATCACAACAATGTCTGTGTTTCCAATCAGCGTCTCCGATGACTCTACCATGTCAGGTCCAGCAGGTGATGTTGGAGCCCAGTCAACATTACCTGTTTTGACACCGAACATTTCTGACATTTCTTTGGGAGATGAGCAAAGACATGTCCTCATGTCTTCCGCCCCGGCTCCCCTGTTTGGGAGATTATTTCAGGGAAATCCCATCCCTCAGGTCATTTCGTACTCCGCGTCCTGAGCCCAGTCTGGAAATGCTATCTGCTGTGAATGCACAGACTCAGACGTCTCGAGGGTGTGTGTTTGTGTGTGTGAGTGTGGACCAGGTGTGAGAGACGCACAACGTTTTCCAATGAAATTCACTGGTTTGTTATTATACACATGCAAGACTGGCTTTTCTGTGATCAGGTTGTAACATATACTGAATGTGATCATGTGTGTTGGCAGAGCTGGTCTCCTCATGGTCTGGTGGAATGTTTTTGTTCAGATGCATCAGATGTAATGACATAAGTAGTTGGTGTCTTTGTGCAAACATGCACTCAACCATTATTATTTCTCCATTCAGTTGTTGGGAAGATGAAATGCTTTTAGATAAGTCAGAATAATGGAGTACGTAATATAAACTTAGAGAAAAACATCTCAACAAGTCCTGGGTATTTGTTTGTTGTCAGCAGCGCAAATTTGGTGGAGATGTCCATCAGGTCAAAAACAGAAATGTCTCAAAATTGTATCTTCAATGTCGCAGTCCTATAATGGATCGGTTATTTGTCTGTGACCTACATGATCCCAGTGTCCCGGTCCAAAAAGCCCAGATCGATCGACAACAGATGAAAACTAGCCTTTGGCTAATTCTTTCTTATTTAACCACGCGAGACTGGCAGCTGAATAGTGTTGTTGAAAGTGGAGTTGCAATTTTTTATTATTATTAAGATTAAAAAAACTAATCAAACTGAACTGAATCGGATCGAACTGGATCGATCCTTTAATATTTTTTATGAATCGTTCCTGAATCGGATCGTAGCCTATGAATCGAAATATGAATCGGATCATTACGTGAGAGAATCGTCACACCCCTAGTACTTATGCAAAATCGTCCAATGTTTTAACGAAATTACTTATTAAAAATATATTGGAGATATTGGTGCTGACTGTCGCAAAGTGGAAAATTGCACCCCCTACAGACAGTTTAAGATAACTGACCCATCAGTCAGGATCAGCACATGACTTCTTAAAATAGCCAAATCACATGTTAAAGCTATCGCCACAATATCCAAGGCTGATAACACGGGGCAAATCCCAGAAGGTACTAAACAATCATGGGTTAATGATGCGGCAGTGGTGGCCTAGTGGTTGAGGAACCGGACTTGGGTCAGTAGGGTTTAAGGTTCCAATCCACCAGGTTACCGAGGTTCACTGAGCATGGCACCGTCCCCACTCACTGCTAGCCTTGTGCGCAAAGCTGCCCCCCGTTGACCGTGGTGTGTTATTATCATTATCATTCAAGAATGGACTGATCTTAGAAGTTCTAGTCATATTGCAACACTCATTAAGACGATTGCCTTTTTAACCAAATGTATGAAAAAGTCGGTATCTGTTCCAACAAGCGTTTGCCCCAAAATATCCCTATTGCCAAAAAAAGACGATAATTTAGCCCGTTGCAATTAATCTTCTTTTTCCACTCTCTAAGACAGCTACTCAATGTTGGACAAAATATTTTTGGAAGGTTGTATTGAGTCAAAATGCCTTGGAAATTCTGTGAAATACTGCAAAAGAAAATTCCACATGGAATTTCAAAATATTTTGATTTCTCCTGTTCATTAATATCTGCTGAACATTTGTTGTTTAAGAAAACAGGAAGGCCGAGCTGCCTGGGTTCATTAGTGACTCGGAGATGGAGTCTCCAGGTGTGTACTTCTCTGGACTCCAGCTCCAAACACACACTCACACAGTGTAACAGTGTAAACAGTAAATATAGCAGGGAACAGGCAGTAAACACAGGTTACTCCATGCAGTCACGACTGTGCCGTGGATGAATTCACAGAGCTTCACACAGAATCTAACCGACACACACAGAGGCGTGAGCTGCCAGGCAAGGCCCTTCTAACGCCGCAATGTGAGAAAACACCTCGGCGAGTAAACAGCAGCTGACAAGGTCGGCTCTGTTCAGAGGCCAGAGCTCAGAGCTGGAGCTTCTTACATCTGTGTGAGGAGACCAGGAGGAGACCAGGAAGGAGCAGCAGGAGGAGAAGGACGTTGGAAGGAGAAAGTAGAAAAAGCGAGAGGAGAAAAATAAAATAAGAGGCATGGAAGGACATGGACAAAGACTAGACATAAATGCAAAGTGAATTTTTCTTGATTTTGTCACCTCTAATATTTGGGTATTTACCATTTTTCTGCCTTTTTTAAGCTTTGTCACTTTTTCCGTTTGTTACTCGCAAACATTTTTAGTTATTTAAACATTTTCTCCAGATATTTATTTATTGGCCAACCTGGATATTCTGTCAGTTTCATGATGGATTTTGCCGCTCAATTAATTCTTTTAATGTCATAACCAAAGTTTGACCTTGTAAATGTGATAACTGTAGCTGCTTTATTTATATATTTTTATTTCTGATTATCACAGGACGATTCTAAATTCATGTTCAGTCCAGTCTGCAGCTTCTTCCTTGTTTTTCAGATGAAGTACTTCAGTAAATACTGCAGTACACAGTCACACAGTGTCATTTCCCAGGCCAGGGATTAGCAGCATCAATATAAACGGTGCTAATTAAAATATATGACTGTGTAGAACTGCTACATCCTCTGTGTACGACGCTGCGCTCGTAAAGCAGTTGGGAAAAGTCAGAGTTTAGGCTGAAGTTAACGTCTCAGGTCGTGTGTTGCTTTACATTGGAATTTGGGGAAGTTTACAGAGTCGCTGAGACCCTGGAGACTCAGCCCTGCGTCTGTGAGACGTCTTTGTCAAAATACAAACATGGAGTGTTTGTAACACAGGCCGCACAGCTGTAGTTGGTCAGTTTGGAGGCAAACAGGCCTGAGCTTCTGCTGCCTTCACCCTCAGAATGAGAACGTGAGACCTTTAAAGATGGCAACTCACTTGGACAATAAAATCACAGTAACCTGGACATTATACACTAGTAAATAGGACATTTTAGACTTGGTAACTCTAACATGTAGACTGGCAACGTAAACATTGTGGATGTGACAACAAGGACTTTATGGACCTGGTGACTCGGCTATAACAGACTTGGAAACCTCAACAATAAAAGTTAGATCATCTGGATATCTTACACTTGGTAACTCGGACTTGGTAGACTGGCAACATGGACTTTATAGACCTGGCAACTTGGATATTACAAACTTGGAAACTTGGACAATAAAGGTTAGTTCATCTGAACATTTCTGAACTCGGACCTAGTAGACTGGCAACGTGGACATTGTGGATGTGGTAACAAGGACTTTATAGACCTGGTAACAGACTTGGAAACTTGGACAATAAAGGTTCAGTCATCTGGACATCTTAGACTTGGTAACTTGGACATGGTAGACTGGCAACATGGACTTCATAGACCTGGCAACTTGGATATTACAAACTTAGTCACTTGGACAATAAAGGTTCAGTCAACTGGACATTTAAGACTTGGTTACTCGGACGTGGTAGACTGGCAACGTGGACATAATGCATGTGGTAACATGGACTTTATAGACCTGGAAACTCGGATATTACAGACTTAGTAACTTGGTCAATAAAGGTTTAGTCAACTGGACATTTTAGACTTGGTTACTCGGACGTGGTAGACTGGCAACGTGGACAATGTGGATGTGGTAACAAGGACTTTATAGACCTGGAAACTCGGATATTACAGACTTGGTAACTTTGCCAATAAAGGTTCAGTCAACTGAACATTTTAGACTTGATAAATCGGACACGGTAGAATGACAACGTGGACATTGTGGATGTGGTAACAAGGACTTTATAGACCTAATAACAGACTTGGAAACTTGGACAATAAAGGTTAGATTATTTGGATATCTTGGACTTGGTAACTCGGACATGGTAGACTGGCAATAAGGACCTTATAGACCTGGCAACTTGGATATTACAGACTTGGTAACTTGGACAATAAAGGTTCAGTCAACTGAACATTTTAGACTTGGTAACTTGGACAGGGTAGACTGGCAATAAGGACTTTATAGACCTGGCGTCTTGGACTGTGTAGACTAACTGGATGCATTTGTCTTTTACTTAATTAACTACAGTTCAGTATCTTAACTACATTTCTAACTAACTACTACATTAAACTTTTAACTTGGAAAAGTTACCTCTGATATAAAAGATATTTCTGACAATCCTACAGAAGACTCTTTCTGAAGGTGACTTTTCGCCTCAGGGCTCCAACAGACTGAAGTATTTTCTTCAAAAACAATGATGGACAAGGTCTGGAATCTAAATATTGGATGGATTATTTTCCTCTTGTTGTAAAACTCCTCTGTTTTCTCCCTCCAGCGTATGGAGACAGTGTGGAGGAATGTGAGCTTGTTATGTTTTATGATCTGAAATCTACCGTCTTTCTGAGACATGGCCTACTGTACCTGGGAGACACTCCTCACAGCGTAACTCAATGTTCCTGGCAAACTCACATGGAAAATGGATGTGGAATTAATATTAAAGACTCGAGTGAAGTCCATGTGTTGTATTATTGTATAACGATTGTTAACTAAGTTCCATCAAAGCTGTGGTGAGATACAGGCTAAAAAGGTTAACATCATGTAAATATTACACGTTTTTCCAATCCTGAAGAATCCACAAATTCAAATAGTGGCTCACTGGCCGTCTGCAGCCCACGCACAACCTCAGGGTGGTCCAATCTGTGGCCATGTGAAGAAACAGACTGAAACTGAAGCAATAACAACTAGTCTTCTTCTTCTTTTTCTCCTCTCAGCTTGTCCCTTTTTAGCGACAATCTCCGTCTTCCCCTGTCCTCTCCATCCGCAACTCTGACTCCAACCACCTTCATGTCCTCCCTCACTGCACCCATCAATGTCCTCTCTGTCTCCTACCTGGTAGCTCCATCTCTAGGATCATTCTTCGACCATTGTATCCACTGTCCCTCCTCTGAACATGTCCAAACCATCTCAATCTGTCTTCTCTAGCTTCTTTAGCCCAAGTGACACCAGCTCTTGGTGTCACTTCTCCTTGCTCTTCTTCTTCTCCTTTCGGCTTATTCCGTTTTTCAGGGGTTGCCACAGCAGGTCAACAATTTCCATCTCACCCTGTCCTCTCCATCCTCAACTCCAACTCCAACTACCTCCATGTCCTCCCTCACTGCATCCATCAATCTCCTCTTTGTCTCCTACCTGGTAGCTCCATCTCTAGGACCATTCTTCTACCAATGTATTCACTGTCCCGCCACTTAACATGTCCAAACCATCTCAGCCTGTCTTCTTTCTCATCTTTCTCCAAACCTTTCTGTCTGTGTTGTCCCTCTAATCACCTCATTCCCGGTCTTGTCCATCCTTGTTTCTCCTGAAGAGAACCTCATCAATAACAACTGGTAAATAATAGAAAATGTCTATGTCAGTGGAAAAGGACCGTGAATGCAACACTTAAATGTCCCACTGAGAGCGAGACAAAATGAAAAGTTTCATTGTGCTACGACAAGTCAAATCTTTAAATCCACTGAACCCTGGTTTGTTCTCGCGAGGCGTTCAACCTCGTGACACTGAGTCGAAAATGTGCCCATGAAGCTGAAATGAGGCCAAATATAAAATGACTGCTCTGGTGGCAGAGACGTTTTCCCTCTTTTCTACTTTTCCGACTGGTATTTTTTCACTTGCATCGACAGTAAATGTTCTTGACACTTTTTTCCACTCTGGAGAACTTTACCCTGATTGGAAAAGGACTGGACGCAGAGTCTCTGTCCTGCTGCCATGGACGCTACATATTTGGGGTTTACCAGTTTGCACGGCACGTCTTACATGACTGGATTATTTACATTGGACACATGAGAAAAAGGTCATGGAAGTCGCGCAGCTGTACCGTCAGTGCTAAACAGAACATTTCCCCCTCACGCAGACGCCGCAATTCCAACATCAACAGCATTTATGAAACGTCCCAAAATCCTTCCTGTGTGTTTTTATGACTTATAGATGTTAGCGTTACTGGCAACCAGAGCCGTCCTCGCTCACACGGGTTTGTTTGTAATACATCACGCTGATGATGCTCGTCACGCAGTCAATGTTTTCTTTTTGTGACATCTCCAGTGTTTAGGGCTTCCTGTAATTCCCACTGTTTGCTCTCTGTTTCCTGGAGCATCTGTGACCCATCAGCGCAGAAACCTCCACTTCAGAAGCCAGTGCGTTCACATACAGAGAACTGCATAAACTGAGCTGCAATCAAATAGTACAATACTCAAAAGTATGTTTGCGTGCTTTTGACAGTGTTTGTAGAAAGGTGGGTGGAAAAAATGCAAAACATGAGGAACATATTTGTTTCCTCGTGTTTTTGTTCACCAACGTGAAATGAAACTGACGCATAAGTCAAAGAAATTTACCTTCACGTGCTTCACTGATGGTTTACAAGATCCACAAGACTTTGGATTATGGTGTGCAGGACAGCCTCATGTGTTCCAATGTTTAAACCCTAAAAGTGAACAAAAATATATATATAAATAGCTAAACATATACATACATTGACATAAGCAGATAAACATACAGTCATGGAAATTATTTGTCCATCCTGCTGCAAAAAAAGCTCAGGAGAGTTTCATTTTGGAGCTGTTATCCAAACAGTTTCCATGAACTTGAACCAACATCAAGTCAGATCTTGCATCAATGTCTATGGCATTG
This sequence comes from Paraplagusia blochii, assembly GCA_016785265.1. NCBI lineage: Eukaryota > Metazoa > Chordata > Actinopteri > Pleuronectiformes > Cynoglossidae > Paraplagusia > Paraplagusia blochii. Next base: position 25,953 of record JAFBJS010057800.1, read on the forward strand.
GACTGACAAAAGCAGTGCTTAAAGAAATCCACTGTTTTCCCCATTATTATATCTTTTAGGTAATGTACCCTCAATGGAACCAAGCATTGACATGACTCAGAAAATTGAAGAAAATGGTATTAATACTTTTAATACTTCCAACTGTTCAGAAAGTCCCACCCGAAAAAAAAAAAAATTAACTGTACTTTACTCTGACTTTAAAATAGGCAGTGAATGTGAACAGTCTGACAGATTTCACCTGTAATTTTTGCAAAAGCTCCGCAAGGAGTAAATTCAAGGAATGCTGCAGATTTTTGTTCTTTCTTTTTTCCAAGGCTGAGGTTCTACTGCAAAAACATTCTTTTCATAGTGATCTGAAAGAACTGATAATTTCTCCTTCACCACAGTGGCTGCCTCTGAGCTGCTTTTCTAAAAAAAAAATACACAATCTCCGAGGGAACGTAAGACATTTCTATGGTAAACAAACATCAGGTGATAACTCCACACAGATTCTCCTTAATCAACCACAGCTTATGAAGAAACAAACATCTAATTTGCACAAACCCTCTGGTGAGACGAGGACGGGATAGGAATGCGTCAAATACTCATTGCAAGAGTTGCATCAAGTTTATAAGACAATTAACTTCCTGGAGTCTCTGCCGTGTTCTCGTCTGCTGAATGCTCTTCCTCCAGACCTCAAAGTGAAGTATTGTACCAGAAGGTCCTCCATGTGTGGAATCATTGACACCTTGCTGCTTTGTGTAATTGTGATTCATGACGTGGGACTGACGGGACAGCGTCATCTTCACCAGCAGGGCGCTGATGCATCAATCGATTAAGAGAATCTGTCAGGGATGTCGTGATCTTTTTTTTTTTTGTAGGTTGTATCTCTGCAGTGAGGCAGCAGAGTAATGGCTACATGATCACTCAGAGTCATCTTAGTCAGTCAGCGCAACAGTGAGCACATGAATGTTAATGCCAGGGCACAGGACAACGCAACGTATCATTAGAAAGTGAATTGATACAGTGATGATGAGACAGACAGGAGACGCAGGAGAACATGGACACTAGAGACAGAACCGAACGACGCCGCAGTGAAGAACTGGAATAGGTCCGCATCAGTCCCTATGAATGACTGGACAAATGTGCCAGGAACAATTATAGTCACATTAAGGCCGGTGTCATCAGATGTTAATCCAACAACAATCTGCAGATCAGTGGACTGTGATCTAGAAAGAACTTCTTTTATCTCTATTAAATATCAAGGACCATTGACCCACTGTCACAGTGATGATCTTTTAATCACTGTTTCTTCTTTGAAGTGTTTTTAAATTTAGATCTCGGAAAATTAACTCTGTGAGAGGTTGTGTACGAGGACACGGTGAGCAACTGAAAAGAAAAAAAAAAAACATTAAACTGAAAAGTCTGGGTGTGAATAAAAAAAAGAATACTTAAGAATTAAAAAATAATAATATAATTAAGGTCATAAAAAGATCAAGGAATATCAAAAACTAGTCAAGGTTTAAAGTGCATATCAAACAAATAAAACTAAAATAAGACAAGCTCACTAAAATATTTATCAAAGCAGCATCTAATATCCATTCACCCATCTTCATCCTCCTATCTGTTAGCAGGTCTCAAGGGCCAGCAGTCTCCACGACCGACACCCAAATCACACTGCACCATACTGTGAACCTTCCTGCATTTGGTGATCCAACTAGAACATGCGTGGTCAGAAAGTTTCAACCTACCAAGAACATATGGACTGACCAATCAGCGGTCTGGTGAATGAGATCAGGTGATTAAACCTATCCACTCAGGTGAGCTGCTGATTGGTTAGAATGTTGGGCATGGTTGGCCACGCCTACACTAGGGCTGGGTTAAAAAGATTGATTAATCAATTTTGATCGATTTTTTTGTTAATAGGACAATATTGATTCATAAATCCACAAATCAATCTTTTTTTTCCTTCTTTTCCCAACAACTTTACGTGAACTCATGCACCACAGGTGATTACGTATTTACGTGGTTACGTACGTACGTAAAACAAATGTAAAAACAACACGGCACTAAAATCTAGAACTAGAGTCTGCCTTGTAATTTTGGGTCAAGTCATGTTAAATAAAAAATGCATGATGGATTAATATGACTGCCCTGAGTAAATTTGTGATGGAAATAAATGTAAAAAAAAAAATACATTTTTTATTAGCAAATGGATGAAGTTTCAATTTTAGCTTTGATTCTTCTGAGAATAACGTTGGTACCGAACTATAATTTATATGACAAAAACTGAATCGAAAACCAAAGTGAATCGTGAATTGAATCGAATCGAACTCTTGTGAATCGAATCGAATCAATTTAGAAAATTTTAATCAATACCCAGTCCACTAGGTCCTGCACTGGCGTCCAAGACAGAAATATATGAAATGTTAACGAAAAAGTAGCTCAAAAACTACAATACCAGACAATTCAGCATCTCACAACAACTCTCAACTGTAGCCACCCAGATTAAAAGTGAGTCAAATTTGATTGTGTAGCATAGTGCATCCTGTAAATTCCAACTAAATATAGGCTACAGTAAAGTTAGAGAAGAAGAAGCAAGATGTGAGTAAAAACCTAAAAGTATCCAAAAATTAAATAAACTCTCTGAACACAGAGACGTGGAAATCTTCCTGAACCACAGGGGTGAAATCAATGAGCGCTGCTGCAGCAGAGACTAATTGACCTGGTGGTGTCAACACCATCACACAGTGTGGTGAAATATGAAGAGTCGAGTATTTACAGTCTACTGAGACCAGACTTCGGCTGGAACAAAGTATCGACTTTCAATTCCCTCAGTTGTTTTGCCTCCTAAATGAGGTGAACGATGGCGGCGACAGACGCTACAGTCACAGCGCCGTGACGTTTGGATGCCGCGGCGGTGACAGGAATCCAGGCTGAGGATGAAATGATGTAACCAGCAGGACGGAGACTTTGTTCTTCTCAAAACAATCCTTCAACTTCTGGCTTCTCCGTGTTTCATCATCGGCCCGCTGTCAGATGATCTGATTTGTCTGGGCTTTCGTTTTTCCAGGGAGTTCAGCTCACAGCCAATCTCTGTCCTCGTTTAATGATGTCTGGCCTGGTTGGCTCCTGACCGCAATGATGTCCAAAGTCAGATCCCGTTCTCCTGCCCCCTGTCCTCTTCCCAGTCTAATTAAAGTCATTCTGCAGTAATATTCCTAAATCAAGTATTTCCTCCAGCTTCAGTCAGACATAATTGAAAACATGTGATTCCACCTAAAAGATTCATTTCAACCCTGACGCTACAAGAATTTGTCTCTATGTGACCTTTGATTTTTTTTTTCCTTCTCTACATCACACAGAATGAATTTCTTAACTTATTCTTGCAGAATGAAAAAATGTGGAACTGTGCAGCTTCGACATATTTTGCATTTATGAAGACATTTTTTTTATTCCCCAAACTTGTTGAATATTTAATTTCTGGGGGAAATTTTATTAAATTCCAGATTTTTATCTACTAAAGGATGATGTGATAGAAATCAATTCCAACTTCTTTTGTACAAAGAAGTAAAATAATAGAATTTTGAAGACGGAAAACCAATAAAAATCAAGTTAGTGTCACAACTATACTGGAATTCACTCCATACAGTAGTGCAGATGTTATGGGTCCCACAGAGGGGCATGGCCACAGTGGCCTCTGTTGGGTGGTAGGAGTACTGCATACTGGGGTGGACACGGGGCACAACAACAATAATGAATGTGTTGATGATTACAAATCGCTGCGGTCCAGTTTTCATCAACATCTTAAGACAAAGATTGACAATCAGCCACCTGTCAGTGAGCCAACGGCCCGCTGAGCCACAGCAGCATCTGTCCTGCCTGTGCACAGCTGCGGCATAATTAGGAAAGCCATGTTTGCCTTTGTAATTGGACGGGATTGTGGCGGTGTTTGCAAAATTAAAAGTCAGTGATGATTGTAAAGAGTCTAATTAGACTGGGGAGTTAAGTAAGAGTCTTTAATACCGTCGCACAAACAGAATCAAACCTCCTTCCTACTCCTCTCAGCTTGTCATGTCTTACGTCCTGCTGGGGTCACACGTTTTCTGGACAACAGGATAACACTGTCTCAGGCCTGATATGGTCCTACAGGGTAAAACTGTGGTTATTCTGTGATGTTTACCAAATTAGAATTTTACACGATGGACTTTTAAGTTTGGACTGGCACAGTTGTCCAAATTATTCTATCTAATTTTTAATATTATTATTCTTCTGCCTTTTTTTTGCAATGCCAGCCGCTCCCCAACAGATGGCATAGAAAAGGCTTAATGTCCAAATACATGATGCTAGTGGACCATCTGTAAATGCTGTGGTATTAAAATATAATTTTACTATTGAAATGAGTTGGATTTCTACATTTTTAACTATGGGGATGTAGTCCACAAGTGCGCCCCAAAAACATGACTCCACAAACTAGACGTTATTTAACGCGCCGCTAGCTGTTTCCTTACTGTGAGCTGTACTCCAAACTCAACTGGACGTCACTCCATTCCTACTGGCAATCTCATTGGTTTCTCTTGATTTACAAAACTCTTACTGGCAAAACTCCATCATATCCAAACACTTTGCAACTTTTACAACGCATCT
>JAFBJS010057801.1:1144-89410 GCA_016785265.1 Paraplagusia blochii
TAGGTAGAAGACAGGAGACAGAGCTGGAGGTGGAGAAGTTAAAGATGCTGAGATTCTCTTTAGGAGAGACAAGGATGGACAGGATCAGGAATGAGGGGTTTAGAGGGACAACACAGACAGGAAGGTTTGGAGAAAAAGAGAAGACAGATTGAGATGGTTTGGACATGTTCAGAGGAGGGACAGTATCAGAGGATACCAGGAAGGAGAGATTGATGGATGCAGTGAGGGAGGGCAAGGAGTTAGATACAGAGGACAGGGTGAGATGGAAATTGTTGACTCGCTGTGGCAACCCCTGAAAAGAAGGGACAAGCTGAAAGGAGAAGAATAAGTCTAACAAAGAAATATGACAAACCTAGGGGGAAGGACATAGTTTTGTCAAAAGTTACTAATTACTAATGTCTTAAACAGATCCAGTACACAGAGGATAAATGATGGAGAACCTCTGAGAAACCACAGCCACTGCAGTGACCACAAATCCAAGCCCGTCCTTCGTGGTGGAGTCGTAGATCGTGCGGCAGAAACTTTTCACTCCTCACCTTTCTCCCCCCCTCCTTCCTCCCCCTCTGCTGCCGAAATACATCACTCTGTCGCCGCTCACACGTTATTTCACAGTTGCCTAACAAGACTGTTGGGAGAGCTGTCGCGTATTTGCTTCTATCCATTTCGCCCGTGGGCTTGAATCAGCCACACTCACTCAGCATTCTCCTCAGCGCGGTGAACGACGCACTGCCGCAACAGTCGAGGCTTTTTCTCCCTCTTTCTTCTCCCTTTTTCAAACATTAGGGCTCCAGCTACACTGAGCCTCTCCGTGCCTTTTCTGCTCTCTATCTGAATCTATCACGGTGGAGGAGCCCGCGGCGTCAGCCTCTGAATGTCAATGCTGTTCACTGTGCAAAATGGCTGGTGGTGCATGCAGGCAGCACAGGCAGCACAGGCAGGCAGAGAGCAGAAGTCTCCTGAGCTTTTCAGCCTTCCTGAAATGGCTTCACAACAGCTGGGGGAAGAAGGCAACAAGAGAGTGAAGCTCTCTGGATATTACATCGCTAATTAGGCTGATGTATGTGCATCCACTGCCACAGTCGGGGGAATTATGAGGGCTTACAGTTACACTGCTGGTTAATCTCAATTCAGCCAAAGAAACTCATTTATTATTCATAAGATTCCTTATGTTTCATCGACCAAAACTGAACCATTCGTTAATGTCTCATTTGCTTCTACAGAATCTTGTCATTCACCCACGGCGTGGGTAACTAACTTGACTTGAACTGAAAAACTTTAGAAGAAACTGGTGAAGTTGCTGAAGAACAAAGGCATCTTTCAAGCTCCAAAAAGTCCGGGTTCTTATGACTAAAGTCTTGGGATATCATAGAATTTCAAATGCCTGTTGTTGAAGAATTCTTTTTTTGTTGTTGAGCTTATTACTTTGCTCAAAATAACATTACAACACCACTGCAACAGGTTGATGTAAAGCTTAAATCACACGGCCACAAGACTCTTCTTTTTTTCTTTTCAGCTTGTCCCTTTTTTTTTAGGAGTTGCCACAGCAAGTCAACAATTTCCATCACTGGAGTATCCTCAACTCCAACTACCTCCATGTCCTCCCTCACGGCATCCATCAATCTCCTCTTTGTCTCCTACCTGGTAGCTCCATCTCTAGGATCATTCTTCTACCAATGTGTCCACTCCTCTGAACATGTCCAAACCATCTCAATCTGGCTTCTATAGCTTTCCTGTCTGTGTTGTCCCTCTAATCACCTCATTCCTGGTTCTGTCCATCCTTGTCTCTCCTAAAGAGAATCTCAGCATCTTTAACTCCTCCACCTCCAGCTCTGTCTCCTGTCTTCTACCTATCCCTAGTGTCTATAATCCATTCTTCACAGCTGGTCTCACAACTGTTCTATAAATCTTTCCCTTCACCCGGTCACATGACAAAAGACGAGAAATAAGTTCAGGCATACCTTTCTAACCTCTGGTCAACTAAAAGTTGTCAGTCAAACTTTACCTAAAGACTTTAGGAGAAACCATTTGCTTTCAGCTAAAATGGTTGGATATGAATAATCTTCTTTACTGTACGCCTGCTACAGGGGTCAAACCTATTCTTGTATTTTACATAAGTACAATATGTAGCCTGCAGGTGTATTCACGCCAACACATACGATCATTGTAGTCGCAGCACAATCTAATTTCTCCCAGCAATCCCGTCACCTGTCTGTCATGGCAGATGATATTCAGCTTTAGATCTGCATCAAGCAGAACAGCCTTCGTAGAATTAACCGGGGCAGAATACTCAGTGGATCATGTACTGTCTTATCTTAGATCAACAGAAAGGAACTCCGTGTGTACTTTGGAGTTATCACTAATACAGGATTTGCATTTGGATTACCCAAAGACTGACGGCTGCAGCACTGACATTAAACCACAATGTTATTTTTACCTCAACACCAACAGCACATTTAACTGTTTTACATGAGAATCGTACAGATTTTGAAGGTCAAACAACCTTTACCATGTTTGGAGATGTGGGTCAACACCTGGATACTAGAAATGAACCCTCTAGAAATGAACCCTCTAGAAATGAACCCTCTAGAAATGAACCTTCTAGAAATTAAGCATTTTTTTTTAAACCCTGTCACATTTATTTAGAAAATGTTTCTATTCTATCACCTATATTCTATAGGGCTGTATTCGTCCAATTAATGTCTTGGTTGACTAAAGCTGTTAAATTTTATCTGTATATATATAAATATATATTAATAGACAGTCTACAAGGGGTTATTTATGGATACAAATCAACTCTAAAAGCCTCTATACTTCATATAAAAATTGAACTTACTGATTCACTTTAAAATATGTAACACTGTCCATTCTTATGGTAAAATAAAAAAATATTTTGTACATTTTTGTCTAAAAATGCATTTATTTGCCTTCAAATATGCAGCATTGTCCAATTTTTTGGTCAAAATTAGGAACTTTTAGGTACATTCACTTATGGCCATACTGACGTTCTCTACTACTGTAATTATTTCTCAAGAAATATTCACAAAAATATTTCTCAAAAATTAACTAAAAAAGCTATAAAATCATCCTTGAAAACATAAAGCGATGTCAATTTTTTCACAGTTCAATTTTCTACAAATTATTCAGTGAAGACATATGTCGCAGTCTCCATTTCTATGTTTAAAACAGTGAATTAATACACTTTTTCGCTATGTTAACCATCGATCACAGTGACATTTTGTCCAAATTATTTCTGGAGAAAATCTTAAAAAGCAAAAATGTCTTAAAAATGACTAAAAATGCCACACATTTGCCTTAAAATATGTAGCAACAAACTTTTTTTTGGTAATAACTACACTATAAGCACATGATAGTTTCTTCTTAATGAAATTGACAGAGAGATGAAAAATTAACCCATCAGATTTTTGGTGGATTTTTGATATCGACCAGTTACCTGGGAGATAACGTCCAAACTCTTAGGTTAGAGAGGACGTATCTGCACGGAAGAACATTAGTCATCTGCAGCATCTCATATTTAAAACTCCAGGGCTGAAGGCGTTTCTGTGATCACTTCATTAATTCTGTCCTGAAATGGACTCTGAATGATAACTAGGCGTTTGACCAAAATAGTTCTGCGTACATCTGTGTGCAGTTCTACTGTCCAAAGATGTGTCCTGCAAATTCATGCACCTATTAATATTTCCTGCATGTCTTTGGTCCTGGGAGTCCACTGCGTGCAAGGACAACTACATGCAAATGTGTGCACGTGCCTGGACCCCGCACCACCCGTTGGCTTTGCCAGTTCCCCCACGTGAGCTCAGTTTCCTGCTGCTGTGGCCCAAATCACAGCTGCTGCCCCGTCAACCCCCCACTGTGGAGGTCGATGGGGGGGTTGTTTTCCCTCTTAATCAAATGAATAAGGTTAAAGGGAGAACATGGGTTTCTGTGCCAAAGGGTTGAGCCAAAACATCAAGGACGAGTGTGTTATTCAGCAGGATGAAGAGGAGACACTGTCTCCTCCTCTTTCTCCTTTTCTGACCAGAAATAAATGTCATCACACAAAAATACAAACACTAACAAAGAGAGAATATTTGTGTCTTTAGAGTCAACACCATAGGTTGCCATGCAACTAAAAATATCAGATTCACAAACATAAAGTACGTGTTGGAAAACTGACGTATGTCACAGATTATTTTGTGATAATGTACATTAAATAAATTACAGGTCGGAAGGAAGTTGTGTTTTTACTGCCAAAGGTAGACAGACCAACACTAACAGAAGTAATACAGTATTTTTAGCCAAACCACTGCAGTTGTCTGGCTCAGTGAGAAGTCAGTGCTAAGTCTGGGCTATTTCTGTCGTCTCTGCTGTGCATTCAGAACAAACACACGCAGCCTGTCAGACTGTGAAAACTCTACTTTCTTTATTGGGAACATTGGGAGTCAAGATTAAAACTCTCTCAGTCAGTTCTGCTGTAAACCTACTGTAAATAAGCAGAAATGGAAGAAAACACATCTAGTTGGTAAATTCAATTGAATAATTGAACGTATTCGGCACCGGTGGCCTGGTGGTTACGGAAACCGGACATTTTGTGAACCACAGGAAGGCTCACGACATGGTGCAATGTCATTTTGGTGGCACCAGCTGCACCTTGGACTCGGCAATGGACAAGCAGAAGAAGTAGAAGGAATGAATAATTGGACGTAAACACACGCAGGCAAGTCAATCTGATGACATTTGCTGTTTTGTCACCTGTTCTATTTTGCTGCTGCTGCTGCTGCTATGAGTCAAATCCAACAGTGTCACCATCTCACCACCACACAGAGATTAAGAATTTTGGGATGGTTAAAATCTACATATTGTTGTCATATTAATGGACTGTAATTTTGGAATTTTTACAAATTTTTATCCAAAGTGACTTGCAATTTAGAGGCAACGTTACAAGCTGGAGTACACATCAAGTTGTGTTAAAAAATATATATAATAATTAATAATATCTTTATCTCCAAAAACTACATCCAAATATGTAGAAAATATCAATATTTTAGTTTATATTTTGCAGAAAATAAAGATATGGATGCATATACATATATACTGTATATATGTATATATATATATATATATACACAGTATATATATAACATATATATATATAAAAGAAGGTGGTGGAGAACATAATAATAATATAATAATTATATATATATAATAGTAATTAATAATGTTTTTAGCCCCAAAAACGCATATCATATTTTTCATCAAAATATTAAGAAAAACTTTTTTTTGGTTATTTTTACACAATATTAACAAAAAATATATATATACGTAGGCCTAAACAGCAGCAAATTCCATTTACAAATATCCATAATGTATTTGTGAGCCACTGATGTTTTATTGAGCTGCCCTCCACATTGCAGCCACTGGTTTACAGTCCATCCTTTATATTATAGATATGCTGAGACATTCATGTCTGAATGCTTGGTTTCTCAGCACACATTATCCAATAAATCCTGTGTAGGATGACAAAGAATAACTGCTCCGTCGTCTGTAATCTGCTCCATTAATGTGTTTCCATTCATTATCACCGCAAAAAAAAAAAAAAAAAACACACCATAAAACAAGGTGTCACTTTTCATGCCAGGTAACAGCCCTGCTCTGGTTTCACTGTGCTGCTGAGGAGAAAAAAATGTGCGTGGTGATTTCTGCAACCCATATGAAAATGCCCTGCAGGTTGAGAGTGTCAGTGTGTGTACGAGTGTGTGTGGTCAGGGCAGCAGGAGCTGAGCAAACCAGCCATAAAACAATGATGGATGATAGGGGGGTTTAAAGAGCCATGTAAAAATGCTGGTGTTTATGAGCGTGACCTTGGTGTTCACGAGTGTTGGTAAAAGACACTGTATTCTGGCGTGTGAGTAATGGACACTAATGTCCACAGGGAGTGTGCGTTTGTAGACGACGGACTCTGTCATGTTTTAATATCTGCTAAATCATTCATTTACTATGTTTCCTCAGAGCTCTAGCTGAGAACTGCAGTGTCTAAAGTCTGGCCCTGGGCCCAGTGATGCCCTTCAGACGGGTATAGTCTGGGTCATAACATCTGCCATAAAAATAGGTGGTTATAGCCCCACATCTTGGCAGGAAATACAGTTTTCTTAATAAGGTCTTATGGTAAGTACACCTGGAAAATTTATAGCTCGAATTTTATTGTTATGGTCGACATATTCTTTTTCTGTTTAATTTGCCTCTATGCATCTTATTTGTAGCAGTGAAATTCCGTCACCTTTTTCAATTTCTCGCTTTGAGCTTTGAGGATATGTCCATGTGTTCTGTATGTGCAGGTTTAAAACCAAATTGTTTTAACCAAATTTTTAACACTCAATTTTTCATCTACGTTTTGGCAAATTCTCCACTCACTAAACTTGATCTCTACATATCTACACTACAACAGTCATCCCATTTCACCGATATTGTCCAAATACTTAATTTTCCGATTCCAGTATTGACCAATATTGATTAAAGATTAAATATCTTTATTTTGTCATTGTGACACAGCACACAATGAAATGTTCCCTCTGCATTTAACCCATCAACAAAGTGAACAGTGGGCAGCTTTGAGCGCCCGGGGAGCAGTGTGTAGGGACGATACCATGGTCAGGGCACCTCAGCGGTAACTTGGGGATTTGAACTGGGGGACTTGTGGACCCAAGTCCGCTTCCTTAACCACTCGGCCCCCAACTGCCCTGATCTAAGCCATAGTTGGCTCCCAAAACTGTGGTGGAACATCTCAGAAGACTATGTCTGAGTCTAGTGAATTTGACAAAATCTAGTTGGATATTAATTAATGATATCACATAATGATTTTTATATTTTTCGCTGATAACCAATATTAACAGGCATTCTGAGTACCAGGCAGCACAGAAAGAAGGAAAAATCTACATCTTTTGTTTAAAGAATGTCTAGAAGGGTGGCTCTGTCACATCTTATCTACTGTACATCTGCTACTTTCACAACAAGTTGGCTGTGACCGGTAATACATCATATATGACCAATAAGTTAAAACCCACAAGCAGGCAAAGCCAACAAAACAAACATCTTTATAAAGTTTCTTAGAGCTGGGTAAAAGAGCCAATCAGGAGCTAGAAGAAGAGTCTAGAAGGAGCCAAACAATTCCAAGAGTCCTATTGAAACAGATTGTTTGTGGCAGGTTGTTCCCTCCAGTTATAGATCAACTATGTGTGAAATGCAGTGAACTGTATGAGAGGTAATGCTAGTCTACAGTATCAGGTGAGCAGCCGTTGTCCCAAATGTACAATTAGATTAAAAGTGACTTTCTCCTGGACACTGTTGTTTAAGGACAAAAATAAAGTTAAAAATTCCCACAGTTGAACCCCCCCCCCCAGCTTAGGTCACATGTCCTTATACACTCTGGACCCACCCAATGTCATAAACCCTCAGGAGACAACAATAAACGCGCAGTTTAGCGTAAACGTCACAGTCAAAGTCACCGGTTGTGTGATTTTCATCCACCCTGTCCTTCTCCTCTGGACCTCTGTAGAAGCTGATGCATCATCACCTCACCTTCTCCTTTGTTGTCATCAGACTCCTGCACGGATGAACTTTAGACTCTTTTATACAGTTACAGTTTCCATTGTTCCCAAGGTCAAAATAAAAGACTCTGCTCCACTTTATGGATATATTTAACTGCATCTTCATGCTCATCAACACTGACCCATATTCACCCACTCCAAGATTATGTACAGCCACATAATGAGAGTTTTCACCAGAACAATCACTTTGAAGAAACCCTAAAACCACCTTAAACCCCCCTAGACGTTATCTGGTACCAGAGGTCACAACATTTCTGTTGACCAGAAAAAGACAAGATTCCAACCTTGTTCCAAAATATGCATAATATTCATTAATTCAACTTATATTGCTTGTCTGTTACCATGGCTGCTCCATACTGTGAGCCCAATGGAAGTTGTGAGTTGTGAGTCAGAATGGTGACATGATCAGTGCACCTCAGTGGCAACGTAGCTGGTGGATTCGAACCTTGCAGACCCAAAAACTCTTCCTTTACATATGCACAATATATAAAATTTAGACGTTATGTCTTTCCTCCTGTTTTATTTTGACAGATTTACTTAACGGCATCTGGACAACCAATACATGCATGTAGTCTTCCCTACAAAAGCAGTTTGAGACGCAGTGCAAAGGGACATGTCCAACAGTTGTGACTCACCAATAGGAGCAAAAGCAGATTTAGAACAAAAAAAAAATAGAGATTTATTTTTAAGGAGACAAATCTGGGAGACTTTTTTAGATTTTGAAAATGTACGATGAATGTCTTAATACTTTCTTTGGAGAAAATATTTTTCAGCCAAGGCCTAATTTCACATGTTATTTCATGTAAAAAATATAATTTTTATCTATTGTTATTACAAATTTACAAAAAACCCCAAAATTTTCTGTATGTTGCTCATTCATTTTTACAACTTTTTCAGAATTTCTTGAAATGCCATGTCATCACGAGAGAGAATTTTGAGAATTTTTACAGAAAATTTTTGGGTGATTTTTTTTTTCCAGACAAACCATAACTTACGATGTCATTATTAATGGTTGGGAAATATGATTAAACATTCACTCTGTCTCAGCCAGATGCTAATAGTCTACTGGGTGATAAGCCTGTGTGGTGTGATGTAAATTTCAGTTTGGCTTCTGTCAAATGTGCTCACATCTACACATCCCTCCATCTTCCCTCCTCCCAGCACTCCTCCAACTGATAAAGTTCACCTCTTGACAAGCCCTGGTGTAATGAGGTAATCAATTATTCACTTTATCTGTCAGCGATGTTGTCATTGTGGCCAATCACTGCACACGCCCTGCATGTTGAGTGGCCTCAGGCCTGCAGTGTCTGAGTGGTTACATTATGCTCCCTGCAGTATCTTTACCAAAGCTCAATTTTATTGTTTCCACAATGACAGCAATTAAAGCAGTGACAACCAGTCAATGAATGTGAGAGTTGTAACTCACCCACAGGGAACAAAAGGCATGTCTCAGGGTGCAATGGAACAAAAGAGGACGCTGTCGTCAAAAACAGACCTACAGCTCTGGTTTCAGCACAGAACATGTTCTGCAGAAAAGCTGGTAGACTCAGCAGAGTATTGACATGAGTGGACAGATCAACAGAGATGGACCTAACTGTTTCATGTTTGTGTTAATTTCTTTCTGACAAACATGGTTTAAGGTACACATCACCTCTGAACACATGCAGTTCTTCAATAGGGTTTCACTAAAATATCCATAATTAGCTTTATTTTTTTTATTTCCCTGCTTTTGGCAGGAGGGTCTTGTCTCCGAGGCCAAGTCTTGCAAACACAGCTCACACATTGTGGGTGAGCAGCATTTAGTGCAGTCTGGTCTCAAGATTGTCCCAGTTTCCTGCATCTCTCAGATACACAGACCAGGATGTAGAGCCCCCTCTTTTATCTAAATATCATATTTTTCATTATTAATATGTCTTTGCACTTGTTGTAAGTTACTTTGCTAAATACATTTTATTTTGTACCGTAAAGATATTTGTTTAAAAGTAAAGGTTTTCCTATTAATAGTTCATTTGTGTCAAGGCTGGAAAAATGAACTACTGTTCAGTTTTGTTCTGTTCACAGATGTCAACAAGTGGATGAAGATCAATGAGTAAAAGTTTCAAGAAAAAAATATTTTTTCTTATGATCAAATTAAATAACTGTCGGCAAAATCCGTATCTGTCATGTAAATTTGGGATCAAGGATAATAAAATCTTTTCTATTTTCTAAAATATCTAAATAAATTAAATTGAAAAATGGGATTTATTTTAAATTTGCCTTGTCTTTTTATAAAATTACCAATTTTTCTATGAAAAATCTGGAAAAGGAAAAATAAGATTGATTTCTTTTGCATTTGGGATCATAATAGATCATTTAATTTTTTTTTTTTTTACAATTTTTGCCTGTATGTTTCACATACAGTTTAACAACCTTTTCAGTATTTCTTTCTTTCTAAAAGCCAAATTAGTATGCCATTTTTAGAATTTTTATATTCAACTATTTTAGGGTTTAGGTTTTTAGTTTTAGTTAGGATGTCATTTTTGGAGGATGGAAAATATGATAAAAAAATGTAATTTGATATCTAGAATTTTAATATGCTTGAATGTTACTAATTTTAAAGTTTTTAAAACATTTTTTGGAAATAATTTTACTTATTGTCATCACATTTGGATGTTTTATTTTTTTTGCCAACCTTTTATCTTGTCATTGAGGTTTTTTTAATCTAGTCTACGACATCTGAACAATGTCTGTGTCTTTCATATAAGACCTTGACAAATTATCAGTTCCAGATGAGAACGGTGAAGAGGAGACACTTCAGGATGAGTGAAGGAGGGAGGCTGGTAGAAAGGATAACAGTGAGCATCTCTTCCTCTTCCTTTTCTGCCTCCTCCAGTCCATTCTCCTGGGCCAGGCTGCAGCAGCGTTGGCAGAGAGGAGAAGATATCTGCACTCAGCATCTAATCTTACTACCCTCTTTAAAGCACCCTGGAGTATCCTCTCCTTGGCCGACACAAGTAGAGAGCCAGGAATTGACAGACACACAGTGGACTAAACCCAGGCTGTAGGACTGAAGGCAAAAGTCCAAAGTCAACCAAGATCGCAGGTTTCTACCCCAAAAGTTAAAGTAAAATAAACAAAAGAAAATTAACAAATATTATAAATGATATCAGATGCACACAGCTGCTGCTGTGGAAGGAAGAACCTAAATTCACAGCAATGTTTTTTGATTTGTAGACGTAGACCAAAAAAAAGCAGAATACATGAGGGATAATGAAAAAAAAAATCTAAATGCAAGAGGAGGTTTTCATAACTGTTAATAAGAGTCAGGAAATAGGGCCATAAGCCTAATGATGCAGATGCTTGTGCTGCAGCAAGCACTTTCTTACGTCTCTGCCTCCCAGGCGACATATACACATTCACTGTGTCACTGGCACTGAATGAGCCATGTAAAGACTCACAGCTATTCATCAGAGTAAAATACATGGCCCTGCTGCACTGCATGGATCCTTAAATGTGAAATAATGAGACTTTGGTACAAGAAATATAGGAATATCTATAAAATTACAGGTAAGAAAAAAAATAGAAAAAGTTGCAATCTCAATTGGCCCGACATGAAGGCTGCTGCAGCAATAAAGCCAAAAGACTTTCCAATTATCTTCACTCGGATGAAACCCACAGCTGAGAAAAGCCTTTGTGTCCGAGGCTGGAGGCACACAGCAACAACAGGAAGTGTGTGCGTTTCCCTGTGTGTGTGTGTATGTGTGTTGGTAGACAGGACAGCTGGAACAGAGCTTCTGTGTCTGCCAGGGTACAGAGCAATTCCCTTAAACCCACGACCTCACCTCCTTCCTCCTCACCTCCTCCTCCTCCCCTCTTATTCTTTTCCTTCCTTTCCTACCCGTCTTCCTCCTTGGCCCTGCAGGTAACTGCCATGTGAGCAAGACCCTCATGGGGCGAGCTGACAGTCCAGATAAATGAGTAAACTTTGTTTTTTGGAGGCTGGTACACACACAGCGTTCGTTGCCTCTGAAGAAGACTCTCCTTTAACTACATTCTTCAGACACCCTCTAAAGTGGAGTGCATGTCCCCGCTCACACATTACACAAAATGGTCTTCCTGAGAGGAAGCATGTAGTCAGAGGAGGTGAGATTTTTTTTCAGCAGATGTATAAGCAGTCACAGGAGGTTTACGCTCACACTCTCCCCTTCCTCTCTGCCTCTATTAAGGCTGACGTTGATGAATGACTTAGATTACAGCACAGACCGGCGCTCAGCTTCATCACAGGATGAATGTAATCAAACACACAGACACAGAGCATCAAGGGAACTTTAGTCTCTACAAGATGGAGGCGAGAAAAGGTAAAAGAACCGACAGGGTTTATCTTTGCTCTGGACTTTTCCTGTCAGACCGGGGAAATAAAGGATTCCGCGGCCGTGAGCGCTGCCAACGCGAAGAGGCATGAGCGAATTAAAAGGGAAAGGTTTCATTTGTAGTGTTCCACCATTCCAGCTTCATTTTGACCATTAATATGCCTCTATATATTGCTTTTTCGAGAAGGAATATAAACACGAATCAAGACGAGCATCACTTAGATCCAGCCATCACTTATCGAGCTGGTGATCCGTCTCTGTCATCACAAAGATTTCTCATCTTAGATCCTTCACCTCCCTGTCAGCCTCTGAAAATGTATAGAATACAGTGTGACATTTATACATAAATCACATGGACAGACAGCGGCTACTTTTTAGACGCACCATGACAGAAAAAAATGTCCAATCTCTGCATATCATCTGCCTCCGTCCCCATATCACCAGCAATATCCATGTGTTGTGGCTCTGTGTCCATGAAGCCACGCAGGGGTTTATACCCTGTTGGCCTTCGTAGCTGCTGCAGCTGAATACATGTCGTATATTCAGTCAAACCTAATGAGGGCTGGACAGTTCACATGTCAATCACGGGGTCACCCATAGAAAGAAACACATTTACCTGCAATAGGAGAACATCTAAAAAGAAATCCAGTAAAACTGATGTTGTAAGTCAAAAGACCTAACTCTAGATTTTTCTCAACCTATAACTGTAGCTTTGACTGCACAGTCAACCTAGCATTACCTGTTGTTATCTATAGCAGTGGTCCCCAACCACTGGGCTGGGGACCTGTACTGGTCTGTGGGTGAATAGGTTCCGGGCCACAGAGAAATAATGTCTCCTTTTGGTTCCATCTGGCTATTAATTCCACTTGATTCATACCCATATAAACAAAAGAACTGAACAGTAGAATGGCTAGGATTCCATCATCAATAATGCAACTATATTTGATTAGAAAATATTTTCTCAGTGAAGAACAACAACAATAAACACAAAATGACACAGAGTCATTGATACAAGATTCTAACGTTTTATACTGGAAATGTTCGAAAATATTGCGAAAAAATTGACTGGTCCAAAACAACTGGTCCATGAAAATAGTACGAGACACTTAACCAGTCTTTGGTGCAAAAAAGGATGGGGAACACTGATCTATAGGACAATCTCTCCTCTTTGTCTCACACTTACAGTGAACACCAGGGCAAATGACGTGTATGATGACAGTGGAGCTGTCCATGGTGCTGAATTCAAGAGCTGCAGTCAGCACTGAAAGGAAGTCATTTTTTTCTCCTCTGAAACTTATTTAAAAATACAGAAAATAAATGAAAACATGGAAATTGTGCTAAGTGAGAATGGGGAATTGAGTATAATGCTATAAATAACAGGATTTTGACTGTATTATCTCAGGGTCAAAGTCATTTTCCACAATCAAAATCAATTTACAAGCAAAATAAACTCTTTGGGGTAAAGTTATTTCTGTATCATGTGTCAAACTAAAGGGCTGGTTCATGTCTATGCAGCAGCGTTTCTTAACCAGATAAATTAAAAGTTCTTCTATTAATTAAAATAAATAATAATTAACTACAGTAACACGTATTAATACATTATGTAAAAGTTACTCATTTAATTTTTTCCATTTATAACCAGCCCTTCGAGGGAACTGAATTAATGTGGTTCCCTGGTGAAAAAAGTTTGACACCGTGGCTGTATATGAAATGAAATTAGACCACTGTTGACCATGGCAGAAAACAGCCGTAGACGTCGTCCCTGAGGACACCCTGCAGTGGGCTCTGACAGAAGAGGACACAGATTTATGAGGGTATGAAGTCTTATCAGATGGCCAAACATTGCACAGCCATTTGTAAAATTATGAGCCAGCAAGTATTGTGAGACAGAGTAGATGTTCCAGCAACATTTCTGACATCATCAGCTCCTAAGCTCTACTGTACACAGGACTAATACAGTGTTCACAAAGTAATCAAACTGTGAGTAGAGCTGGTCATCTATCACTGCCCATTCTGTACAGTCCAAGAAACATCTTCACTGGAGCCTTCTATGCAGCTCACACACCATGCTGGGATTATGTCCTGTTTATCAGGCCTTCTGTTCTCATTCACCTGTCTGCAAACTTGGTTTTCAGAAGGTTTTTGTTGCAGGAAATCCAGGGTAGTGTTAAATGGGAGGTTGTAGGATTAAACCTCACCACAGCTACATCTGGGTTTGCTTTTCCTTTGGAGTATTTTTCAAAACTGACAAATCAATATCTCAAAATGTGTACAAGTCAGAAAATAAAGTAAAATGACACTTAAAGCTTCTCTTTTTTATATAAATACATTCTAAATAAATTATTTACAGTACTATATAAGTAATATTATTTTACTACACAAGTTGCTGATATTTACACGTATTGAAGTCTGGTAAACTGGAACCTGGTAAACTGGAACATTTTCTAGTTTTGAGAAGTGCTGTCAAAAACCCTGTCTTGGTCAGCTGTTTGTGCCACTCACTTTATAACCATACAACAAAATTGTTCCATTGGCCACTTGTTTACAAGTAACTGAATGTTTGTTGGCTCCAAACACTTGTCGAACCCTGTTTTAAGGTTTGTAATTTTCAGACCTGGTCATTAATGTGTTCACCAACTGTCTTAAAAATATTACTTTCTGTTGGTTTCCTACCCTGTATATTGTTTATTATTGTAATTTCACTTTGTTGAAGAATTTAACTATAGATCCCCTGTGTTTCTGAGGACCTGTCGGACCATTTATGTATGTACTGTGCTTTACAACCAACATGGCCTTTCTAACTATGCCCTTACCATAATGACATCATACCTATTACTGAACTACCAATTATCTGTGGGCCACAGACGAGAAAATAATAAAACCCAAAAAATACTGTGAAACCACGAGATAGGAGCACAAGCCAGGACCAAGCTTGTAAATTAAGATGATTGCATTACAAAACATGTTTAATTATTTAGAAATAACCCCCCCAAAAAAATCCTTTAATAGTGTAAATAACAATGAAAACATGCTATTGTTATTGTTAGAGTACATATATTTATCGTGATATAAAATAAAAATAGTTTTTATTTATAAGTTTCACTGCCCATCTCAGCACTCACTTTCTTAGAACTAATAAGCACTATTATGAAGGATAATTCAATAAACACAGAGAAAATCACATTGACTACTGAAGATGTGTAAGGAGGTCGACGAAAACCTGTGAACAACTGAGGCAGGGCGGGAGGAAAGAAGTAAAAAGAAAAGTTGCGATGCTTATATCTCCAGGTTCCACTGTAAAGTTGGTTGTAGTTATTTCTTAAATAAATTATTCTACGTTGCCTTTAGTTGCCGTAGTTGTTCACCCTTGGTTCAACTCATTAGCCCAGAGGAAAAACAAAGACTAAAACTTTAGAACCACACAGCTGTACGAAAAAAGTTTGGAGCCAATACTAACAGCTGGCCCACTTTCCAAAAGTTGCTTAAAATTAAACTGAAAGTTGAAAATAATATCAAAGGTAAAATATATATATAGTCCTACGATGTGGGTGTCTGCATCAGTGCTGAGTCTTTTCATCTGACACATCAGTGACAGTCCTGCCACATTTACACATTCAGTGAGAGGGAAGAGGAAACGAGGAGGGAGATGGAAGAGAGAGAGAGACACGGTCTGAGGAAAAGTATAACAAAGAGTATACCAATGTTACAGTAGATTAAATAAGAAGAGCAGTGTCACATCAAATAGGGTCACATCACATCAAGCCTCCTCACAGGAACACCGAGGTGTCACGCTGCAACGACTCTCTAAAAACAGAACCATCGGAGTCTACGCAGCGCTAATCAGAGCCGACGTTGGGAATACACCTCCTCCGTTGTAATCCATTTGCAGCAATAACACTAAGCTCCATCTGCAGGAGATTTCATTTGCGGCGCGGCTGTTTGTCTTCTTGTAACTACGGTTTAAATGAGCTAATGAGCTTGACATATCACTCAGCTCAGGACAACAGCACGACATCACGGCTAATCAAGGCCTGACTGCAACACAAGTGCAATAACATCTGAATTAGCAAGAAACATTTCATTTTCGCAGCTAACTCAAAACTAATGAAACAAGCATCAAAGCATGACATCAGAACCTTGATTATAACTGATGCACGTTCTCCTCGATGATTTTGTAGATTCCCGTAAAAGCCTCCTTTGGACTAGGGATGTCCGATATTACCTTTGCCGATATCAGATATTGCAGATACTGCCCAAACACTTGATTTCCGACACCGATATAAACCGATACCGATATATGCAGCTAATTTCCCCTGAATTAGTATGACAGTATGTGTACAACATTAACACAGTACTAAAAGTTAAAGAACAATGATACATTTATTTTTTACCATTTTGTCTGAAACAGTCCTATGATTGGACAGAAGAACTTTTCAAAAACATTGATTAACTTTATAAACCAGGCTCATTCAGTCTCACAACAATAGTCAATATAAATGGGCACAGATAGAAACAGCTGCAGTATAAGAGTAAAAATACCAAAAAATACTTATTACTTATTACTAATACAAATACGATTAGTCACAGACTCCACATGTTTAGTAAAATCAGCTTCGTGAATGGGAGAGATCGGCTGGTTCTCCAGGACGATGAACTCCCAAATGTTTGATCTTTTTTGCTCTCGGCTGTTCTTTACCGTATTTAATGTTGACTATTTGAGATACAGCCATGTTGTTGTCGTTTCACCGAGTGCATTCCGTGTTTTTTTTTCTTCACTTTGCTGCATAAAAAGGCCTCGTGATAGAGTGTTAAGATCTCACCACCCACCCTCACACGACCAGCTCCTTGCAGTCAATAAGAATTACAGTCTTCTTACACACAAAAACCTCCAGACCACGGACATTTACTGTAGCCCGCATTGTTGTTGTACCTTTAAGTCAGGTTTGATGGCATCATTTATCGTGTACTGTGTACTATCGTGTACTAGAGTGTCAGTCAGTTCAGCATATTTGCAGAGACTGCGGCTTTGCAGCATTGGATCTTGAATATACTCTCCGATATCAAAAAGGTGGCTGACATCGGGGCTGATCGTATCGGTGGACCGATATTATCGGACACCTGTAGTTTTGACCCTGTCCACTAAGTGGAAGACAACACTTGTGGAAAGATCAACTACCTCGGCCTCAGGATGTGGTCTGATACTGTACACTGCTATAAAGTGTGTCCATTATCTGGGAATCCCCACTTCTAACAGTGCTGTAGCACTTGCTTTTACACTGAACAAAATCTCATTTGGTGAAGCCCGCCCTGTTCAAGCAGATGTAATCTGATTCTGCTCCAGGAAACTGCTGTACAGTATGGCAGGAAATCATTTCTATTCTTTTGTGTGACCAAACAAAGGCTATCGTTCCACAGATTACCGTCCCTTCACACACTACAAAATGGTATGAAGGACATTTTAAACTTGAAACTCTTTTCCAACAAAAATGTTTCAACTGTGCGAGATTTACTTGACATTTCAGCACAAATAAAAAAGGTTTACGGCGCCCGGGTTGTACAATAATGTGGCGAGGAGGATGATGCATTTGTGCTCCAGGTCCTTTGAAGTCAATAAAATGTATATTGTCTTGTGATGTGCGGGGAATACAGAGGCTACACAGACTGTGGGATTCTACGGAACGACAACTAAACAGGGGATATGACTGTGTGGTCTAGGGCAATGAAAAGAATGCAATCTAGCATTCTCCAGTGTCTCCAGCTCCCGAAGACGTAAAGATTATCACAAAGGCAGGGTAGTCATTATTTGTACTTAAACTATAGTGAGTAGGAAGAGTATAATTGCACTTTTTAGAAACTCTCAGGTGATGTCACTGCCAGGAGATGGTCAGTCATAATGAAACTTAAGATGCAGTGAATAAAACCCAGGCACAGCATGTCTTAAATGTCACCGTAGTCTGTTTTCAAGCGCTCCAATCAGGCAGACTGAGAGGAAAGACAAGCCTTAAATTCACAGCAAATTTTTATTAGCAATGTAGAACCAACCAGGAGCTGTCCAAGAAGTTGATTAAAAATTGAAGAGGAAGTTAAAATAGATGGTTTAAATCGTAAGGCTGTGCAAATGAATGTGTTAATTACATTATTTTATTTGCAATGGTTAGGCTGATTAAAAATTTAAAACACAAGGGGAGAATGGTTAACACTGAATAAACCAGGGATGGGCAAACTAAGGCCCAGGGGCCAGATGTGGCCTGTTGAGCTTTTAAATGCGGCCCACCAACCTTGCCAAATTAAAATAAAATATTTATACTATCTTTTATTTATATTGGCTATTAGGAATTTTACATTTTAGGTTTTATGCATGATTTTTACATGACATTTATCTTAGTTTGAATGAACGCTCCATCTTTCTGCTCTTGCCCCGTGTCCAATTTTGGGCATCATTATGGCCTGCGAGTCAGAAAGTTTGCCCTGTCGGGTATAAACCCTCCCCTCCACCATCCCTGCATGTGTTCGAGGTCAAATAAGAGCAGACTTTATACTTAAGTCACGGGGCCGAAACGCGGAGATTTGAGGTATGAAGGAAGGAAAGGAGCAAATTCCTTGTCAATGTGACACCGCGATCCACACCACTGCACACAACAAAATGTGATCTACGTATTTAACCTGTATGTAGCAGGCAGCTATGAGACCGGGGAGCAGTGGGTGGGGACGGTGCCATGCTCAGTGGACCTCAGTGGTAACCTGGCAGCTGCTGGAATCGAACTTGAAACCCTCTGGACCTACATACAGGGCACTCTTTCAGTGCACATCACATTTATATTGCATATCAATCTGAGAGATGAATAATGTCAATGATGCTCTAAAACACAGGTGTCAAACTCAGGCCCGGGGGACTGATCTGGCCCACAATTCATTAATCTTTGGCCCACGAGATCCTATCAAATGTGTACTAGAGTTGGCCCGCTATTAAATAGCCACTACATAGTGCTTGAATTTGTAGTATTAGTGCTTCTGTCTTATGTTGTGTTCACACTAACGTGGGAAGCGACAACTGTTTTACTTTTAATTGTTCTACACCCATATTAATCCACCCAACTAGAGGTGGATTAGTTAATGCGTACTAGTTGAGGAGCGAATGCGCGTTAGTTTGTAATGTGAACGCAAACATGGAGCGAAACTGGTTTCGCGTCACAGCGATTACCGAATAAAGTGCCAGTGTGAAAACGGCATTAGTGGCCTTGGCTAAAGAAAGGAAGATTTGGTTATTCCAGTAAAAAAAATAAGGTTTGTGTCCATATGGAAACATGAACAAGTGCCGTCAATTTAAGAATAAGTATTTAGTTTGGCCCATGTCTTTTTCCCAGTTTTTAACTTTGGCCCACTGTGACTTTGAGTTTGACGCCTCTGCTCTAAAATAAAATAACATGAACCTTTATGTCTTATCCATCTAATCCAACTATACAGACTGGACTTTGTTTCAGCCGTGTTATTTGTTTGCTAACCATCCTTGTTGCAGAACACACTGTACAACCTTTACATACAAGACTGACTCAATACAAAACCTGTGTTACCAACAGGAGTCAGTTGCTTGGCCTGAAGCAGTCATTACAGTCAACCATCATTGTGTGGCATCACCGTGTGTGTGTGTGTGTGTGTGTTTTTCACCCTAGAATGCCCACAGGTATCAGACTCAGCAGTCATTTGAAAATACCATGCCAGGCCT
This sequence comes from Paraplagusia blochii, assembly GCA_016785265.1. Lineage (NCBI taxonomy): Eukaryota > Metazoa > Chordata > Actinopteri > Pleuronectiformes > Cynoglossidae > Paraplagusia > Paraplagusia blochii. The sequence goes on from JAFBJS010057801.1 coordinate 20,818, forward strand.
CAGAGACAGCAGAGAGCCTATTAGCTGGACATGAAAGACAGAATGTGAGGATCACTGGCAACTGGCTCAAAGTGGGAATCAGCATGTTTGGATTCAAGCACTGTGTGTGTGTGTGTGTGTGTGTGTGTGTGTGTGTGTGTGTTTTTGTGTGTGTGTGCCTAGTCTAAAAATACTTTGAAGAACCACACCGATATATTCCAGTTAATTTGGCTGGAGTTTGGGTACGAGCGGAACCAACTCTCCGAACACAGAGACATGGTGCGTACACACCTGCTGTGTTGAAAGGACACTCTTTCCACACTAGTGTAATTGGAGCCACTGAAATTGGCCATTACTGGCATTATAATGAATGAAAAACAGTGACTTTGCCTGGACTTGATCAGACCGTCCAAGACGGTAACATTTGGTTTTTAATTTCCTTCTTACAAATTGCACATTAATTATTATTGTTGTCAGGAGTCAAACAGAAGTCACTTTAAGATAATCCACAACTGTTGTTCTGTGTGGATTGAGTGTCAATTGTTGATATCGAAAGGGTAACTTTAAAGAGAGATTAAGAATTAATCTGTGAGCCTTTCATACTGACGTTCAGCTGGATGAAGAGACTCCAAATGAAAACAACATCAAACACATGAAAGGCTGCCTGGGAACCTAAGATTTTACAGTAATATTCACAGCCACCGTCTGCCGTACCCTTGAAGATATGAAGATATGAGAGGCGTCCTGCTGATGATGTGATGAGATCATTCCAAAGGAGTGACCTCGACATCATGGCGTAGAGGAGAGAGAAGACAGGAGAAGAGGTCCTTCAGAGACTGTTGCCATGGTGAGGTGTGACTTAGTTTCCCGACACTGTGGTTGTTCCAAACAAGAAAGAGTGACACAGGACCACTGGCATGGAAATAGGAGCTAATAAATACTAAACATCTGGGCAGTGACCACTACTGTCACATGTCAAAGGATAAAGATGCCACAGCAACACAAAGAGAAACTACTTCAAAATAAGTGCATTGTCCAAATCATCTTGGAATAATAGATATGTAGATAGTAAAGTTAGATTATTTGGTAATTTCATAATGTACACATTAGGTCATAAATTTTTTTAACAAAGTCCTATTTCTCACACTCTCAATAAATACGCACCACTATTTTTTTCATTTAACTTTGATACAAATGATTTAATAACTAATAACCATGACAAAAAAAAACTATTAAAATACAAATAAAATATTTGCACTCACCAACGTGGATCTGTACCATGCCTCGTTATTTAAAAGGAAAATCCATCCTTCTTTCTTTCTTTAAAAAAAACTTCAGAGTTCCTACATTTTAAAATTAAGAAATGTTCAGCTCAAAATAAAATATTTTACGGTAACCTCCGTAAATGTATGCCAGTAACATATATATTTTTAAAAATCTACTTTTTTTATAACCAACAAACTAATAATAACAAAATAAAGTGTCCTTGTGTGTTTTGAAAGGCACTTCTAAATAAAATGTATTGTTAATATTAATACCATCTTACAAAAAGTTTGATTATTATAATTAATTTATCACCTGTTTATCTGTTACCAGGTTGCAGGGGCAGAAATCTGCACGACTGCCACCAAAATCACACTGCACCGCACCATGCCTTCCTGCAGGTGGTGAGTCCAATGGAAGACAACTGCCCTGAATGGGATTGGAACTTGCACAAATGCAGGAGGTGAATCTTGGAGTTCCACACTAATGACAGAGACATTGTTACTGGGGCAAAGCAAAGGCCATAACACTATATTATTTATGCTATAAAATTTGAGCTGTGTGTGAAAGTATAGATTATTTAAACATAAAATTAAAGAATTAATAATTAATCGGAGCTCCTACGTAGACTCCAAATCAATTACCAGCTGTGCTCTGAGGACGTTTATTAACCAGGTGGATCTGCACGGCTCAGTGTCTCTCTGGTCGACAGAAAGAATGACAGTAATGAAAACCCCTTTTGAGAGATATTTTGTAATTATTTGTTCGTCGTCAGGCTCAGCCCTTGGCCGGCAGCCAGAAGTGTGTGTGTGTGTGTGTGTGTGTATTTGTCCTTGTGTGTCTGTATGTGTTTGTGAGTGTATTACACCCCACTGAAGCTAATGATTATTTTTCAGCGGAGGTATCAGCACAACTCCATTTATAACATCACAGCTGACGAGGCATCCTTGCATCGCACGCCTCATTAAATGTGATTAAAAAAAGACTTGCAGCAGCATTTCTGCAGTGTCCTTGATTTGTCCAAATTGGAGCTAAACAATTATGTGGTTTTGACTTGATATTTATATATATTTTCAGATTAACCGAGAAATTCGGTGTGAATTAAATTAAGGGGTTGAATCATTATGTCAAGTTGTGACTTTCTAATAAGACAGAATGATCAAATACATGTATTTTTCAGAATAAAAAAAGTAACTTGTCAGGATATGCATGCTTGTTTTGTCCAGTACTTTGCTTTAATTTAACGCTTCACCACGGAACTGTGACGTCAGACTAACATTGTAAAGATCGGCTGAAGTGTGACAGGATCTCTTGGACTGAGGTCAGTTTGCAAAGAATCCAAACTACACAAGATGATTTAAAAAGTTATGTCACAGAAAAAACAATAAGTCTGTCACAAAAACGAATGTCCAATTTTATGGCTACTGATTTAGGATCAGTTGAGTAACAGATTGATGATAGTCTAGGAACATGGCCGTCTCCATGGTTTTATTTAACGTTATCAATACCATGAAATAGTCCATCTACACTAAACACTGGATTCTACATAGTGATTTATGCATATGATTGCATGGGTTAAAACTTAGAATTATGACAAATGAATGCATATTACACCATATAAAAGAGGGACATTTCTTATAAAGACTTACCAGTCAGCAATTTTCTTACGGAAATTCTTGGTCAGTTGGGTTGCCGGAGACACTCTATTTCTATTATATGGACTAATCATTATTCACTGTTACCCAAAGAGACATTGCCTCTGGGCCAAAGAGCCATAAAACCCTAAAACCTACACAGGCAAAACATACTGTGGCTAATAAGACACCTATAATTACCCTATAAAAGCTCTGCTCCTCTCATTAGCACCAATAAAATATTAACAGAAACAAATGGATGTTGACCCCACTAAAACCAATTTATGTGCAACAACTGGTCCTAGAGCCACACTTTGGAATATGGTATGGTATGTAACAGTGGTTCCCAACTGGTTTCACTTTTGGGACCCACATTTCCTGTGGTCATTAAGTTGCGACCCCTCCTCATAGAATTCAAACTAAGCAAATACATTTTCGAAAAAGAAAGAAAAGCCTTTGAAAAATAACATACTCATTTTATTCAGCAGTGTGCCTTTCAAAATAAGAGCTTTTCTATATTATTAATATTATTTAGCTGTTATTGACCAATTGTTTACGACCCAAAAGTGGATCGGGACCCACCAGATGAGAACCACTGGTATATAACATGCTCAACAGGGAGCGCTGCTACTTGAGAGTGTTGTAAGGCAGCTGGTTGGAGGGCGAGGAGCTTTTGGAGTCTGCAGATGACTGAGGCACAGATATGTCAGGTCTCTCAATTCACTCATCTCCATACTCCTCCTCCTCCTCCTCCTCCTCCTCCTACCATCTCCTCCCTCAGTGGGGCTGCCAAAAGATGAATCCTGCCAAGTGTCTCCCTGCACGAAGCCCGTTTCGATGTGTGTGTGCGTCGATGGTAACGTTGGCTGTAATGTGTCTAATGGTAGATAAGCAACACACTCCCAGACTGGTCTTTACAGCCAAGCACTCCTCCTGACATCATGCTGAGTTCAAGTGAGGGACTCCTCCACTGAACACACTCTATCTCACATTCACACACTCACAAGACATAATACTAATAGCAAAGTGTTTGGATGATTAGTTTCAAAGCATCTTTTATATCGCTCTCTCTAATTCAACCCATGCTCTCTCTCTCTCACACACACACACACACACACCCACACACACATACATGTACTCCAGAGACCCTGAGGTGAATTCATGTTCTAGACATGGACATCTCAAAGAAGTTCAGCTTTAGATTTCTGGATTACTCTGCTCAGAGACGCTCACTATCATTTCTCATCCATGAAGACAATCCTCCCTCCACACACACACATATACACAAACTGATACAAGAGTAGAGAAAGGAATGAGCTGGGAAGAGTAAACTTGCAGGGGAAGACAGAGTGAGAGTCCTTGACAGCAGTCTGACCCCACAGCAGCTTGTTTGCACAGATTTTTGAAAAGTGAGCTCTCACTGAGGGGAAGGAAGAGGATTCAGGGTTCATCATCAACAACACAGTCATAAGACTGAGGGAGGAAACATGGAGGACACCGTGTCCAGGGTGTCAGAAAGGGGTATAACTGCCATTAAAAATGTTTTAATTAAAAAGGCTTAATAAAAAAAAAAATCTTTGTTTTTTTTTTACTTTTCTTTTCCTTATTAAAAGTAAATGACAAGAGAGTTCAATTTATGTTTATCCATGGTAGGCCATAATCCTAACCCCTTTTTTCTATTATTCCACTCCTATGTCTCAAAACTGGACATTATGTTTAATTTATAGCAATAAGTTTGTCGCAGAAAATCCTGTCCATACTTTATGACTGGACATTTTATGCAGAACTAGCTTCTTCAAGGCATAACGAGATAACAGTTGACATGTGGTCGTGTGTTGACCTATGGAGTAACTGATTGACAAGAGTCCATTAACATGGCTGCCTCCATGGTTTTACTTAATATTACTAATACAGTGGAATTCTCTCAGTAGTCTTCAACCGTGGACCAAATGGATTCTAAACAGCGATTATGTTTTGCAAAATCAGTATGAGGAAAAAAGTTTGCAATTAGTAATAGAAAAGTACTAAAAAACTGGAATAGTAATAATTAAAGCCAAATTATCATCGTTCTGGGCCCAAACAGCCAATGAAAAATGTCTCTGCTGACTGTGGCTGATTAACAACCATCAGAAAACTCCAGCAGAACATTGTTAATGAGCTGTGACTCCATCAATATCTGGCTATAAAATTCCCTTCATGAGGATATCAGAGACAGGATCAATACAGCATCGTGTCAGTAAGTGGCAGACTGAACAATACTAACACTTATTAATAAGAAAATATCATAGCTCCCATCGAAATCTCCTTAAGGATATGCAGACATATGGCCAGGAGACACGGAGCATTGATTTTAAAGTCCAGAGACGGCCGGGCAGTGTAAAGAGCAGAGGGAAGGTGCAGCTACAATAATAATTCCTCTCTTCTCTGTAGTTTGTCCCAGGCTGCCCTGCAGCGCTTGTCTTCTCCGTGACGAGTATATACCGAGGTCAGGACCTAAACACATTGACTCTACCTACTGCTGAGTGCCAACAAGCTTTAAAAGTGACAGCCTGTCCCTCTCTGCTCTGCTTCCTCACCCGTCTTCCCTGTTTGTTCTGACATTCTGCTTCTTCTGCTTTTACAGCTGTGCGTAAGTACCAGGGACAGTGACGGGAGAGAAAGACATGGAGAGCACTGTTACCAACATTGGGGATATTGTCTCAGAAAATCAAGGTGAGCTGATAGCAAGACCGCACGATGTATGGCAACACAATATGTTATACGGAATTACATAACAAGTCCAAATTAAAGAAAAAAGTTTGGTCTCGATAAACCGACCAATTGAAAATGTCTTTGCAAAGCGTAAACTTTACATTTTTACATTCCTGTTCAAGACTCTTTAGAACCCATTTGGTCCACTGTAAAAGACTGTTGGGAGAATTTCTCTGTATCTGGAACGTCAGGTAATACCATGGAGGCAGCCATGTTGCTGGACTGTTGTGAGCCACTGATTGGGCCACCACGATCACGTGTCCAACCATTGCACGGCTTGTGAACCAAAACCCTGCCTTCCATAAAGAATAGAAGAATGGAAAGGATTTTTGCTGTAAGCTTAAGGATATTTTCATGAATTTAAGATTGTGTTGTGGGCAGCGGTGGCCTAGTGGTTGAGGAAGCGGACTCGGGTCTGCAAGGCTTCAGGTTTGAATCCACCAGTTGTCAGGTTGGCACCGAGGTGCTCTGATCATAGCACCGTCCTGACCCACATACCTTCGTGTGGGCTCACCACCCACAGGAAGACTCACAATATGGTGCAATGTGATGTGGGTGGCGCCAGCTGTCCCTGTGACCCGGCTTTGAACAAGCAGACAAGATAAATGAATGAATGAATGAATGAATGAATGCACTTAACATCGTGTGTTCAGAGTGAGATGAAATGTGAGATGAATAATTATGGCTGCAACCATCTTGCACTAAATTTCTCTCATTTTTTACAATTAATTTAAGGAAAAAATAATCAATCCAATATTATTTTTTCACACTTTTTATGCCCTTAAGTTTAATTTACACTTTGTATGTTTATAAAAAGATGAAAAGCTAAAATGTTTTGGTTTCCTCTGCTTCACTAACAGTCAACTAGATAAAAACCTGGTGGATGACGTAGAGCACTTTCATTCAGTCCACGTCTACTGGGACAGATGGTGGTCCAGATTGTCAGATCTTGTCTTAAATTAAGCATTATATATTGGCTACAAAACTTGTAAAACTTAAGCCGCTTGTTACTAGCTAACTTTTAGACATTTGAAATGGAGATTTCTTATGCAAGTATATTTTTATCTATTAGCATTTTTTTCATTCACAGCAAATTGACATCATCAACCTTGTTGCTTCCCTGGGTATCAAACTCAAGACTCTCTGCTTTCGAGGGAGGCATGGTTACTGCTGCACTATGAAACCAAGTTAAATGTGTGTATATAAATATCTTGAAGGAGGTGATAAGAGGGCAGGGAGGCTTATCCATCACAGGCTTTGATTGCATCTCTGCCGGTTCTGGGTTTATACCCATGCATCTGTCCAATAAATTCTCCTGCAGTGCTGTCATAGCACAGAGAGGTAGTCAGGCCTGAAGCCTTTTTAGAATTGTTAGGGAGCCATAAAGGATTCTATCCTCACTGAATGGAAAATGGCTCACCTGTTGAATAGAAAAGAAATGGTTCAAATCCAAATCCATGATAGGAGCCACAATGTGACGGGCTCCTCTGTGGATGGATGCCAAAAATAGGGTGGAGATTTAGGCTGGCCCAGAGTGAGGGTTTACAGGCACAGATATCAAAAAAGCAAAATAAAAAGGAAAGAAATAAGTAAATTAGAAAAAAGACCCAAATCATTACCATGTATTAAAATATTATTTAATAAAATGTTGGTGCAAAGCATGTTCATCTTTATTAAACACAAAGCATGTATCTTCAAGTAAAGAACAATGATAAAATATCCATTATAAAGACATATTTATTAAAAATATAAATACATTTTCATTTAACTTGAAGTATTTTTACATTGATAGACAGACAGAGAGAAAGACAGACCATAGATATTTTCACTATAACTAACTAACTAACAACTATAACTAATTAACTATAACTAAACCATATTATACTATATCTAAACTATATTAGGGAAGGAGAAAACACAGACAGAGGGCACGGTTGGAGCACTATTGGATTATATGTCTTTTTTCTTATTAACTATTTTATTCTACATCATTAAATTACTAAAATTTCACTAAAATTGTGAAAATAGTGTGACATGAACAGTTAAAATTGTCTTTATACCATTTTTTCCAACAGTTTCAAAAGTTCCAACATCCATTTGGTTAAATAGCCAATTCTCTCTACCCTAATTAATTAACTCAATTGATTGGATAGAACAATCTCTTGGCTGGATAAGCACATTTTAATTAGGAGTTAATTGAAAAGTATCAATGACTATAACAACGTCTGTGCAGATTAGCACCGCTAGCAGCATCGAAATCAGCAATTTCCAAATGGCTGCTTCCTTTTCCTCATTTTTCTTATTTCTCACGTTCTCCCAGCAAGCTGCTGGACTGCAATTTGGAACAAAGGGAGAATGAATCATGACACCAGGGGCTCAGAAACCACACATTCGGGTATATTTTGGGTGTTATATGAGTGCATCCGTGTCCAGCTGGGAGGAATAAAAGCAACAGTGGGGGTTCTGGATTTAAAATTGGCTCCTGGCAGGCCTATCCTCCTCCTGATTCCAAAATTCTCATCACTTCCACTTTGCAAATCATGACAAATGTGATCCATCTCTTAATAATCCCACTGGATTTAATAGCGCGGCCTAATGCTTTGTCTTCAGGATGTTTGACTCACTAACACGATTACATGCATTTCTTGGTGTTTCAATTAGAAATGAATGGACTAATGTGCTTATATGTGCAGGATGTTTTGGACAGAGTGGAACACAAACAATGGTTTTCACCCACAGTTGTACGCTGCGCCCACACGCGCTCACTGTTCCAAGACATCTGTACTCAGCTGCACCGTATTCAACTGTCACACACATCAGGATCCTTTGTGTTATTAATAGAGTAATCTGCTGTGTGTGATTACTCATAATGCACCACAGGCCTCCTCACTGTGAATCGATACGCTTCCTCTACATACATAATAAACAGGGACCTTGCAGTTTTAAATGGAAAACATGTTTCTGTTATGTCCCCTGAAAGACCTGAGGTGAGCGGAGGAGTCACTTCAGTCTACTCCTTAATAAAAGTGTACTGCAGTACAATACTGAGAGTCGATTTTTTTTTGAGTAATGAGTAAACAATTCTACTCTTCACCAGCTCCCAGGTGCAGCCCACTGGTCCAGCCTTAACAGGTTTTGTGCATCTTGTCACTACTTGGTGACGCATTTCTTTGAATGACCAGACAAGTGTGAAATATAGTTTTTCAGCAAGAACTTGAATTCCTGAATTATTTTCTGGGAACTCTTAGATCAAAACACAATGTTGTTATTACTTCTAGATTTAAAATATAATAAAAAATATAAAATAATATTTTAGAACTGTCATTTTATATGTGAGGTTTGGTACTGTCATGTTTAGGCAGTTAAGGGCATCTGCATTCATACATATGTATTACCAGAAAAAAAAAAATCAAAAATATTTTAAGCTTGCAGGGAAAAAATGTTGCAAATATTCTTGTTTATTCTATGGCAAGTTATACAGTATTATGCAGAACTAACATCTGCAAGGCGTAATAAGATTTTGGTTGACCAGTGGAATGATGGTTTGACACGTGACCTTGACCAATTGAGTAGCTGGTGGGTGACATCATTCCCACAACATGGCTGAGTGCATCGAAATTTTTAAAAACTATAACAAACTCGGACAATTTTTTTGTGTGAAATTTGGAATAAAATCACAAAAATTCTCAGTTGGTTGGGTTAGTGGAAATAGACAATTTTAGGCATGGGTTTTGACAAAATTGTACTTGCACTTTCAACAGCTCTCCATTTTCAAAATCTCTCTTTTGCTTTAGATTGTGAAAAGGAAAAATATTCCGTATATCTGCTACTACTGAGCAATATTTATAAATATAGTTTTCTTGAGATTTATATGTTAATTATACCTGACAAAAGTGTGACTGTATTCCCCAAAAAAAAAAAAAATCATACTTTGACAAGTGATTCTAATAAGATTTGTATCATATTCTGCTTTTAGCACAAATTAGCTCATCAGTGTCATATCAGAGGTGTTTGTCAGACTTGGTGATGGAACTCATTTACTGAATTCAGTGGAACTGATGAAAACAGTCAGTCAGCGCCTCAAGGGCGCTCAGGTATCCAATCCTGCTGGTAATAAATTTCACTAAATCTTCACTTTTTGTCCTTCTCCTACTTTTACACTTCATTTTTTTAACCGACGGGGGCTCAGGGACGCTGGCACATCTGCCACAGCGGCAGCATGAAAACACCTGTAGATATTGGCAGGCTGAGCCAAAGTTGCTGGAACAAAACAAAGGGGAGTCGTGACACTGTGTGCTGTTTAGATGACATGACGTAACCACGTGTAAACACAGGAGGGAAGCTCCTGGTGAGAAACAGGCAAGAGATGAAGTCAAATCCGAGCTGCAGTGGAAGTAATCAACGGAATAAATCAATGATAATCTTATTCTCCGCTGGGTTTTATGATTTTATTGGCACGTGGCACTACGGAGTTATTATTGTGGTTCTTTATTAAACATTTCAGGCTCTTTAGAAAACAGAAACTGTTTCCCCGTCACGGGGAAACCGAAAAAACAAAAAGGTCGGTGAGTAAAAACCCACTTTGTCAGATTCAAGCACTTTTAATATTAATGTTTTGACTCTTTTGTTTCCCTTGCAGTTTGATTTCTTTGAGTTTAATTATATGTTACTATGATTTACATCATTCAGAGAGCAAAAAGGTGTTGACTGCAGAGGTAGCAAGAGGTAGGTGCATTGGTAGGTAGGTAGGTAGGCAGGCAGATGGGTGGATGTGTGGGTGGATGGATGAATAGATACAAAGATGCACAGATCGATCCCTTTGGAAAATCCAGGGTGCTGATATTATTTGAAATATTAAAACTACCTCCACAGCCTGGTTCTTGTCATTGAGGTATCCAGTAGAAAATGCCAAAATCTGCCACTCAACATGTCTCCATTGCTGCTGCAGCACAGCTTATGAACTGTCCAACGGTGTTGACAGAAAAAAAAGTCAAATCTCCCACCTCATCATGAGCACAGGGTAATCTTAAGGCTGTTATATTCTGGATGATAATCTGAAATGATGATGCGCATCACTCAGACATCACTTCAACGCAATGGACACCATAACCACAACCTGGTTGCGTCTTTTTCGGGGACACCTCCGGTAGGACAACAAACCATCTGGCTCTGCTTCTGAGTTTGATTAGACAAAGAAATTATTTTCTATACCAACAGTAACTGACGTCTCCCGCCAGCAGCGCTGCATCCACTACATATACATATTTATGAACAAGCAGATCCATTCAACAGCACAAACACATATTCATCACAAACCATACAAGATGTATTTGTTTGTACAGAGATACAAGTCCAGTTTGAAGCACTTTACAAGGTGCTTAAGAAGGTCCACTCACCTGGTCACCTCATTCCACTCACCTGGTCAACCCTAACCCACAGAACTTTCTCAAAATCCAACGTAAACCTAACAAAACAAACTGTATCTTCGTACATGCGCAGACAAGAGACAAGAAGCAGAATGTCCCACTCATTAAGTGTGTTTTCAGTACAGTCCTAGACACTATTGTGACCGGCAGTGTCCGTAAGTGAGACGGAGATGTTGGTACTTACCGTTCCCGGAGATGTGGTTCTGTATCTGGCCGTGTCCAGTTTGTCTCACTGTGGACACACTAAGTTGAAGGTAGAGTCCCATGTAATGCAAAGTGACCAGCAGCAGCCTGAACGCTTCCATGTCTCTGCTCTTCTGTTAGATTTACTCTGCGCTGTCTTCTTTCTTCACATCGGATGGAAGGCACGTCGTCTGACGAGGTTATTTTGTTTATGTTATATTGTTATTTTTTATTATTATTATTACTTAATTCCACGCGGGTAGTTTAAGTGAGGAGTGGAGTTAGCTCGACAGCCGACAACCTCAGTCCGCTGCTCTCAACAGCAAACTGACTGACTCTCCGTCGCTGCCTTACTCAGCTCTATATCCGGCGGAGGGAGACCTTTCCAACCGTGGAGGTGCCGCGGCACTCAATGAAGAACACAAATTACGGGAGGAAGGATATGTATATAAAAAAACAAAGCTGTTGTCGATTTATAGTGAAATATTAGTTGATTTTACTATTGGAGAACTAATAAAAATATTATTGAAATAAAGTTTAAGGTCAAAATTATATGAATGTTTAAACTAGTCAAATTTGTAGACTGAGAAACCACGAGTGTACAGGGAAAAACAAACTTTTACACGCAGCAGGTTACGTTTTTAACGTAGCATACTACGTGTTTTAAGTTTGTTTTTTCCCCATTGATAAATAAACAACTCCTACTATTTAAAATGTTATTAATATTGATTTTTTGTCAGCCACATATTTATATTTTTGTTTGAAAATATATAAAGAAGGCTCCTTAGTGATGACTCGTTTTCATTTTTATTATTGATATTATTAGCTGGACTCACCCACTGTGGTCACAGAGCTAAATGTCAGCTCCTTGAAGGCTGGTCTATCTTTTTCACGTATGAAACTGAGAAACATATTGGTTTAGAATGATGCCTACACAATTTTGGCTGCTGATATAATGAAAAAGCATATTTAGTTGTGTTAATATAACCAGAAAAACATGTAAAAGTGACATGTAGGGTGTAAATTTACTTATGGAAATATAGGCAATTTATTTTCTTGTCCTTTCAGCCTTTTTCGGGGATTGTAACAGCAAATCCAAGTTTTTCTACTTCCCCCTGTCACTGTATCTTATATTCTGACTCCAACTATCTCTCTGTCCTCCATCATTGCCTCCATCAATCTCCTCTTTGGCCTTCCTCTTTGTCTCTATCTGTAGCATTTTTCTAACAATGCAGACAATTGTTTTTTTTTTAATATTACAAAGAAAATTTATATTATTTTTCATCCATGTGTCATCTGAATCTGCCTTTCTGTTACTTATCACAGGGTCAGCCAGCACCACCCAAAACACACTACACCCTACTGTGAGCCTGTGTGTCGACTGGAGGGGTCCGGATGGTGCTTAGAGCACCTCAGTAACCTGGCAGCTGGTGGATTTGAACCTGGACCCTTGGGGTCCATGTCAGCTTCCATAACGGTTAGGCCAACACTGCTGCTCATAATTTATTAATAATCTATATTGTGTGAGGAAATCTCTTAAAAATGCCAAGACGACCATCCAATTTTTTTATCTCAAGCTCCCTCTAGTGGCAGCCAGTGCTCCAGGTGAGGGCACCATACTTTGAGAATGTTAATTATTATAATAATGTTAATTATTCTGTGCATTTGATTTGCAATATAAATATATGATCATCTGGGTTTGTGAAGATTAGACTAGTCCTGGCTGGGGCACATAAATACAGAGAATCTAAATCAGACCTGGGCAAACTATGGCCCGGGGCCTGGATGTGGCCCGTTTGGCCTTTAACCAAATTTGCCCATTTTATACTATTTACTTATGTTATCATTATATGTCTGTCCTTTCCCCTGCATTTCTGGAATTTTCTCAATGGACAAGGTAGAGCAGTCCGGAAGTATTTTAACATTTATGCATGTTTTTACATGTCATTTATCTCAGTTCACAAAAATGCTCTAACTATCTGCTTCTGTCCAGGGTGCCATGTCAAATTTTAGTATGCGTTGTGTGCCAGGAGTCAACATATTTGGCCAACCCTTAACTAAAGTGTACTTGGTAATTCACCGATGACAAAATATAAAATACCATTCCGACTTTTGATGAGTTGTCACATCATTAATAGCCCGTACTTACTTTACACGATGATGTAACATTTGTTGGGGACCTGAAGGTTTCAAGAAGGCGGTAGTGGCCTTGTGGTTAAGGAAGTGCTCTCGGGTCCACAGGGTTTCAGATTCAAGGCCACCTGCTGCCAGGTTCCCACTGAGGTGCTCTGAGCGAAGCCTCGTACCAGTCCATATAACTTCCACCGGTATTGAATAAGCAGATGAATGAATGAATGAATGGTTGGTTCAAGAATATAAAAAAAACATACAGAGTGGGCACAAACTCAGACCTACAAGCTGTAAAAACAATAATGTGATCTTAACATGACGTAAGAATATGGTATGGCCCCAGAACTCACTCATAAATGGTTTATTTACTTCCAGATATGGTCTTGGTTTATCAGGTTAACCAACAATACTAGACAAATACATCCACAGATCCAGTGGTTTTCAACCACTGGTCTTGTTTAGGGATTAAGGAAAAGCTGGAGATAAATTCCATAAAGTGTCAGTTTTGAGTCACAATCCATATATCACCCTGGACAACGGTGACTTTTGGTGTGTGGGATAGTTAACCCAGTAACAAACATTTAGATTGAACTCATAGATTCATGCTTACATCATCATAAAAACTGAAGAATGGATCTTCCCAGCCCAGACCCAGAGATGATGTAGGGCTTAATTTTGGGGCTCGAGAGGCCAGTGCACATCAAAGCGTTAAATTGCAATGCCCCTGTTTTGTACTTTTGCCTCTCCCTGTGCTTACTCAGTGACAGAATAGCATCTTCTCGCCGGCTCCTTACAGTTCCCGACTAAAGGAGAGAGGCCCAGAGCACAGCGGTGCTGTGTTTGCACTCATTCATTCGGAAAATACAATTATTCTCCCTCCCCTCGGCTGTGAAATTGCTGTACAACTGCTGTTAAACACGCCACAGTCATAATCACTGATAAGAGATGCATGGGGCCCAGCCTCCTCTGCCAATACAATATGGAAACGATGCCCCGCCGCTCTACCCATCTTGTTACTGAGCGATATTAGTTTCCAAAGACACTTAGGGAAGGCAGCAGATGTGACAGCTGTCAGTGAGCGACCCACCCTGTTTCACACCAACACTCGAACAACGTTCAGATAATAAAGATCGTTTTAACTAAGAAATATAACAGAGAACAATATGTATGATGGTTGTAAACCTTAGATAAAATTATGGGACAGTGGATAAGGGGTCATCATGAAAAAGTTATTAAATCAGTTTCTTTTTAAAGTATTCAACCTGAACTGGAATATTTCCTCCTCATGTGATTAAATGTTTCATATTTTATGTTCATTAAATTATTTGGTTTGTTATTTATAAGTAATGTTTACAGGACAGTTGTGGGACCAGCCATGATGTACGGTTTCTAGACAATGGGAAATAAAGCTTAAAAAAAACTCACCCGTACAGAAGACAGGAGACAGAGCTGGAGGTGGAGGAGTTACAGATGCTGAGATTCTCTGTTGGAGAGACAAGGATGGACAGGATCAGGAATGATGTCACTGGAGGGACAACTGACTGGAAGTTGGAGAAGCAGGATTGTGATAGTTTGGACATGTTCAGAGGAGGGACAGTGAGTACATTGGTAGAAGAATAATCCTAGAGATGGAGCTACCAGGTAGGAGACAAAGAGGAGATTGATGGATGCAGTGAGGGAGGACATGGAGGTAGTTGGAGTATAAGTTGAGGATACAGAGGACAGAATGAAGTGTAATATATTGACTCGCTGTGGAAACCCCTGGAAAAAAGGGACAAGCCGAAAGGTAAAGCAGAAGATTAACATGTAGTGCACCATTGTGATGGTGTTTAGCACAATAGTACAAATCATTATTTATATTAAACAAACAAAAAGCCTTTTAGACACTGGGGGACATGGGGGTCAAAACACTTGTAATTAACAGAAAAAAAACCTCCTGAACAAAAGCAAATGTGATGTATCAAATACACATATTCATGTTTTATTAAATCTGTGACAAATATGATTAAAAAAACTTATATAGTATCCTGTTTACAGAAGCATGTCTGCGATGGCTGCCGCCCACGCAATAAGACGGAAATTTTTATTATGTGTGCTGTTCAACCTCAAAACACCTCCACAGTGTCAGGGAGAGAGCTGCAGGAGGCTGCTGAGATGCAAGTGGGTGGACTCAAACAAATAAAGAAGGATCTGTCTGTGTGTGAGAGTTGGAGCTGCAGATATTCAGCTGCTTTGTGTCAGCATCCATGCAGGATAGCTCTGCGTTAATGTGTGAAGAGGTGATTAGCAATCTCCTGTCCAACGTGGGCAGTAATCGGACAAGACAGTATTTTATAATCCCAAAATTTATTAGAAAATATTTATACACCAAAAAAATAGCAACCTTAACAAAAATGGCATAAGGAAGATCGTGATCCTGCAGTGTTACAACACCACAGAATGTTAATAAACAGCACTGCAGCTTCAATACTCTGCTCCTGCTGAGCCTGTTTACACAAAAAGTCTGCTGTGGATTTTAACAAGTCCCTGATACACACAGGATGTCTACATTGGATTATTGAGATTTTGGAAAAAAAGAAATCTGTTTCTCAGATAAATAGATTGATGCAGAAACAAAAGAAAATTGAGGTCAATACGACAATTCCTTTACAAGAATAGTGATTTTATTACAACAAATTGCTGGTGGTGTTGGATTCCTGTTTAAGCAGACTTTTAATGCATATAAACATCCTCAGTTACGACATGTTGAAGGAAAACAAATCAATTGCTAAAGGTCGCAGTGATACAAAATCAATGTTCCATGCAGAATCCTCTTTTTCTTTTGTTTGTGCCATTAGAAGTTGTCCATCAGGTCCATGATTCTCTTCTGTTCAGCCTCTTTGAACTCATCACTCTTCCCATCCCCAATGCTCTCCGCATACTCTGCGAAGAACGAGAGAACAGAGAGAACATGACAATCTCATCAATTTTAAAATGTCCAGTGAAAAATAAAAAAAAACTACCTGTTTGCAAATACTAAACATTTAATGGAGACATTCTGTTGCCATTCAGTGATTGTGTTATCATCGTAAAGGTGTAAAAACTATTGCATGAAAAAAATGGTATATTGGATTTCATCATGTCTGGGCCACAGACACTTTCTGGTCATCGCTTTGAGAAACCATTTCTTTTGAAAAATGATCTTCATATCATAGGAAATCTCCAGACAGAAACAGTCCTCTGGCTGTCAGCAGTTATTGGTCCATGTGTTACTGTGTGGAGCATACTTCATCCAACACTTTGGAGCTCTTTCTTCATATCAGGCTTCTGTCTGCCTGCACAAGGCCTCTGAGACCGTCCAACCGCCGATTTGCGAGTCTAATGCGAGAAAAAAGCTGAAAGACTGTGGCTGCTGCAGCCTCAAAGGAGAGCAGGCATTTGCTCTGTCTCTCAGTGTGGCTCAAAGGCAGGGATTACACATTAAAACCCAGGAATGTCAGAGACGGAGAGATGAAAAGACTACTTCTCACACGGGGAAGAAGTGACTGAGAGGGGAGGGTGATCTTGACATGAGCCCACGGGGTTTAATGGCAACATATGGCTGTCAAACACGCAACCGAGAAATGGCGTCACAGTTTCATAACTAGACATCTGGATTCCCTTTTAAAACTCGATAAAGCTTAAAAAACTCACCCGTTCACTAGCAACATGAATGAAATGTTTGATGGGCAACTGGGTCGCTGTTGTAATATCTATTACAAATATTTGAGTAAATCAGCAGTGTATTTTTGGTACAGCGAAGCCTTGAGATACAAGCAACTCCACATACAAGTATTTCAAAATAAGGTGCATTATAGCCGCCACTGTTAGGTGGGTAAGCAGCCCATGATGCGTCAATAGTTTATTTCACATGTTCATCGATTTCCATACGCATCTCCCTTCACTCTTCCATAATGTGTTTGCGTTATCTACGAGAATTTTGTCTTTTTTTTGTATTATTCTCAATAATAGTGATGGGTCCAACGGAAGGGAGTGCTGAGGAAGGTTCTGAAACGTATAATTAGAGACAGAATTCTTTTATACTCTAGAATTATTTGTTTATGTATCTATTATGTGTATTTTTCTATACCATGCATGGGCAAACTAAGGCCTGGGAGCCGAATGCAGCCCGTTAAGCTTTGCAATCCGGCCCCCTAATTTTGTCCTCTGTTACATGACTTTTACGTTTTTATAATTGTGGTCCACAAGTCAAAAAGTTTGTCCATATATAGCAATAATAACAAATAATAAAGGGGCTTTTTAGAGGACTGGAACAGATACATTTCTATTATTCTAATAAATATTTATTACCGTATTTCTAATGGGAAAACATGAGATTCGAGAAAAGAGTACTTCAAGTTTACAAGCTTGTTTCGGGAACTGTTTATACCAGACATGGGCAAACTTTTCACGGACCACAATAGATCCCAAAATTGGACGGGGGGGTTGTGAGTCCAGAGCAAAAAGACGGAGCGTTTGTTAGAACTAAAATAAATACATGCTATGCATAAAACTTAAATTCTCAATATCCCTTATGACATCATCTATGTGGGAAAAACAGGTGAAAGGCACAGGTATAATGATAATATAAATATATTTTTTAATATGGACAAGGTTGGTGGGCCGCATTATTAAGCTCAACGGGCAGCGCCTGGCCCCTGCGCCTTATTTTGGCCATGACTGGATTATACTCATATTTCTAGGTGTCACTTCACTAGCAAGAAATGAGCAAAGTATAAAAGTAAAATAGTTGTACTGCTCAGCAAATGTTGTACTACAGGTGTAATGGGAGTTTGAGAAACTGACGGCGACTTTCAAAAGTAGAGATTTAAGAAGAGGCTCCACCAGAACCACATCACATCCTTCATCTCAGCTTCAGGCACCTACAGGAGGAGTGAGGGCCTGAAGTGGACAGATATGAGTTTAAGTCAGAAGTACCATCACTTACACCGGAGCTGTGAGGACAGCACAACCGGACAGTACATGAATCTTTGCTACAAATACAAATTTCCAGGTGGGCTCAGAGGACAGGCAGTTTGACAGTGGAGCAGCACAGAGGTCACCGCATCACTGGGCTTCCTGAGCCAAGTGGGGAAAAAAAAACTCAGAGCTGGTAGTGAAGTCCTAAAAGTAAGCCCAGCATGGACGTAGGAGGCTTGAGCGACTTGGTTTGGACTGAGGGGAAAGAAACACACACCAAATTTAAAATGCAGCAGGAGAAATCTGAATGTGATCCCTGGAGGTGTGGGAGGAGAACTTTCTTTTTCTCAAGGAGAAAAACAGAAGTCTAAGGTTAACAGAGAAGAAACTGGTTGGAGGCCATGGAGAAAAGACATCTACAAAGACTTGAAAACCTGCAGGCTTTCTTCACTGTACTGCCCATCATTATAAGTATGTGTGTGTGTGTGTGTGTGTGTGTTTCAGACGCAGTCAGCCGGCAAGACAGAAAGGTCAGAGATTCTTTGACTCTCTGCAGAACCTTTTCTCGGGCATGCTGGTTCTCTGTCCATCTGTTACCACAGCAACACAGCAGGGGAACAACACAGTACTGAGTGAGGCCATTACTCAGGTCAGTGACTGGGACTGATCTGCCACCACTACAAGGAGAGTCAGGAGGTAATACATTCCCTGTATTCAAAATATCTGACATTTCTTTTGTAGGCCCAAATTTGGAGCAAAAAGAGGAATTACAGCTATAAAAATACAGATATTATATTAAATACCTAATTTATAGCACCAAGTTATTTAATTTACAATCAAAATCACAGCATAATGATCACTTTGACATTGAAAACTGTGAAAAATAGCACATATAACAAGGTGAAGAAAAGGTACAAAATTATAAGTTAATGTGCTTTGACAAGGTGTGTGTTGTTTGTGTTCCACAAAAGTCAAAGGTTTGAGTTTGACTCTCACTCTCAAATACGCCGACACCGTCTTTTAATTTCACCGGCGAGACGGAATACTCCGGAATCATTAAAAGACGTTAGTCAGGAGGCGTGACCGACAAACGCAGAAGTGTAAATTTGAGCGTAAAATGTCACAGTAAAAACCCATTGGAAAGGACACCTTGAAGACACAAAAATGCACGAGCTAATTTGAAAGGTTCCATTCATCCAGCCATCTGTTGAGGTGTTTGCTTTGGCAGAGAGGGAAACTCTGGCGGCGTTGACAAGGAGCGGTCCTCCACGGCACAAGGTCAACATTTGTCTGATGTCACCAAATATGTTCTGCTATTATATTCTCTGTAACGGAGATGATGGGGCTGACGAACCATAATGATACTTAATCAGATTAATCACAATGATGAGGATTTATCACTATGGCGACTGTAATTAATCAGGAAGAATTTCACATCTGTTCTTATTTGTGACTAATCCAACACAATCTGAGATGAAGCTCCGTCTTAAAGAACACATGGCGAAGCACAGAGAGAGTGTTTCGGTGAAAGTAAACCTTAGTCCCATTTCCAACAGTGTTTGGAAATGATCACACACGTATTGAATTTTTTATTACAGGGTTGACAAACAGTTATGGTTCCTGCGTTATGGAATTGTAGTAAACGCATTTTATGGAGAACTCCAAAAAATAAAAATCTGTGAAATACAGGCAAGACGGTCATATTTAGCCTTTAGGAACATCCTCTACATGTTTATGGTCCCTAGACCAAGGGTGTCAGGGGTGTTCAAATGACCAGACTGGAGTGATCTACCCAGATTGAAATCTCTTAATATATTTACCTATATAAACTACATATCTTAGTCTCTGAATTATGTTATGCATATGTTATACTGCTTGACTCAATACCTTTAGTCATCTTGAAATAGAATTTATTTTCTAGTTTTAAATACTATTTTTTTTATGTAATTGCTCAGGATCTACCAACACTTCTTTGGTGATCAACTCATAGGTCCTGATCTACCTATTGGGCACCGCTGAACTGGACTGTCCAACACTCTGTCACTATTATATGACATATGAGACATGCCTTCTTCTTTTCCTTTCAGTTTGCCCCATTTTTCCAGGGTTGCTGCAGCGAGTCAGCAATTTCCATCTCACCTTGTCCTCTGTATCTTCATTTCTAACTCCAACTACCTCCATGTCCTCCCTCACTGCATCCATCAATCTCCTCTTCGTCTCCTACCTGGTAGCTCCATCTCTAGGATCATTCTTCTACCAATCTATCCACTGTCCCTCCTCTGAACATGTCCAAACCATCTCAATCTGGCTTCTCTAGCTTTTTCTCCAAACCTTCCTGTCTGTGTTGTCCTTCTAATCACCTCATTCCTGATCCTGTCCATCCTTGTCTCTTCCTAAAGAGAATCTCAGCATCTTTAACTCCTCCACCTCCATCTGCCTCCTGATTTCTACCTCTTCCTAGTGTCGCTAAACCATATGTGATTGCTGGTCTCAAAACTGTCTTGCAAACCTTTCCCTTCACCAAGACAAAAGACGAAAAAAAAAAGGGTCGAGCATATTTACTACCTCTGGTCAACACGAAGATGCCAGTCAGGCTTTACCTCAGTCAGCATGAATAACTTACTAATAATCTATCTGTGAACACTCTCATTCATCCAGGTCATGTGTTCTAAGGACTTTAGTTAAGGGACCAAAACAAAGGAGGCCATTTGCGTCTCTATATTGTCTCTATCACACTAAATTTAAAAGAAATAAGTGAGATGACCTTCACATGTTTATTTCTTTGTAAAGAAGATGTTTTAGTAAAAAGTCTTGTGAGATTTGATTCTAAAAACAAATCTGCAATGCAATGAGATAGGGAAAAGACAATCGTAAACTAGCGAGGACTGTGTGTACGGTGCACGTCTTTCAGTTCATACATTGAAAAGCTTTAAGACTTTAAACCTGACCATTACAAGTACTCGCCACAATTAATATGTGCGTTTTAACACGTCATGGTCATAAGATAATTAAGGTTTCTAAGGAGAAGGCTCTCACTGCCGACATTTACAAGCCAAATGAAATCAATTCTCTTGGTCTCAGCAAACTCCAATCATTAAGGCCATGGGATCAGATCAGCCTCTGCATGGGCTTAACCTTTCTCTTCCATGGCTTCAATTTGACCCAGTGTTGTATCTAAGTACGTGGCCTAAAGGAGCAAGGACACACACACACACTAACACACACAAAGCTTAGCGCAGTAACACGTACATGAACTTGTTACAGATGCATGCAAAAAAACATGACCAAAAGGTACAAGTTAAGACGGTGCAAGGACAAGGCAGCTCCCCGAGAACATGAATATGTATCAACGGAAGACATGGACACAGTATGTAAAACCACAGAAGGGTGAAAACGAATGTGCAGATATTAGTGTGAAACATAAATATGGAGACACGCCGAAGGCAAAGATTAACTTAGGTACGGCTACAGTGTGTTCTCACACACACACGTGCGCAAAGTATGGTAAATGTGCTTTACTATGCATGACAGATGACTTTAGGGGGTGCAGAGGGGAGGTCAGGAAGGAAGGAAAGAAGGAAAGGAGTGAGGGATGGAGAGAGGCAGAATGGAAGAAAAGAAGAAATGAAAGAACACAAACTCCTTAAATTTTTTTTTAACAGAAATTAAACTAAAAGATGAGCAAGAAAACTTTACTGGGTGGAAGACAGAGGGAGTCCGCCTCTCTGATGCTTTTTATTTAGTATTACACTGATAAAATTTGGTTATGACTAAATTTTTATTTCCTCTGTCCCGTTTTTAATCTTATAAAGAGATTTGTTTTAGATTCTATTGTGTTATTGGGGCAGTTGGTGGCCTAGTGGTTTAGGAAGCGGACTTGGGGCTGCATGGCCCACGGTTCGAATCCCCTACCGCCAAGTTACTGCTGAGGTGCCCTCAGCATGGTATCGTCCCCACTCACTGCTCCCTGGGCGCTCATTAGCTGCCCGCTGTTCACTTTGATGATGGGTTGAATGCAGAGGCCAAATTTTGTTATGTGAATCAGAACCTCACAAAAAATTATTTAATTGAATCTTTAGTATATTTATTTTCTACATTTAAGAAATACTGTGTTTTTAACCTCATTATATAAACTGTATAGATAACATCAACTATTTGATATATATCTATAATTTATTTACAGTATCTTGATGATTCATTTGACCATAATGAGGTTAGAATCCCAGATATTAGAATTAAGCTATTATAATAAAATGCATGAAATGTATTGGATGGATGGAAAGACAGACAGATTGCTTAATATGGTTGAAATACTGACAAAAAACATATTCAGGAGTAAAATATTAAAGTATAAGAATAGGCAATGAGGCTACTTGATAAGAGCCATTTCTTCATTTCACTGCAGGTTTTTCTACTTCTACAGCTGAACAAATATATTGAACCCCTTATCACTGTATAATAGAGGAAGCATGAAACCTACAACCAAAACAGACTTGTATTAAGAATAGGTTTTACTTAAAACAAACTGTCCTTAAATAAAACAGGAAACTGACATCCTGACAGCCGGCTCTACATTTGTACAAAGGTTCGACCGACATTATTCACAGTGTTTCATTATATTCCATCAGAAAAACTTTGGCAGACAAACACTGTGTGCCTTCGTCTAAAATGACAAGGAGACACTTTCAGTCAAGTGATTTAGCAGACATGTTTACCCAAAAGAGTTCCTTACTTGTCAAAGACCGACTGATGTGGAAACAAAGGGAAGGGATTTACTACAGAGTTCATGCACCTTTTTAAACAGTCAAAAACAAATATTTTAAGGTAAATTTTTATATATTAAGAACAAAATGGATCTATATTAACAAAAACAGCTAAGATAACAAGTTGCACTGCATCTAAAGTTGGACAATTAGGTCACTTTGACTTTGAAGAGAAACCAGAGAACTATGAATTATTATTATTTTTTTATTCACCTTATTTTTTTGTGGACTAAGGAGGCTGATTGCAGTGTGAATAAGGACAAAGAAAATGCATCTAAATCCAAGCACTTTCCATAACCCAAAAAAGCACAACAGAACTTGAAGGATTTCAAGCACCTGTATAAACCATGAACTGTATTTAAAACCCAAATCTTGCATTTAACGCAATGTTTGAGGCAATTATTTACACCGGCCTTTTCATGACTCTGTGGTGTTTCTAAGGAGTATTTGCTGCAAGGGAAAAAAAAAGATGTCACTCACCTCTCATTATGTGCCGCACTATTTTTACTGAGCCTCCCCTCAGGTTAAGAATCTGATGGACTCTTTGTTGCAGCTGAGTGGAGATAAGAAAAAGAACCTGTTAAGTTCTCACAGCATTTTTAAGACACAAAACAAACCTGGGGTTTGATAAACTTGAAGTTGTTACTTCAAGGTTTTTGATTTAGATTTGATTTGGTGTTTTTGCATGTTCAATTATTTAGAGCAGTGGTCCCCAACCAATGGGTTAAGGTGTATTAGTTCCGAGCTGCAGAGAATTAATGTTTCCTTTTGGCTCCATTTGTCTATTACTTCCACTTGATCCATACCCATATCAACAAAAGGACTGACCAATAGAATGGCTAGGATTCCATCATCAATAATGCGACTGTATTTGATTAGGAAATATTTTCTCAGTGAAGACAACAACAATAAACTCAAAATGACGCAGAGACATTGATACAAGACTCTAACTTTTTATACCAGTCTGGTAGCAGAAAGTTATAGGGTGTGTTCACTTGAGAAATCCTCTCTGTGTACATGTACAAATTCAAATTTCATCTTATCAAGGGATATTTATCTGCCACAACTTAACGACCAGTGAAAATAGTATACATTTAACTGGTCCGTGGTGCAAAAAAGGTTGGGGAACACTTGGGGTTTTCCCTGCAACGCCTATGTTTTCTAAGGTGGTGTTTAGCCTTTATGCACGACTGCATGCATGAAGGCTAAATTGCATTGCATTCAAAACTAAAAATAATTACTTCACTGACAGACATACGTTTTTAATTTTTTTTTTTTTTGATAAAATAAGTCAATAACATTAAACTAAAATCAGAAAGCAGTGAGAAAAATATTCCAATTGTCATTACTGTTGAATCCCAATTAATCATTCAGGGCCAACCCTGAACCCACAAACAAGCCCAGAGTCTCCGTGTGAGTGTGTGTTCATGAACCTGTGAGATGCCAGAGTTGCTGATCTCCACCATAATGTAGCATATCAACTGGAGAACAAACAGCCCCGCATCCAGACGTCGAAGGTAGAACTCATCCTCCATGTTGTCGTCCAAGATCTCGCCACGACGGACCATCTCCTGCAGGAAAAAACACATTCCAGGAGTCTGAGTGAGGTGGACAACAAATATAATATCCATGTTCTGGGGCTGTTTTTCATTGAAATTATAAACGCTAAAACTATTTGATTTAAACTCCGTTGTTTTTTTTTCTTTCCCACTTTCTCCATTGATCACACAAAGCAATCAATTGATTTCAGGATAAAACAACAAAGAAAAAATAGAGAGAGGGAGACACACAGACACACACACAGTGCATAGTTATCCATCTTAACAAGGCTGTCAGCATGCCAATAACACAGTGCTGCCAATAAGCTCACAGTGCACATTAATCATCATTAGAGGGTGAGGAACGGAGCTGAGGAAAGGAGAGAGGGGAAGTCGGGAGGGAGGTCACTGGACAGTCACAAAGAAAAGCGTCACTCAGCTTCACCTCTGCACTACAGCAGCGGACACACACACACACACACACACTACTGTGTATTTTATGTGTCATACACTATCCATTAGTAAAGATTCATTAGTGTAATGAGCAGACTGAAGCAGACGACTGTACTTGCTCACTGGTAAAACCAACATGTGTTTTGACAGAGGAATTCACATGAAGGGGATCAGGTGAATTATCTCTAATCTTCCCAAAGCCACGGTTTTGTGCACAGTTGTTGTCTTATTAAAGTTTTTTTTTTTTACAAAAGGAAAAAGATGTAAATTAATAAAAGCAGTAGGTTTTTTCAACCTTTGTTTCACTCTACAGGCTCAATCATTTACAATCACTAGTATGTGATGTAACACTCATTGTGAAGCTGAGTACAAATGTTTTTCATTGTGACCTAATGTTATTAATTAATGTGTAACAGTTTGCTTTTCCTCATCTCCCCAATAAGAATATAAACAGTATAAAATAACAATTTAAGTTTTAATCTCATTATTTAACAACTTTATTTGCATTAACATACAGTTTTAATCTTGCAATCTGTCTTTGGAGATTGTCATTCATCCAGGTCATAATATACAAAAAGGGATATCTAGAAATCATGCAATTTCTTTTTTTTTTTTTTTTTATGTACAGAAGCCTAGTGTAATGTATTTGTAAAACTGCATTGGGCGTGTCAAGATAAATAAAATTCTACAATTGAAACTTGGAGAAAGAAAAATCAAATGTACAAAAACACGGCCTTAAAATGGGAAATGTAGTGAGGCCCAATAAACAGATTGGAAATTGTAATAATTGGCCTAATTTTGTCTTACATTAATTACAAACGTGTCATGTTGCGTTTTGCATTTGTTACTTTCTTAATTTTAAAACATCTGTTCTAAATTTCATCATCAAATGGCACTATGTAAAAAGTCAAATTTCTTTAAAAATATGCTTTAGGGAAGCAACCATTCAGCTACAATATAAAAATGAACATTTTTGTAAGTAATATTGATAATTAAAAATGTTCCAGTGCTCAGAGCCATTGGATAAAAACAAAACAGGACTGGAATTTTTTTTTGTCTGGAGTGTGTTCTCAAAAGTAACAGGGAGCATGCTAGTATAAAAAGATGGATGCTTGAGGCAGAGTCCCATTTAGAGGACAGAAAATGAGAACGGAGTGAAATTCAAGATTGAAAACAACCTAGATGACTAAAATATGAAGTTCAACAGACATCGAATGTGTTTCACTGGTTTCCTCTGGGTGAAACACAGGGCCAGATTTTCATTGTATTAAAAAAAAAAAGATTTATCACATCATGAAGAGGTATCTGTGACTTGCTGTCAGCTAGAGCCCATTAAATATGCAAAAAGATTAGAAAAATGAAACAAAGCTGTTGCATTTAAGCTGTGATCCTCCTATTTTCTCATAGGAAATAGAAGATTATCTCCGTTTCCAGGACAACCTAACTCATTATTCTGGGACAATGCAGAAGCTGGAGGCAAATTTCTGCAATCTAACTGCAGCAGCGATACTGCACAAATAGGATATAGGCCTAACACTGAGACAGATAGGAAAGAGTACATTAATGCGACCCCTGAGGGACAATTAACAGAGACTGATCACTAACACACACCAGTGAAACACCAACTGGTCTGCATGTTCTCATGGTGAACGCTGCCTTGCCTTACAGAGCAAATCTACTTCCTGTCATTTCCGACTCTGCTCATCGGACACTAGTGCAAAGAAGCACCAGAGGGGTTTTTTTTTGTGAGGACGACTCAATTACTACGTGTTTCCATTACAGTCTCACTTTATCAGCTGCAGAGAAACAGGACTTTATCTAAAATATGTGAATCCATGTGACTGCCGCCTGTTTCCCTGATGTCTGCACTGGGGAAGATTAGAAAAGATACAGAGCAGGTCTTTACTGGTGCATTAATGTGAGGAGAACGTCTCTGTCGTCTCTGTATTTTAATGCATTTTATCCTTCTGTAAAATTTCCTTACTCAAATTATTACAAAGAAAAGGCAAAACGTCAAAGCAACAGATTGTATATTATATATAATGCTGGGAATCAGAATGGATATTATTTAAAAGTAACTATCAAACCATTTCTCTTCTGTTTCTAACGTAATTTTATCAATTATTATAGCAAATATATTAATAACCAACCTCGACTAGTGTAGTAGGTTTTTCTAGACTCTATGCATAAGTGAAAAGGCTAAGTTTACACAAGTGAAAGTAAAGATAACAATAATAATAAAAAAAAAAATCCGCAAAGAAGATTCTTAGACAGAGTTGGGACAAACTTATGGAACTATGTCACTTAACTCATAAATGTTGGACTCACTACAGGTAATGAAATTAAATTTCATGCCCAGAATCAAAACAGAGATAGCTTCACAGGAAGCCCAAGAAAAAAAAAACACTTTTACTGAAGTGAAGAAGGGATATGTCTGTTATTTGGTTACATTTCAGGTTTAAGAGGTCCGACACGAAGCAGAGGACGGCATTTACATTTTTGTAAGACTTTTGAGAGAAAAGCTGACCCTTTACTGTGGTATATCCTAATGTTTGCCATTAAAGTGATAGAAATGAATCCATACTGTGATATATGACATTTTCAATTAACTGTTTTGAACGATAGGGTGGGCAGCGGTGGCCTAGTGGTTAAGGAAGTGGCTTTGGGTCTGCAGGGCTTTGGGTTCGACTCGAGGTGCTCCGAGCTAAGCACCCAGATAACTTCTTGTGGCCTCACCACCCACAGTGTGTGGCGTCATCTGCCCCTGCGGCCCAGCCACAGACAAGACAAGAACAAATGAATGAATGACATATAGGATGTTGTTTGCACTATGGTTTAATTATTGCAGCATTTTATAGTGTCTTGTCCAGGTCCTTGGCCTTGGATCCGTCCAAAGAGCAGAGAAGTTAAAACAATGACAAGTTCATTAAATATTTATAACTTCAGAGCCCCAAAAGTGGACGCGTGAGATATTAAAACCCAGTGAATGTGGGCAGGGTTGGCAGAATTCATTATGAGCGCAGACTTTTGTCCACTTTCGAGTCCTGACATTGCATTCTGACATGCTTTTTTCCGTGGCAGCACAGTCCCTCTGGGCAAACAGCAGGCAGGAGAAAAGAATAAAAGAATAATGCCTTTAAAGCAGGGACTGGACAAGTCAATTACTGCAACCTCGAGGGAGGCTGGGCCGCCTGGCTACAGTACAGACAAAGTAATAAGTGGAGATTCTCACTCTCAGTGCCGCTACTGTAACTTAGCTGGTGTGAGTGTGTTAGCGAGTCAGTAATGTTTGAGGCTGTGGATGCTGTTCTGTTCTTCATGTTTATGTGTCACATGCGTGTCTGAAACATTTATTTTTCTCTTAGGAATGTCCATCTGTATTCCTTGCAGTATGTTTGATTTCTCGTTCAGGCTGTTTGTTATTCATCTGCCTTCTCTACCACTGGGAGCCTCACCTGCAAAATTAAAAGTTATTTCTTTGTCAGCACTTTGCAAAAAAAACCCACTGTGACTATGTGTGTGTTTATGAAGGAATAAAAAGAAGGGAGTCCTAATTAGAAACAGAGACCAAGAGGTGGATAATGAGGTAAACTCAAGGAGGAGGGATGAAAAACTAGACAGACGCAGCTTTGTGAAACAGTGAAGCACACAGTGAAGCACACTGATCTGAAGTCAGGATCGTCTTCATTAAAAAAACAGCAGCCTGGTGCTTTTGGGTTGTGCATCAATTAGGAGTGTGTTTATAAAGTGGGACGAAGCAAAGTTGCAGAGATACGGGATGGGAGGAGGGACATTGCACATCCTCCATATACTAAAAAGATGACCAGGAAAAGAATGCCAAGGACCTCCTATCATATCTGGTTGTTGGAGACTAACCATCTCAACCTGTCTTCTCTAGCTTTTTCTCCAAACCTTCCTGTCTGTGTTGTCCCTCTAATCACCTCATTCCTGATCCTGTCCATTCCTGATCCAAGTTTTCATAGTATAATAACATTTATAACATATATATATATATATGTGTAAAAATATATATATATATTTTATATATATAAATATATATATAAATATATACATATGTATATATATAAATATATATATATATATATTTTTTTTTGTAAATTGGTCAATGCTTGGACATATAGGGCCATTCATATTGCCTGGACTACTCCAACTGAATAAGGCTAGGCCTTGTATTATTATCATTAATAATAATAAACACATCCCAATGGCCAAGGAGGTGTGTATATTGTTTTAAAAAAATATATTTCCAATATGTATTTCTATGATGACCCATTAATCATAAAATCATCCAGAGACTAATTTACAATAATGTAAAGATAGCAAAAAAAAAAAACCCAGTTGAAAAAAAAAAAAACAGAGATACCTGGAGAAATTAAGGAGTAAAATGAGGTAATTACTTGAAGGCACTTAAATAAATGTCACCATTCTTTGGACAGCCCCCCAGGT
This sequence comes from Paraplagusia blochii, assembly GCA_016785265.1. Lineage (NCBI taxonomy): Eukaryota > Metazoa > Chordata > Actinopteri > Pleuronectiformes > Cynoglossidae > Paraplagusia > Paraplagusia blochii. The sequence continues at coordinate 50,343 of JAFBJS010057801.1, forward strand.
CAAAGACGTCAAACTGATCCAATAAAGTCTGCAAACATGTTCACACACCAGAGTATGTAGCTGTATGTTAAGATGTTATAGGGCGTACTTCTTTGCAGCCAGATTTCCCCAAGTCCATGCTTTGGTGCATTTAATAAATCTTACTGTGCTGTCATGAAAAGAACAAGAGCACAGCAGCGAGACTTTATAGGACAAAGGTGGAGAAACAGGAAGAAATGGCAGCCACATGGGGGGAAAAAGCTAAGAAAAATATAAGGAATAAAATGAGGAGACATATACAAATGTACAAAGATTCTGGGCAACAAACAATAAGAAGAAAAACTGGATAATAAGCAAACAAGAGAAACTGGAAAGTTTTATATTTCTGAAAGTGAGGAAACAGGGTTTTCTGTTATGAGGGGAAAAAAAGACAAGGAGGAGTGAATCAGGGAAGAAAATAGGCCATGTACAAAAGTAAGACAAACAAGATGAGAAAGTGGAAGATGCCATTAAAAAATGTAAAATAGAGCAGTACAGAAAAGCGGCCTTAACTAAGAGAGAATTGGGGGATAGAAAGATAGAAGATGGGAGGAAAAATAAGCAGCTTAATAGAGGCGCCGGGCTGCAGATCCAGAGAAAAGCTGCAGCAGCTTTTTCACTGCTATCCTCTTGAGAAATCTGGGGATAATATGTTGCAGAGGAAAAACATTTTGCCTGCCACCTCCTGAAAACAGGTTTAACTGGGGACAAACCAAAAAGAACAGAATTTGAAGGAAAAAAAAAATTGTAGCAGCCGATTTAGCTGAGGAGCTGAACAGATTTCCGCCGACGTCTTTATCAACTTTTTGGGGTAAGCAGGTGGATTGCACCAAATGCTTTGGTGAAGCCAGAAAGTCTAAAAAAAAAACTCCTAGCAGAGTCTAGTACAATGTTTTGGGCACCGCACCATTAAATGATGTTTAGCCTCCTCTAAATGTGTGTCTGCTAACTAGATCTCTGAACAAACTTTTTTCAGTTCATTAAATATTGAATATTTCCACGCGGTGGAAGAAAAGAAAAACATGTAAATTGGCTTTTCTTTAGAGCAGGTAAATTAGAGCAGCCAGACTGAGCAGATGTTCAAATATCTGTTCAAACCTTTAATTAAAATTGGTGTTTCACTACAGTGCCAACGATTAAGTGAAGATGTCATGTAAGGGTAAATAATAAAAAAAGAGTTTCCACTAACCTGACGTTAGTTAAAGTTATAATTACACATTTACCTCGATATTTTGGTGTAAGCATTGTTAGTTTGTCATAATTCTTTGTTTCAATTAGTTCCAGCATTTGTATAAAGCACTGTTTAGAATCCATTTGATCCACTGTATTAGACTACAGGGAGAATTCCTCTGTATCAGTAACATTAAGCACCATGGAAGACGCCATGTTGTAGTCATCAATCAACTACCGTGTTGGTCCAGCATGATCACGTGTTGAACCGTGCTAACACTCGCACACCGAAATCGTATCTTGCACTGATCAAACTAGTTTGGCATAATATGCTACTTCTTAAAGAATTTTTATGAACTTCACATGGTGTCGTTCATAGACATTGTTTTTCCAATCATCTAAGAACGTAGTTTTGACATTAGCAAGAAAGATCAAGAATTATCCTCTAGAGCAGTGCTTCCTAATCTTTTTCTGTTATGTCCCCCCAGCAAGAAGAAAACAATTTGTGCCCCCCCAACACCCACTCTCCGCCGCAGCTATAAATAACAGCATTTGTCTATAAAATAGTTCTAGGTACACCTCTGCATAACATCGTATCCTTGTTAACATAAAGAAACAAAAAAAGAGATATAGTTCAACTTACAAGGATGTGCAATTACACTTTATTGTAGTACGGCGGAAAAAAAAGCATGTTCCCCAGGGTCACACGCGCCCCCCTCAGCATCGCAGCGCGCCTCCCCAGGGGGCCCGCCCCACACTTTGAAAACCCCCTGCTCTAGAGATAACTATGACACCAAACTCAGGAATGATGTATTATTATAGAGTTCTACAGAACCTCCAACCTTCTGACAGCAAAAGTATAGAAATATATCTGCATCACATGCTCTCAACATTGAAATAAAGGCAAATATTGACAATTTGAGAGATTGTAATCTCTTGAAAAGTTAGGAATTATGAGACTTAGTAGATGATGGGTTGGGGTACTAGTTTCTGGTGCTCCACAAGTGTTATATATATTCATAGACAAAGAGTCAAGGAGCTGGTATTACCCTCCTTTTTTACCACTTCATAAGCACTGCCAATGTCAGGAGTTCTGATTTAACACAGGAATTGAAATATCAAGTCCTATTAGCTCCACTGTCTCCGTGCTCCCAGTGGGCACATGATTCAATTCTAGCAAAATTGATAAGTCAGCAAAGCTCCAAGTCAGGAGTCTTGGTGGTGAATGGTGTACGTCTGTGCATGAACTTTTATTCTGCTGTCAGAATGCTAAGATATTTGCACAGACACCAACAAGCAACACAGCAACATTTTCAACAGTAGTATTTTCTTTTACTGCTTTTTGCTTTAGGTTATTTATGTTCCACGGTTTACGGTGAAAGTTTAACTAAAGAAAAGTCTGGATCAGTAAAGAGGCAAAGTCTGGACAAAACTTTGAGACGGAAGAATAGATATTGTCAAGACAGGGACAAGGCTGGGAATACTACGGATAAAGAGTTTTATTGTTGGTGACAACCAGCTCCTCTCTGATTGTCTTTGTTGACTTCTGAATCCACAGTACAGCCTGTCAATGGGATACTTTTCAAACGACACCAAACCAAGGCTGTACACCGTCTGACAAGCCATGGTGTCGATGCTGCAAGAACGACACATTCGCCCCCGACAGGAATATTTTTTTAACTGACACTTTAGAAAAGTGACAATTGTATTGGAATGCTGTAAGGCTCAGTTGAAAAAAGAAACCTTTAAAAGCTCAGAGTCAAATCTGACATACCGTACAAACGGTATGTCGCCATGCTAATAAGTCTAATCATATTGAACCATTTTGTAAGCCTTCCTGTGGGGGGTGGGGCCAACGGTGCACCTCAGTGGCAACCTGGTGGATGGTGGATTCGACCTGAGGACATGCAGACCAAAGTCCACTTTCTTAACCTTTAGGCCACATAGCTGCCTCAGGGTACTTTAAGTTGACACTAATTGTATCTCTCCTATTTGTAGGTATATTTATTTATCAGCAAAGAGGGAGTTGGGGCAGTTGGTGGCCTAGTGGTTAAGGAAACGGTCTTGGGTCCACAAGGCCCCCGGTTCGAATCTCCCATACCGTGCCTCACGAGTTCTAAAAGTTCTAAAAAAAAAAAATTAAGTAGTAGAAGTTCTTCAAAACATTGGATGTTCTGTCCGCTTGCACTTCACTACATAGAAAATCACCTGTACAATAAATGCAATACCTGTAAAGTGGTTTCTTCTACTATGACTACTACTACCCTACTCATCTTGTAGTAGTAGTGGTGTAGTATTTGTAACACCTTTGTGTCTAAGTAAAGAAACCCTCGCTTATGTTTTGCCTCCATTGTTGAACGGTAACCTGCTGACTGCTGCCCTTGCAAAATAGTAAATAAGGTCATTATTGACCAACATTATTGACCAACCATCCAAACTGGGACTTGAAGTTGCCCAGGAGGTCAACCCTGGAGTTTCACACCAATGACATACCAGAGATACATCCTTAATACTGTACATTCATATTTAACATAATCAACTTATTTCCAAAGACAGACCTATTTGTTAAGTACAATAAGAATTCACATATGAGCAAATAGGCTGCCACAATTTTGCGTGTGTTACAAATGACCCAAAATATAAACCTCCCTACTCTGATGATGAATGTAGCCCATTGCCACAAGCTGGCATTTTCCTTTGTCCCAGTCTCTAACATGTCCTGGAGCTGTGCTATTGTTCTCACTACACATCAGTATAAGGCAGTGAGGAGCGGTCGTGTTATTGATGGTATGCCGTAGGTTTGCTTTACAGTTTTAAACCCTATATGTTGTACTAGCAGTGCATCCGACTCACCCAGGGCTGTTCTAGCACCAGGTTTTCACCAGTTTTATTCCTCTTCATGGTGGAAGACAGTAGAGAAGGAGAAATATGGAGGGGGAGAGTTGAAAATCTTGGAGAGGGAAAATGTCAAGATGTCTGGACTTTTTTTTTCAGCAAAGTCTGTATGAGAAATTAATCTCCTGTCATCAGAAGACTTTTTCCTGTCTCTTTTTCTATATATATATATTTTCACTTTTTCCCACTCTCTGTATTGGTACCTCTCATTGTATTTACAGTATCTTACAGTATCATTTTTGCCCTGTGCTATCTCTTCCAAACACAAAATCTTATCTCAGCCCCTCTCTCTAACACTCTATTCCTTCATTTTTCTCTTTGTTGAAACCATTATCTCCCACCAGACCATATACTTTCTATTTCCATCCCTCCATTGGTCTACCCAGCCGGCAGCTCACACCAGTGACATTCACACTCATGCAGAGAGCTCAACAAGGCCCTCACACAGCTATTAAGATTTCCATTCCTCGGTAAATCTGTCACATTGTTATCAGGGCAGTGGGGGAGTTTTTTTGGCCCATAACTCAGGGCTTTAATGTTGGAACAGTGTGGAAATGGGGATGTTATCTATGAGAAAGGGGGGAAAAAGTGGCTGCAACTGAACCCATTAATAGGCATTAATAATGTTATCTGACAGTATGAAAAAATGTTTTAATAATGCAAAAAAATAACTAGAGATTAATTTTAGATTCTTTGACTCCACTCCTTTTTCACCCGGAAAATATGGTGAAAGGTCACATTTGTTAATCCCACTTATGTGTTTTGACAGAGGAATTTTAGGTCTAACAAAAACGCTTCAAAATTTTAATTAAATTGTTATTACTAGTTATTATCAGTTTTCTATCTCTAACCCTAACCCTATCAGTTTAACCGTGTAAATAACAGTAGTTTTTGAGAAGCACCTAATTAATTAGGTAAATATGACCAAATTATCACAGTGATCAGATAAATACTCAGTGGAATTGAGGTCTCCACCTATAGTGGAAATATAATTTCCCATATATTATACAATATCACATATACTATCTATTTTTTCTTAGGAGGTTTTAACTTTTATGGAATTTCAATACATCTAACAACAACAGATATTTATCTTTCTGTTCTAGACAACTTATCTTTATTAATCACAGTTAATCAGGTTAAATTACAATTCTTTTATAACCGTGATTCATCTACAGCTACTCTGCAATTAATCTCATTGAAATTTCAAATAACGTCAACCCCTTAGAAAAAGGAAGACTGTTTAGACGGATCATTACAACACCATAATTACGCAAAAGTGTGACTTTTTAGTGAATTTAATGGGTTGAACGATTGTTCTGTTTACAAACACCCATTACTGTCAGTATTTCAGTATTTCTCGGTCCAGTTTCATGAACGTATTTCTGCACAATTTAGTGGATTTTAGGCAGAACTGAACAGCTATGAATCAAGAAAAATCACACAAATAACACAACAATTCTGGCAACAATATAAATCTCTGTGGCTTAATGAGGGACTTGTTGATATCAATACATTACAAGTGACGTAATAAAAAACAGCACTAACTATACCAGGCTGTTCATGACCTGAGAAGTTTATGATCAGTTTAAGACTGGGTTCAGATTTCAGTTTACAAGGCCCCGATGAAACTACCCTCCAAAGCACGCAGTGGAACAACACCTTTGCTTCTAATGATGCCTTGGCCTGACGCAGTTCTTTGATGCCCTGTCATTTGTGGTCAATAAAGCAAAGCTAAAAACGTCAGTGTTTTATGTGAAGCCATCCATCCATAGCAGGCTGTTTAATATGAGGCCACTCTATAAAAAGACAGTGCAGGGAGCAGGATGAAGCCTGGAGTGGGAGGAAAGGAGGCAAAGAAAAAAAAAAAAGAGACTCTTACATGTTTCTCTCCTTCGATCCTCTTGTCAGCAGCTTGAACAGCTTCCAGATACTTAAAATGCAACTCCATCAGTCGATCAACCTGCAGAGGGAGAATAATGAGAGACAAAGGAAAGAAAGTGACATGTAGGGAATGAGAGGATATGGAGGGAAAAGTAAGGAAGGAGATAAAGTAGAGCAAAAATACATACATTAATTTTGCAATGAACAGTGATTCATTGAACTAATAAAGTGGTAACCCAAGCCCTGATTCTTGCTAAAAGCACAACTTTGGTAGAAGTATAGAACATGCAGGAAAAAAAAAGAACTCTGACAGGCTAAAAGTCATCCAAAAACCCATTTATACTCAATTTGTCCACACGCCGTACATTATATTGCTCTGGGCAACACATTAACTTTTCCATTAATGCTTTGGCAGTTGTAGATGGAGGTAAGAAAAAAAAAAGTCACAGCATCATATTTTGTTTATATTTATACACAAAGTTCAGATTTTAATATGCAGACTGTCATGCAGTGACAAAACATCTGCAAAGCTGATGTGGTGACATTTTTTTTTCATTTCCTGCCTCCACATTTTAATGTTTTTTAATGTAATAAACCTGACAAATTATTATCTTTTTATAATCTTTGGAACCGATCTAAGTCTATGACTCACTGGTTCCAAAATGCAGTAAAGGAAGGGGAGCAGCAAAACACCAGCAACCAAAGTCTGGTCTAATGTGTGAACCTGAAGGCCATTTGTAGAAATGAATCAGCATTTAGTGGCTGATTAGGGCTTTGCTTTATTTATTTTAAGAGAACAAAAACACAATAAAAAGCATGAGTAAGGCAGAATTAATTCTTCTTCTTCTTTTTTCTTTCGGCTTGTCCCTTTTTCCTGGGGTTGCCACAGATGAATGTCTGAGAGCTTTTACAATTTAAGTGGAACCTCAACGACCAAGTGCGACACATGTTCTTTTATAAAAATAAAAAATATTGAAACACAGAAGATTTGAAGAGCACTGACCTTCTCACAGTCATTCTCCGTGAACTTGGTGAGGAGTCTGCTCCTCTGTTGGGACTTGAGGTTCCTCAGCATTGAAGCGATGACTGAGGAGACGTGCTCTACAGAGAGTAAGAACAAGATGTTTTTCTATTGTATTTTTGTATTTTTTTTATCTTTTAGGATCAAAAGGCACCAAATTCTAACTGGCTACAAGACTAGTTTTCACCATCCATGATTGATGGTGACAGGTATCAGTAGTTACAACTGCCATGACTCCATATGAGTTAATGAAAAAGACACTAAATACAGTAGAAGCACTATAATAAAATTGTAAAAACTCTAGATAAGTTTCTTAAAAAAGAAAGAAAGAAAGAAAAAAAACCTTAATTGTTCCCTATCAAAGAAGGCTCAATACTCCTTCTCTCAACAAGGCTTTGTAGTTGCTAAGCAACCAGAGAACCAAATCAATTCCATTTTCTGTTTTATAAGAAGGGGTTGCGTTTGCTGTCAGATCTCTTTGTGCAATCCCCTATGAGCCACAATGTCTTTACCAATAAGGTTTAAACAATAAAAACAGTGAAAACAAAGAGATTGCACTCATATCTAAGGGCCTCTTTTCATAACTGGAACAATATTGTGTTAAAAAAAAAATTAACCTTGGCAAATCAACAAACGAGACGCACCGTCATCGTGTCCAGTTCATTTTAACTTTGTTCTGGACAAGATATAAGTGCATGAGTAAAGGTTTGCAAATCTGTTTAGTAAAGTAATAATAATGTAACTATAAACCCTTTAGGTTGGACCAGACACACACTCAACTGACTGAGGCAGACGAGACGCAATGCAGACAAACCCAGTCTAAAACATTACACAATATGACATCACTTACTAAACGTTATCACCGTTCAACATTTAGTTCTTCTACATGCTGATGCATGTGGTTGGGCATTAAGAGATGGGCAAACTTTTTGACCCTGGTCACTATTGGACTTAAATTTGGACACGGGGGTCAAGTCCAGAGCAGAAACATGGAGCATTCGTTTGAACCAAGATGAATATGTAAAAATCACGTATAAAACCTAAAATCTTCCATTTCTAATACCCTTAATGATGCCATCTACTGGGGAAATGCATTATAGCAGAGAAAAGGCAGAAGTATAATGAAATAGAGATAGATAAAGTAGATAAAGTACTGTATTTTCCGCACTATAAGGCGCACCTTCAATGAATGACGTATTTTAAAACTATTTTCCATACACAAGGCACACCACATTATAAGGTGCATACAAAAAGAAGCTGCTGCTTCCTGTAGTTGCGAGACCTGTTGCGGCTCACTATTGGTCCATATATAAAGCGCACCGGATTATAAGGGGCAGTGTCAGCTTTTGAGAAAATGTAAAGCTTTTAGGTGCGCCTTATAGTGTGGAAAATACAGTACTTCATTTTGACAAGGTCCAGACAATTTGCTCTTACTGAAAAAAATTACCAGAAAGCTTCAAGTATAACAACCAGCTCTCAAAGATAGCACTGTGGTGTTTTACACCAGGAGTTTCCATAATGCATATATTACAACACATTTGGCATTCACTTTCATCCAAAATAACCTACAATTTGAGAAAAAAAGTTATGGTAACTTACCATTAAAATAAGTAAAAGTAATAATAAAAGTAATAATTATATATTGTAAAAATAGTAGATAATAAATAGAAATAATACAGCATAGTAAGGTATCTTAAACTAGAGGATTGTGGGCCATACAAGATAATGGATGACCAGAATAGTTTATTTCTACGCAAGTTCTTCTTGTAGACCTGTTCAGTAATACATTATTGAGTGATTTACATCTACAGAAAAGGCTTTATTTACATACAGCTCCTGAAAGGCAGCTTGCATATAACACAATTCTATTGGTGATAGACAGATGCTCAGAAAAAAAAGACGAACAGAAAGCTTTTTAATTTTTCAGTTGATAAGAACAGTAATTATAACATAGGTGATATTAACAGTAGAGATGACCCTGCCCAGGGTTTATTCAAGAGAAATCTCTTCTTTTAATCAGAAAGCAGTTGTTTGGAATTCTCAGCAACCAAGTAATTGCCTAAGGAAGGGATAATTACTTAATGTTTTACAACATCCGTCTTACGTGGCCTGCATAAAATTATTTCTCTACCAACACAAATTCTTCTCAGTACTGCACCTAAAGGCCTTTTGGCAGCTTGGCGAGAGTCCTTGATAGCATGTCTTTTTGAAAGTTCAGGTGAAACACAGCTTGACTGATAGTCACTGTCAGAGCTGTGGGCTCATCAGAGGCTGTACAACGCTTTGAATTTTTTTTTTCTAAACCATGGACAGCCATATTTCCAGATACAGTGACAAAAGGGGCTAAATGGCATTTCCAAAAGGACACTACTTTATCAAGCTGATCCCGGTGGTAATTGATGTCCTCACCTTCACGCCCTGCCAAAGACTCTATTGATCGCCGCTGTGAAACGTTCCGTCTGCAGAGTTTAAAACTAAACAGGGATTTGTGGAGTTTGCGGAGGCTGGATTACATTGTTGTTACAAGATTGAGGGCAAGGCTGAGCAAAGACGGCTTCCTCATCTGTCCTTGAAAGGCTGCGCAATCGATACTTCATTTAAATGCCTTGCTTCAGACCAGTAAATTGCAGATGGAGACAAGGTATGAAAAACAGACACAGAGAGACTGGTATGAAGTGCCTGTCTCCGTTGGACAACACCATACTTTTCTCAAGGTCATCACAGAAACATTATAAACTGTGAATTATAAAGAGCATGTCAGTTGTCGCTAAACCTGTGATTGTCATTTAGACACTTTTGACTTCTGTATACGATTTTACACTGAGAGGACATTGATAGCAGGCAAATATATCAATCAATTAGTAGTTAGAGTCCGAGCAATTTACTCCATGATCAATTTACGAACTAGGAGGGCAATACAATACAATACTCACTTATATATATATATATATATATATATATACATATATAAGTATATATTATATATATATATATATACATATATGTATATATGTATCTATATATGCTCCAATTTACTGACAAGGAGGGCAATAAAATATGCACTTATATGTGTAAATATCAGTATATCAAATATATATATATATACAAAATATAATCAGTATATCAAATATATATATATATATATATATATATCTTCTCCTTCCATCTTGTCCCTTTTTCATGGGTTGCTACAACAAGTCAACATTTTCATTCCTCTTTATCTCCTATATGGTAGCTCCATCTCTAGGATCATTCTTCTACCAATATATCCACTACATGTCCAAACCATCTCAATCTGGATTCTCTAGCTTGTCTCCAAACCTTCCTGTCTGTCTTGTCCCTCTATTCACCTCATTCCTGATTCTGTCCGTCCTTGTCACCCCTTCAGTCCAACACTTTGACAATAGTAATATTGCGTTTGCCATAGATCTGAATCTCTAAAACACTGTGTTTAAATTAACATTAAGCAGTTTATGAGATAAGACGCTCCTTACAAGTGAACCGACTCAATGCGAAGATGATTAAAAGAGTCCTTATAAAAGGGATCAAGCAGCAAATCTCTAGCTTTGAAATACGTGGATAACAGGATTACGCAGCATGACTGCGGCAAAAGAGATTTCAATCAACCTTGTATTATGTAACAGATTATTAATTCCAATCAGTTCCAGTGCTGGGATGTAAGAGAATTAACAACGCTATATTGGATAGTCAACTTTGGACTAAAATAACGAAAGATAACCAAGGTTTTTGATGAAAGGCACTTATCTATTCTCATACGTTCAGCTTCACAGTCACAGTCTCCTTATCTCAGTTTGTTAATAAACGAACTGACAGAAAATGATGATGACGGCTGACAATATTATCATTATACAATTTAATCGTTTTTTTTTAGCAGAGTGATAATTATTCAAGTTGTTACTTTTAATTGAAGTTTCCCGCAACGTTGAGAATATTCTGGCAACAGTTTCTCTTTGGAGAATTATCTGAAAACCAAATGGATCAGAATGCCAAATTCAGATTTAGAAGGAAAACTATAAATGAATATAATGTCCCATCAATTGACAACACCCTGGTGGTAAGAAGTCTCTTAAGTAAAAATAGTTAAATAATAACTATAATCCTATTGTTTTCCAATAATTAAAGATTTAAGTCAGTTCTTCTTCTCCTTTCGGCTTGTCCCTTTTTTGCCACAGCGAGTCAACATTTTCCATCTCAACCTGTCATTAAGTCAATTATTTATTTGTTTTATTGTATTTGCTAAATGCCAAAAAATATTTGTCATTATAAAATGTATATGTTATTATTATAAATAATTGTTTCTCAAGCTACGTTTGATGTTGATGAGAGAAACTTGACCTTTATCAATAGTCCTGCAACATCAGACTTTAATTGGAGGTAGTCTAAACTATTCAGAGTAATCATTAGAAGAGACACAGCTCACAAAATTTTGCATCACTGCCAAAATTCTAGGTAATAAAGAAGGTTTTACTATGTTGACTTTGTCGTCTCACAAGTCAACTAAAATCAACCACTAAAACCCTAAACATTATTTCTGATGGGAATAAGGCCTGGTGCTTTATTCCACTCTCGCCTGCCTACTGGTCTGAGGGAATCATTAAACCTAGTCAAGGTTGTTCTGTAACTGTACTCTTTGAAGATAACACCGTATTTCTTCTCTCAAGGATGTTAAATCCAGGTTGAACGTCTCTCTGTTCTCTATGTTTTTGTTTTTGTTTCTCCTGCCTAGTCTTTATCTTCACTCAGACTCACTAAGCTGGTTGAGCTGCCGCAGCAGGACCTCCTGGGATCCACCCTGTCTTGAATGTTGGTGTCTTGCTGCAGATGTTTTAGATCTTTGCCCTTCAAGTGTCCTAGCTTCCGCCTTGTTTTCCCTGATGCCCTTGTCTCTCCTTCTCTATGACCAGTTTGTCTTTTTCTCTTTTTTTCACTGTGGAATGTTGCTTCCCATTGTCACAGATCACATTCCACTTTTAATCACAGTGTATTTAGATGCCGAGGACCTAACTCTAAATTTTCAGTTTCTTCCCTAACTCTTTCCTCCTGCATTCTCCCAAACAGAAATACACCCACAGGCTCATAAGTACACAAAGACGTCAGACTCCAAGCTGGCTGTACAATGTAAATGAGATGTTTACCTATGTTCTCTCCCACACGCTGGCTCGCATCATTAGCCACCTAAATATAACAAGTGACTGCCGCCAATTGGCATCATACAATCTCATTTCACTGGTAATGACAGAGCACCCACACCAACAAACTGAGACCCTAAACAAGGTGAGCGGCAGAGTTGTGACAGGAATATTTATGAGCAGGGTGTTCTCCTCGATGAGTGTGCGGTGTCACTAACAAGCTATAAAGCCAACCCCAGCTCCTTCTGTCATTTCTGACTGTGTCTCCACAAACTAAAAGAGACATCTGTGGGTGTTTTTGTTAAGACTGTCAGAGAAAGAGCAAATTAATGCAGATATTGCACATCACAGGGCCACATGTCATGAAAAACAAACACAAAAATAAACCCACTTGCATGGAGGAAGAACAGAGAGAACCCGGAAAGCCACTGTTAGAGAGGTGACATGATCCACTGCGATGATGCACTGACATTAGAAAAGGTTTTACATTTTCCTGGGACAAGTAATTCTCCATAAAACCTCCTATTTACCCAGTGATAGGCCGCCAGGGCCAGCAAAGCCTTCTCTGCTGGCCTAAACATACTCAGAAAAATAAATCTATTCATAATAGATTTTTTAGAATCAAATTACATTAATATAATTATTTATTGTTATAAAAAGTATTTGCACTAAAAAAGTTAGATAAAAACCTTTTATCCAATCATATTTCATCTAGCTAGTGTTGTCAGGTTCCATGAAGTCTTCCACAGCCTTCAGAATCAAAAGTGAAGGCTGTGCCTAGTGTAAGTGAATGGACTCTTTTTTTTAACTTTGGTGCTCTGAACAATCTTCTCACACGATTGAGACCTCAGCGCCTTCTAACTGACCCTACGTAAAAGGCAACATGTATGTGTCCCGTGATTGGACACGTCCCAGGAGTTTGACAACATCGTCTTTGATTTTGCTGGACTAAAGACAGAACTGATGTAATGTATGCCGTGGCTGATTTTGAAGGGAAAAGTCCCGCCCTCCCAAGAGAATGGGTCAACTTCACACTTTGTATGTTTGGCTGTAACCAAGCTGTGTCTACTGCCTCTGTTGAACGCTCATTCTCGGCATTAAAGCTAGATAGGACAGGTCTAAAACGAGACATTAAAAAAAAAAAACTAGGATTCTTTTTTAAATGTCACAATGCAGGTAATCAAGGCCCGGAACCTAGTGGGGACGAAAAACAAATCGTCGACCACTTGGCAGTTAACAACAGCAAATGCTAAGAAAATAATAAAAATTCCACAATCACGACTTGGTTCATTGGTATTCAACAGTCTCAATTAATTAAGACATTCTGTGTGCTAATAAAACCGAGTAATCCTTGGTCATTTAGACCGGTTTCAATTTCAGAAAGGTTTAAGCAAGGATCAATGGCTGCAGTGGGGTTTAAGACAAAGACGGGCGCAGAATTAATGCGTTTGTGAGTGGCTGAGGGAAGGAGAGAGACAGAGAAACTGAGAGAAGCCAGGACGTCAAAACTGCTTAATTACTTTTGTTTGAGGCAGCTGATAGTTAATTAATCTTCCATGTTATTCTGTTATTCTTGAGAACCACTTTGTCCACGGCATTTTAATTAGCAGCGTTAGTGAGGAGGTGGGTTCACTCAATACACCATGTATTGTGACAGACATCTCATTTCTTTCTAACAGTTTTTCTAAGCAGTGCAAACAGGATGTGCTGCACATGAGTGGTATAATTTACAAGATATGTTTGGATCTAAACCTAGTCAAACCTTTAGGGGTTAAAAAGTGGATTTTTATGTGAAAATTTGACAACGACATCGTCATCGACCCATGCTGTGTGACTGAGTTGATCACTGCTGCTTCCTGCGTTTGTGCTTTCAATTTCTCCTCTTTAATTACTGGAGGCAGGTTGTGATTTTCAGCAGATAGTTACCAAGGTAAACCTCCTACTGTTTTTCTTTATTAACAGTTTATGGAGATAACATTCCTGACATGGTGCCTGCAAACATTGTAATACATATTATACAAACATTGTAACCCAGTGGTTTGCTTCCAGAGACTAATTTAGACTGCAGTGTCTCATTGTCAATGTCCTAAGGTAAATCCCACCAGCGACAGGCCAAAAGCACTTTTTCATCCCAAATGATAAGTTATTAAATTGGACACATTTTGGACAATGGTAATCAGACAAAAAGCAAAGCACCTTCTGCCTTTTCTATTTCATTTCCTCACACTTAAGTTCGCTCCACTCAGTGTTTGTGCTACTTCCACTCACTCCGACAAGAGACATTTTTGAACACAGGCAGGAAAATCAATCCAGATTGGATTGATAGAGTAAACTGACAGACCAGAGAGGCAGCCGACCGTGAAACCCGAGCAGATTAGGACAGAGGGCTGTCTGCAGCAAAACCCGCAGCCTAGCGTGGTACAGGGTGGAAGGAATTAGTCTTTTAGGGATGTCACCTGACATCAAATAACAAAAGGCATTTAAACCTAAACATTAAAAAATGTTTAGGTAAGTTTGGTGGATCTTTGGTGGATAACCAGGAAAGACGACAGTCTGACCTGATAGAATATATGCTAAAGAACAATTAGAAATATCTGATTTAACAATACAGGACTTCTTCAAACATAACAGCGTCATGGAGAGAATAAAAACAGAGTTTTAGGTAGAGGAACAAACAAATAGGCAATTAACAGCAAGATAGTGAAACATTAACAAAACAGGCGCAATAACACATTTTAACACCGACAAACAGCTTAAACAAAAATATCTTCCTAAAATCTCAGCTGACTCTCTTGAATTCAGAAATTTAATGAATCAAAGAAAGAATTTAATTGCTTCAAGTTGAAGTTACTAAATTGGGTAATGATGATACACGATGAAACACTTTGCCAACTCTTTTTATGTTGTTGCTGACTCTAACTCTTTTACTGCTCGCCTCTATCTCTCTCAAAAAGTCTAATTTTAACTGATATTATAACTCAATTTTAACTCTGACTCACCTTCGTGCTCTTTCTCAGAAGCCCCTATTTTCTTCATCTTCTTGGGGGTTTTCATAAACAGTGGGAAAACTGTTCTCAAGCCCAGAATGTCCACAAACTTGTGGCAGTTGTCTGCTCCCTCTGGTCCAATCATGGCATGGTCCAGCACCTTCAGAGCACTGGTCCGGGACATTTTCTTTTCCCTGAAGCAAAGAAAGAAGAGAACAAAGCTGACGACACACAAGTTACAGTCAAAATACTGATATGGCTTTACAATATTGCATTTACTGTTACTTTACACACCAAAAACAGTTCTTAGACTGACTCAGTGCCTTTGAGCAAACAAAGGTAACCTGCACCTGTATTTCATTTTCAATACTTGGCTTCTACAAAGACGTCCAACCACCCCCCGCCCCCCTTTAATAAATGTAACCGTCTGTCACTGTGTCACTTCCTCCACTCCCAGCGGTGACAGATGATTGTGTTTATCTCAGCAGAGGGACACATATTTTAAGCAGTTGAGTCTGGCTCTGCAGACAGACACGTTGTATATGATGGACGGCAGAGGTCGGCACCGTGTGGTTCCCCGTGTTTGTGTCTGTCTGGTTTTGTGTTATCCAAGGAAAAACACAGCCAGTTCCTTACACAGACATCCAGTTTCATTATTTTATTTTTTAATACATTCCAGTGTCATCACTGCTACAGTGAGCATCACGGCTGAAACACCAGAATGGTGTGAATGCAGTGATGCTCATGTCACATCAGTTTTGCAAGCTAAAGATAATGAGTTTATTTTATATTTTAAGTTTGAATTTCACATGATAGATACCAATTTTCCTCTCATTAATCATCTAGAACAGTGGTCCCCAACCACTGGGCCGGGGACCAGAACCAGTCCGTGGGTGAACTAGTGCTGGGCCGCATAAAGATTTTTCCTTTTGGCCCCATCTGGCTATTACTTACGCCATAAATGTGTAAAATGGCTAGGATTCCATCATCAATAATGCAACTATATTTGATTAGGAGATATTTTCTAAGTGAAGAGAATAACAATATACTCAAAATGAAGCAGAGATTCTAACCTTGTAAAAGGTTGCACTTTCTGAGTTCTGGGTTCACTACACAAATCCTTGTTGTGCCCATGCACAGTTAATTTGGGTAGGGAGATTTTATAGGTAGGAAATATTTCATAACACACATTTAATTTTATTAAGGGGTATTTATCTGCCACTTAACGACCGGTCCGTGAATAGTACGAGACATTTAACTGGTCCGTGGCGCAAAAAAGATTGGGAACATTAATCTATATCATGATGACAGTTGAAAACATTGAAAACATCTGTTTTGACATTGTCCCAAGACTTGCATATTTAACCAGAGCACTTAAAGACTACTGCTGGATAATGAACTAGATGAGGCGTATTGACAGAAGCCCAAAATATGATTCTAAGTACAATGCAACATGAAGACGCCACAAAAAGCTGACAGACACAGCTTACGAGAGTGCTTGCTCATTGAGAAATATTTTTTATAAAGAAAAGAATTGCACATCTGTTTCATGGTAAACCTTTTAGACCAATGTATTTCAAGAGAAAAATAGATGCCACATTAAGAGAGCAATACTAAATACTGAAAACTTTTTCAAAGTCACAGTGCAGTTGGCTCCATTATCTCTTTTTTCTGACATCTTCCAACAGTTTTGTGGATGATTTAGCACACACAGGGGTTTTGCATTGCAATAATGAGATATTGATCCACAACCTAAATCTGGTTTGACGTGATGTGATTATCAGCAGGGATGTGCGCAGGCTGTTGAGGTTTCAGAAACTCTATATAATGTATCTTTATGAGTTTAAGGTTACATCTTTGCCTGGCCTGCCTTGCTTGCCCACCAGCTGCTGATTGATGGTAACAACAGCCTGACTGCAGCAGAGAAGACAGATGTACTGTGAAGTGCAATGCCACAGTCTGTTCTGCTACCAGTTTTTGAATTATCACAATGCAGAAAGTTCAAAAAAATGCCCCTGTCTCCTACTAACAGCTCATTTTGCAAAAGAGAGCACTGTAGATTTGCATACGTGAATATGTATGTTTGCAACACTGACATTGATTCGCATTGGAATGTAAAGTCTTGGGCTGATTCTTTTGTACAGCTCCTCGGTGAGGACTCACCTCAACATCAGGTTCATTAGTTGAAGCCCTTCTCCCTTGAGGAAGCGGTCTCGATTGGAGGCTAGCATGAGACAGGAGCACAGGGCGTCGAACAGATTCTCCATCATCTCCTGCTCCTCGGGGGTGGAAGGGTTGTGACGCTTGAACACCTGAGAGGGACAGGGATAGACCGTAAAATAGGAAAATATGGCTTTTGATGGCAGCAGTTGCACTTTTTGATTAGGTTCATTTAAATTAATAAAGGATATACACACGTATATATTTTATGGATACCATTATCATATATATAGGCAATATATAGGTATATAAAATAGTACAATGAACCAGGAAGGTGTTCTATATGGGTGATTTTGTAATTTTGTGAACATATTCCTGTGAAATACAGCGGGATTACTATATTTGAAGTCCACAGAATGAAAGTATCAGATGAAACAATTGGTATTTCAGAGGTTTCAAAGAGATGATGGGTTTGTGAAGGACTTGTGATAATAAAAACTGAAAGTAAAGTAACAGTAAATCTTACAGATAGTTGCTGCAGCAACACATCAATGCCTTCCATCTCACCCAACAGTTCTCTGGTGTCTGTGAGAAGAAGACACCAACAACACTATGAGATAATACAACAGTGGGACAAAAAAAGGATTCAATTAAGAGGATAAAAATATGTTTTTTTAGGAAGTGGATAGAACCTAAAATTACATATTTCAAGACAATGTGGGGGCAAAAAAAAAGTAGCGGGAAATTACGGCATAGACAAATTAACAGCCTTAACATGTATTGCATAGAACCATTCATGGCAAAATCCGGGGTTGATTTCAATAATTGTGACGTATTGTAAACAGCCTTGATCCTTACAATTTTCACAGGAAATGCTTTACATCTGTTATTTCTCTCTCAATAAAAGCAATGTGCTCAAAAGGAATGAGACAACTGACAGGAAGAACACAGCAGCAAATCCACAGGATCTAATGAGTTGGGCTTTGAATCCTTCTCATTTGTAGCAGCAGGTATTTTTACACCAAACTTTTTTCTGACTGGTGTCACAGCAGTGATATGACAGAAAGAGATAATTACAGTCAGATTAGCACATAAAAGAATCCTTTTTTTTTAAACTAAAAAGTTGTTTCACACAGTGACAGGCAGTGTGGTGCAGAGAACTGTTTACGGGCCCCAACATAGAACTTTTTATTCCCCTTCATATGATTTTTTTTTTTCTTCGTTGGATTTAAATGGCAGCAGGAAGCAGAGAAAAGTCAGCGCCAATTGAGATAAGGAAAAGTACCTTAGCGACCCACAGTTACAACCAGAAGATTAACTGAGTTTTTTTTTAAAGAATTTAACATAAAAGAATTAGGAGATAATGCAAGTTAATGAATGTGAAGAGGATGGGGAATAAATGTGACAGGTAAAGATAAGAAAACGTCTTTAGAAGATTAGCATGCACAATATGGTGATACATAAAAAAAATGAAAAGATGTGAATGACAATGAAAGAGAAACTGACCAAAATGCTAGCAGAAACAATATTTCTAGACCTTTGCATGTGCTATGATTGCAGACTTTGACTTTTCTTTAAACCTTGGTTTAATTTATGGAATAATCCCCTTCGAACAACTTCCAGCTAAGATTTGCAACAATTTCCTAATAAAAAATAGACAATTAAGATAAAGATTGTAATGTAGGGTTTTTGTGATGTTTTGCACGTGTAAAGATGTGGTTACAGTCTTGCATTTGGAACAATAGATGGAGCATTAAATGTGAAACCATGACTGGTAATAGGGTTGAGCACAAACTGCGTCAGAGAGAAAATAAAACAATTCAGCTGGAGGGAGGAGGAAATAAAAATGTCAAAAAAATAGACAAAAAGGAAAAGTTTAGACTGAAGGAAAATAGTGTTGTGTCGGAGGAATCACACTCACTGTCATTGTTCTGTAGTAGGATTGCTAGAATTTCACTGCAGTAGAGTTTATTGGAATCAAAAGGCATCTTTGCCTAAAAAAGAAAACAGAAACAAATTGAAGTAATTTTTCTGAGGGTCAGGAATTTTTTAACATTTACTCATTTCACCAAAATTTTTTGAACTGATGTTTGTGGTGCAGGTTAAATCAAAGAAACTGTTGTGCTTTCCTGAAAAAAACAAATTGGCAGTAGGAGCCTGATTGGGGTGAACTGCGGAAATATCCTCTCTCAGTAAAGCTCAGCTATCAATTCATGTCTGCGCACTGCTGCAAGCCACGCATAGAAGCAAGAAGGGAAAAAAACTTTTTTTTTTCTAATTTATTTTAACATTATATTGTTCAAATTTATTGTACTTACTTTTTAACATTTGCGTTAAAATGATCTCAATAATGCTTTAACCATGGAAACATCCACATCACACCTAAAGTCCAGTTCTCAGTTGTTGTTTTGTCCATTGATGCCCATTAGAACATAATGAGATATGTGGACCAACCAGCACAGCTCCAAGATCAACATCCTAGTACAAAGACTTACCTTAATTCGCTTTAGTAGCCACTGCATGAGTCCCTGCTGGGCCGCTTCGGCACAAAGACCTGGTCTGAACTCTGCCATGTTTTCTATAATGGCTGCAAGAGACATTGAACATCAGACACGAGTCTATTTTCTTTGTCTGTGTACCTTCATCTCAGTGTTAGTGCAGGTCAACAAACATATCCAACAGACTGTGTGCAAACAAACCTCATGTGTAACAATATTAACATTATAAAGGTGCAGCTGCAACATATATCTGTTGGAGCAGACTGCAATAGAACTACATTGTACTGCATAAAATAGTGCTTTTAGGTATTTCATGTTTTTGTAAAAAGGAAAATTACCAAGACATTGAAGAAAACAAGGATGGTCTACTAAGTTTTTGGCTGAATTTGAACTTAGACAGATAGGCAGGATAATAAAGCTGTCAGAGTATTTCAAAATAAAGGTTTAAAAAAAGAACAAAAAGCAACATCCAAAGACGGAGAAGTACTGGAGAGGAAAGGTGATGTGGGAAAAGCAAGAGGACGAGGAGGAAGAGGAAGGTGAAGCATCTTTATCAGTAATTCAAACAGAGCAGCCAGACAGACAGACAGATAGACAGACAGGCAGAGTCCTGGAGGATAGCCGGCTCAGAGCTGGAAGCAGCCAAGGCAGACAAAAGGCTTATTCAAGCATGGGAAGCTCCCTCGATAACACACACAGACTCACTGAAGCTGCTCCCTTCATATACCAAACAACTGAGAGTCAAAGCCCCCCACAGACACACCTAAAAAATCCTCCTGATACTTGGCCTCAATCTGGCAACAACGTAAAAAAAAAAGGTCCTGTCAACCCAGAAAACAAAAAAGAGCTGAGAGGGAGAAGAAAAAAATGGGATTCATGTCGGGCTGAACACAGTGTGTGACTTCTTCTTAAACCATCTGCTGGTCCCTGACCTGACTACTGGGACCTGGAATGTTTACTTACAGCTTTCCAGAAGCTGAAAAATATTTTTACTTTAGGAGTTCAAACGTAAAAAAACACCAAGTCCTCTTGGACTGTTGTGTAAATTACTATGATCTACACACAAGCTAGACCTCTGCAGGGTTAAATACCCATTCCTTCACACATTGTCTTTGCTGTCCTCCGTAACAAAAGGATTGTGATTAACACATTGATGTCATCAGCTCTCTTTTTTATAGATAGCTGACAGATGACATTGTAATTAAAGACAATTTAAGTTTCAACAGGAGGTGTTGGACATATGTGTCCATGTTTGAATCAGATACAACCCAACTGTGACCGTTTCAGTCTCAGTTGTTTCCATCGTCCTAACCAACCTGGGAATTTACCTCACTTACTGAATGTAGACCCAGATCTAGGTGATCATATTTAAACCAAAGGGCTATGATATTTTATAAAGAGTCCACTATATAAAACAATGACATTTGTTACATACTTTAAGTCATTCTGTTTCAGGAGTCAGACAATGAAATGCATACTGTACAGCAGGCCTCTCCAAACTATTCCACTAAGGGTCAGTGTGGCTGCAGGTTTTTGTTTCAACCAAGCAGTAGCACACCTGAGTTGACAGGTTGAATCAACTGATCACAGTCATCAGACACCTGATTGGTCGAACTATGTGCTCTTGGTTGGTTGAAGCAAAAACCAGTAGCCACACTGACCCTTTGTGGAACAGTTTGGACATGTCTTCTGTACACTATCTTGGATATTGACATATAATATTCCACAATGGGGAAACTTTAGTTAAAAGCAGATTTGCTGTATCAGACCAGTGTCTTAGGAGGAGATGAAGCATTCATGTGAACCAAAACGAATGTGAAAGGGAAATGTAAGCATAACGTTTATAGGGAAAACAGGGATATACTGTAGCAGAGAAGAAAGCAAAAGTACTATACACAGAATAGTACACAGTTTAGCAGAGTGGATCAGAAAGCTGTACTGGCCAGATTTGGCCTCAAAGCCTTAAGATGCCTATGGCTGCAATAGATCCTATAGGTGCAATAAAATGTAAACAATGGAACAATGATTTCATACCAAGTGTGTTGTGAATTCCATCTGCCTCTTCTTTCACCTGCTCATCCAGCCTCTCCATATTCTGCACCAGCAGAGCAACGACCTGACCCTCCAGCTGCAAAACACAAGAGAAAATCAAACGTCAACAGTGTGACGCATATTTAACACAGGCAGACTCACATATGACATGTGACAGAGATAAATTACTGCAACCATCTGCCGAGTTGGAAAAAAACAACACCGCCCTATATATATATACATATATATAGAGAGAGAATGTGTTGTGATAAACATTGTTTTTGGCATTTCTTGTGTTTAGGTTTCTTTGTTGATTGTCAGAGTAATTTAGAACTTCTAAACAGTAATTCACACATTAAAATAAGGTAAGGAAATAGCTGAGTAGACTCAGAACCAAACAGAAATGTCGGGTTTCTGATGGAACAGCCACAAAAGACAATTCTGGATTATCATGCACAGAAGATAAGGGTTGACCTTTCGTTCAAAAGGACTGAGGATCCTGAGGCCTGACGTCAAAGAAGGGAGACAGATGGGTGCGACACATTTTCCCTGTTCTGACATGGTTTCCTCCGAAGAAAGTGAATTACGAGAGTTTGGCCAAATTAAAAATGACTTTCTTGTCTGAATGCTGTAAAGATAAGAGTGTTTTGCCCACTGTCACATCACTCTCTCCCACTCACTGCTATTGTATTTCACTATTTCAATTGTAAAAATATATTTCCATTCATTACGTGACTCTGATTTTAACGTTAAAAACAGAGTGAATCAAGGTCATGAGAGGGGATTAAAACTCGACTCATTCGTCTAATGTGTGTGATGAGGAGTCATGAATTTCCTCTGCTGCACCGCAGTGCATTACCGTAGTCCGACCTTTGTTCACCGCAAAATGTCAGCAAACATTATGGCACATCACCAGTCAGGGCTGACTCAGAGATGAATTGACAGACCTGATGGTCGTGTGGAGAAAACGAGAGAGGAATCCTGAAAGAATGGGTGAAGGCCAATAGGTTGGATTTTTCAATTATTCAGTCATCTGTGTCATGGGGGCAGCAGTCTCCACGCTTACCACCCAAATCACACTGCACCATACGGTGAGCCTTCCTGTGGTTGGTGAGCCTACTTGATTCCTACGTATTTTTAAACATGTCATTGCATAGAAATTCTATATTACAACAACCTCAACAGTAAGCCTGGGACTAAAAACTCCTTTTCTTCACCTTCAAACAAAGGTTAACTTAGTCTTATTTGCAAAAAATAAGACTCAATTCATTTGATAACCAAACATCGAAGTTTCTGATTGCAGTTTAATTAATACCAAACTGATCCTGCCCCTGATTCTCTGAGGAGAATCACAAATCAAAGCTGCTCACCTGTTTTCAATGTCACAGTACTGAGCAGTCAATAAGCTGCCTCATCAATACCAACCTGGACTGATGCAAATGTCTAAACTCACCAGAGCATCTATGAGCACCTCAGCTCCCTCCTCGCTCTCATGGAGAGTGTCAATATCTGTCAGCTCCTGCAGGAGGTCCACCACTGCAATGGCAACATGTGCTGCAGGCTAAGGAGAAAATGGTTTAAAAAGTTTTCAAGGATATCTTTGTCTTCTACTAGATAATCATCAGTTTCCCGCTGTTCTCTGTATCTTCTACTCTAACCTCAACTACCTCCATGTCCTCCCTCACTGCATCCATCAATCTCCTCTTTGTCTCCTACCTGGTATCTCTATCATTCTTTTGCCAAGGTGTCAACTGTCTCTCTGAACATGTCCACCTCAATCTTCCTCAATAATGGTAAATGTTACATGTAGTGTTTTTTGTTCCTAATTGTAAAACTTATATCCATAGATGGTCTTCACTAGTTAAAAATGTGATAGTGTTCTTGAAGGATAAACACAATAACAGCAATCAAATCAGAGCGTTGCATTATAATTTAACACCAACCAACAAGGAATAATGGAACTTTCACAAAAGAGTAATGTTATGGCTCAGTGACCCAAGTGCAGATAGGAGGACAAGAGAAATAAACCAATTTCCAAAAGATAAAGGATATCAGTGTTTTCATGACTGAGGAGACCCAGCAGAGAATGGACCGAATTCAACTCCACCAGCAGATGGTACAGATCAGGCATTGTTGCGATGACATGCATTTCTTGGATGATGTCGTTCAAATCCAGCTCAGACTCCATGAACCTAGTAAAGGAAGGACATTTGTTGAATTTCTATAAAAAAAAAAAAGTCTAAAATTTGGTCAGAGTAATGTGAAACTTGTGGTTTAAAGAAACCTATTATTATATAATAAACTTAGAATATACTTGGTTCACTTATATTGTTTAAAATGTTATAGTGAGACTTACTTCTCTGGATTATCCGGAAACTTTATTCTCAGCTCCTGATTTTTGTAGGATCTTTTCTCAAAGGTCAGGATCATTTTCTTCACTGAGCTCTCGTCCACTGGTTCTATCTGTTTGATTAGCACACAAGAAGGTAGAAAGAAAAAAAAAAAGATGGAAGACTGTCAGACATAATTGGGGGAAAAAACTCTTCTGGAAGCAACTGCAGCAAAAACAAGCTGATGTCTGGGTAATTGGCTCAAATTTGAGCCCATAAAGGACCAGAGTAATTGTAGAGAGTGGAGGAGAAGCCAGAGCCGGAGAAAAGCTTCAGTGGTAGCATAATTGTTGGAGCTCATGAAGGCTTACAAGCCTGTGAAGTGTTGGACAGTTAATGACAGGTTGGGAAATTACAACAGTCTGACATTATAGAAGAGAACAGCACTTTTCTCAAAGTGGCTCTTGACACAGCAAATATTCTAAAAGGCTGCAGTGTGAAATAATAGATATAAGATAATGGAGGTTTTCTGAACTGCTACAGAATATGGCAGCGATAGTTCAAGACGGGAAGAAACTTTTCTTACACACTTCTCCACTGAATAAAAGCTATTCACCAGCATTAGAGTGAAAAGTCAAGGTTTCAAATAATGTTTCTTGTATTATCATTGAGAATATTTGAAAAATCAGGGAATGGATGGTCATGCCGAAGAAAATGATGATGATTTTTAGTGGTTTCTTTGAACGTTTTTGATATTCGTAACAGGAGACTGCAGATATACAGTAACTTGACAATATTGATCCTCAGTGTCTACGTGCCTAACACAGAGTCTTTTTTCATGCTTTAAAATTGGGGAAGATGGACAATTATACTCTACCTACTATTGTTACCAGACCCTAAATATCAATGTCTCATCCTAAAGTGTCTCAATCCATTTGTTGCTCTTTGGTTTTTCAATTATAACATCTAAGGTTAGGTTGTACAGTTCAGGTCTAACACAGGGGTGTCCAACCTTCCTAGGCCTTTGACTCCAATTTGACATCACAGATTTCTGGCAAACCCGGAAACAAAGCAGTGATCACTTAGTTTAGGTCTACAGCAGCTGTCACTTCTGTAGTCACTTGATCACAGCCGTTAATTTAAGATCTTTTTGTTTTACAATTATAAAAGTGAAACAATACAGTTGTTTAGGATGGCATGTGGAGCTAATAAGAAGCAACTTACTTTTTTTTAACTTATGAACATTTCAGGCAACCTAATTCAACTTTAAAGAGACCCCATGTGGCAAAAAAAACTGAATGATCTCATAAATCCCTATGAAGGGATAAGGAAGAAGATAGCAAACAATCAACACAAAAATTACTTTAACAAAAATGTTTTAAGGTAGTCTAAATGTACTTAAAAATACAGGAGCTGATATTTAACCTATCTCTAATCACAATGATCTAAATTTGTGTTGCTTATTCTACAATGACAAACCTACATCTTTCAAGTAATTTCAACCACACTCAGTGTGACCGATCCCAAATTTACGTGTCATGAAAATGGTGAAACATCAAGAAAGATATTATATAATATATACATTATTTTTTACATTATTATATATTACAGATATTATACAAGATATAAGAAAGATATCACAGTAACCAAATTTGTACCTTAGCATCTAATTGCAAACAAAACAATGTATTACTTAGTTGAGAGTTGTAACACAATGCTTATTTTTAAGAATCCATAATTTAAAGGTAACCATGTATTTAATATGCAATAAATAATAATTGACAATTGCAAATGAAAAAAAAAAAAAGACAGCGCTTCCATACATCAACAAAAGACAAATTTCCTACCTCTGGTTCTTCCTCATCTTCATCCATCAGTTTTTCTAAGATCTTCTTTTTGTCCCCACTAAGCTCATTGGTGTCTCTCATATCGCTTCCTTCACTTCCAATCCCTGACACATCGCGGTACCTGGATGAGTCTCTGGGGCCTTGCCCTTTCATCTGTTTGACACCCCGTGGGTCCTCATCTCCTCCTGTTGCTCCTCCATTATCCTGCCTTGGTCGCTTTGCACCTCTGTCAGGCTGTGAGATCATTAAAAAGGAAAACAAGCATATTGATATTTGACATTCCACTGTTGAATTAATAGCTGTATATATTTTTAAACTCCTGTTCCATTTCAATATTCTGATCATTTCTGACTGAACAAATCTGCCTTGTTTGTGTGTGTTTACACTGTTTCTACTTGGGTAGTGGTGGATTAGTAGCTAAGGAACCAGACTTGGGTCCAGGACTCAGGTCGGAGTCCAAGAGCTGCCAAGATACCACATTGGGGGGGTGCATTGAGCACTCAAAGCTGCTCACTGTTCACTTTGGTGATGGTTTTAATACAGAGGTCATATTTTGTTGTTTGCAGTGGTGTGGATCGCTGTCACAGAGAGTTTGTTTTCCTTTTCTTAGCTGATGCCATAATATGGGATTTATCTTACTTCTCTGATTAACCCTGATTTCTATTCTGCACAGTCTTGATGCACAGTCAACTCCTAAATGCTGACAAGGCCAGCTTTACATTCTAAAATCTACACCAAATAGAATAGAATAGTCTTTTATAATAGTCACTGTCCCCTGAACATGTTCCAACCATCTTAATCTAGCTTATCTAGTTTTTTTTTTCTCCAAACCTTCCTGTCTGTGTTGTCCCTCTTATGTCCTCATTCCTGACCCTGTCCATCCTTGTTTCCCCTAAAGAGAACCTCAGCATCTTTAACTCCTCCACCTCTGTCTATTCCTAGTGTCTCTAATCCATCCATCATGGCTGGTCTCTCAACTGTCCTGTCAACCTCTCCCTCCACCTTGGCTGACTCTCTTCTATTATATGCATTTTATACTGAATACATTATATGTAATTTATTGAAATACACACCGATTTATTTTATTTTTACAAAATTACTCCAAAGCGTTTTGTGGGTAAGTCAAACAATATTCTACAAAATCCTCACCCTTTGTAATTAATGTAGCTAACTGGGCAATGAAGGAGTGTAAAAACATTGAGTTAACAGTTCTGTTTCATAGACACAGTTACTGGGTTATCTGTTATTACAGCGGTACAGCATCCTTTTCGGCTATAGTGCCAACTACTACCGCAGATCATCAACGACGAACAAACACGTTATGGTCCATGCACGCAAAGACCAAAGCGCTGATAAAAATTCCTATTTGTCCATTAAAACAATTTAGCATATGAGTACACTTTCTTTAACAGGGGGGTTCACCCACACTGCAACTTCAGTCACTAGCTAGCCTGCTACATGTAGCCAAATGAATGGGGAGGGCTAACGTTAGCATTGTAATAAAAAGTTCATAAATAATAAAAATACATCATAAAGAAAAGGAATATTTACCTGGTAATTTAGAAGTTCTCCTACATCCATTTGCACGGAATAAAATATTTACTCCTGATAAGATTCGGTCTATTTTTAAGGAACTAAACCTCAATAAGCTTTAGCTTAGCTGGTTAACAACAAGTACGCATGGCATGCCGTAAACCGTCAGTTGACGTAACAGCATTCTGTCGTAAATTCTGCCACACATAAGATACACTGTAGGTACTAAAATGACCACAGTGTGCTTAAATCTACGTTTATATAAGCCCTGTTGTTATATCCCTTCTCTAGAACGTTGCAATTCCTGGTAAATATACGGTAGTTTATTTTTATTTTTTAAATTTATATTTAATATTTCTGTATTTCTGTTGCATTAACATAAGGTCTGTTCTCTTAAAGGTACAAAATGTTACACTTAAAGCATTAACTAATTCAATTAAAATATCAACATCTGTTGTATTCACTTCCTGTACACAAATCACTTTATTAATTAAATTGTCAAACACCGCTGCCTATTGCAGTATTGTTTGGACACAATAAGTACTCTTTTATTGGCCATGTGTACTATCTGAGTCAATATCTAAATTTTCTATATAATATCATCTACAATTGGTAGATTGATCAAATATTAACCACTTCTGTTGTGTTTATTCCCAAACACAGAGCCACTTAGTCAGCAACATTTGATTAATGGCAGTTACTAAAAAATCATTTTTGTTCTGACTGGTTTGGGAACATCAGGTTTATGGTGGAACCCAAAATGAGAAACGTTAAAATGCTGTTTATGTTCAGAATAAACCAATTAGTAAAAAAAAAACAACTGGTTCAAAGCTCTGGTACCATTTGTTTTATAACATCTGGTGTCATGGTTGATAAAGTCAAATACGTGCAAATAAAAAAAGAGTTGAACGTGATGCAACGTTAAGACTGAGAAAGAGATTGTAGCCATGTGTTTGCATGGATAAAAAAGAGAGACTTGGAAAAGGGAGACTGTTACTGCAGTGAAGGAGGACGTGCAGCTGTTTTCAAGGTTGTGGAGTCAAGAGGAACAGAGTGGATGCGTCCAACAGAGGGTCTGTTTAAGTTTTGATGATGATAGTTTTTGATGACAGTTGATGGTAAACAAATTGATTTTACCTTTACCATCAAAAAGTTTCATTTTTATCTAACTGTAAACAATCTTTTGTACAAAGATACTTCCAAACCATGCTTTTTTTCGCCTCACCTTGATGGCCACCAACATTTCATTTGGTTGTACAACCGTAAAGCAACTATATGCAACCAATACATTTATAAAATGGCTGCAGGGTAAAAAATAACAGTTTATATTAAACTGGTTTGAAGGTTTAAAAAACAGATGCTGAAATATGTTAGAGTGCTTGTGGGTGTTTACTGTAGTCTTGTTTGCAGGATTAGGTGCAGCTGGTCGGGAATTGCTTTGAAGAAGGAGAGAATAAATGAAAAAAAATGGGAGAGGATGGGTAGGCAGGAGCAATATGTGGTATTTTTGCACTCAATGGTCAGAATCAGAGTCAGAAATCACAAATTAATTTTAAAAAGGTTGCGGTTGCAGTATTTACAAAAGCAGAGGACATCAAATCAACAATATTTTGGGTTTTTTTTACTTTAATTACCTAAATTGTCACTAATATCAATTGCAAGACATTTTTTAAAGTTGCCTGAGGTTTTCCTTTATGTTTATTTATGAGGAGCTCTGCGTGTCCACCAAATTATTGTTCCAGACAGGCAGAAAATCAGTTTTGCATTGAGGTTCGGAAGGAAATGTTAAAGTCATGCAGGTGGTAGAAGCTGTCATCGCTGATTCAGTGTATGGCCACTGATCTGTGACTCCACAGGCGCAGAGCAAAGGACAAAATGTTATTTAAAAAAGAAAACCAAACACAGCATGGTTGAGAATAATGCCCTAGCAAATATCAGATATAAACAGAATTCTATTAGTTATTATTATTATTTATATTATATAAATTATTATGAGTGATAATATTATTAATACAAAGCATGACAGATGAATTTG
This sequence comes from Paraplagusia blochii, assembly GCA_016785265.1. NCBI lineage: Eukaryota > Metazoa > Chordata > Actinopteri > Pleuronectiformes > Cynoglossidae > Paraplagusia > Paraplagusia blochii. Next base: position 79,902 of record JAFBJS010057801.1, read on the forward strand.
CAGCATTTGTTGTGCATGTTCAATAATAACCAGTGAAAAAAATGTAGGATTTGATCTTAATGAAACTATTTTTTACCAATTAAGTGATTATTCTCGGTCTCCATGGTGAATAAAAAAGAAGACGTGTGCACATACTGTGGGTTTTGTGTTCTGCCAGGCTTATAATGAATTGAATAATGCTACTGATTGTTAATCAAGCCGCTACTGCAGACTGCGTGGACACACTGTTGACAAGGCGGCTGATGTGTGCAAAACATTACTAAATTGAAACATCAGAGAACAATTCATGTGTGAATACAGCTGTTTTCTTGGCACTCGGAAATATTGTCTTAAAACTAATTACAGAAATCCAGACAGTTCAGGCCAGGCAGCTATAGAAGAGTGTTATAGAAGTGAGCACAAAATCTGTTAATTAAAATCCTCTCTGCCGCAGCTGCCTCCTTTATTACAAATCTTTTTGCACAATTATTAACGCCTTCTTTGATTCCTAGAGGAGTAAACAGCTTTTTTTTTCTCGTAAATGACCGTCTGCTTCATAATCATCTTGGAATCATTCCCTCGGATCATTTCCAAAGACCCGTACCCCCATTTGTTTTGCAACAGAACAATACAATTTCACACAAGCTGTGAAGGCTGATTGCCCTAAATCACGAGAGGTCAGTGTGATTGAATCATGCTGCGTAGGCTGATGGAAGTGCTCTGTAGTGGTGCTCTCGAACAAAGGCGGAGATGCTGATAATCAGTGGTTCACCTCTGTCAAGTGGTGCAATCAGATGATTTTTTTTCCTCTCCTCCATGATGTGCGCCATGAATCACATTAAGGGCGTGAATCAAGTCGACCACATAAATAAGGAAATGTAAGAAGGGAGTTGATGACATGATGTTGTAGTGATTACCAGAGGGAGGGAAAAACAACTCACATTTTACATGGTCATGTAACATATTTCACACCAATGACAGAGACACTGAGTCTGGACCAAAGGGATGGCCTTCGTCAAAGAATATTTTACTATTACCAGGAAAAGAAAAGAGGGAAAACAAACTCTTACTATTGGTATTCACACCACTGCACACAGAGAAATGCGACCTCTGCATCTAACCCATCTCCCAGGGCACAGTGTGTGGGGATGGTGCCATGCTCGGTGCACTTCAGCTGTAGGTATCGTCCCCACACACTGCTCCCCAGGCGCTGACTCAGCTGGTTGCGGCCTGGTCACTACGGTGATGGGTAAAATGCAGGGGAAAAAATTCCCCCAAAAAAACTTGTCATGAACAACAACATCCCTAAAGCAGAAGACAATGGTGATAGAATAGAATAGAATAGACTAGAAAGTCCTTTATTTGACCCACATGGGGAAATTTACATTGTTGCAGCGGCAAGTTAGAAAAGATAAAGATAAATAGATAAACATGCATTACAAAAATTACAATGTAAAAAATGTATTAAAAATGACTAAAATAGACTGTATCCTGTACATTATATACTGTAGGCAAAAATATACACAGAATGGTATTGACATTATAGATGGATATTGCACATAGATGGGACATTGCACTTGAGTCATTGGTTATTTGTGGTTTATTGTGAGCAGTGTTTGTTGTACATGCCTACAATACCAAGCCTAAAAATATAACAACAACCTCCAAAAATGCAAGTAAACTATAGTATTAATGTTGCCTATGCCTAGCCCAGAGTCAATGTCTCCGTTATTGGTGTGGAACCTCGAGGTTCACCTCCTGGGCAAGATCAAAGCCCATTTAGGGTGGTTGGCACCATCCAGTGGGCTCAACATCTCCAGGAAAGTTCTTGGGGCTGATATAGTGCAGTGTAAGTTGAGTGACAGTTGTGGAGACAGCTGCCCCCCAAGACCCAGTAACAGATAAGAAGATGGATGGACACTATTAATGTCTACCCAGGCCTGAACTAATCAGAACCAGCCTTCAGCTCCATATTTCAATATTCATCCATGTATTGATCATATAGCTGTCAAAAAATGGTAGTGGAGACATTGCACCAAACACAAGTTGAGGCAGTCGATCATATTTACTGACTGCACAATGTGGGAAGAGTTTATAGAAGCAGACGTAAGAGGTCACTGTGTGTATTTTACTAACAGCTGGCAGTTTAATAGTAAGAAATGCACTCCGCTGCAGTCAGATAAACAGAGTTTGAGTCTCTCTGGTCTACCTTCTAGGCGTAACTGCATGAGGGATAAAAAAAAAAAAAATAGCACTAAACAGAGCGAAGTATGTTGCTCCAGGGCACTTCAGTGGAAGATATGTAAGAGGCCCAGCAGTTCATTACCAGTCCATTTCTGCCTGGGCTGTTTGAACTCCAGTGAGGCTGCAGAATGTTAAGTGTTGCAGGTTCACTAGTTTGTCCTCGTACAGACTGTATCGTTATTAAGCCGCCAATAGACCAGGAGGTGTAAGTTTTTCCCAAAGTGCGTGTTTATCCACGAAAGTCCACCCCAAAAAAAAACCTTGTGTAAAACAACCTTACATCTGGAGAAAAAGCAGCGATGAGAACAAATCAAACCTGCAGCAAGGCATCAGGGACTGTAAAATCCATGTCAAATATGAACACTCTCGGGTGAACAACATGAAACGGCGATATTTACTGTCAGTTTTGAAGGACGTGAAGAACGTAATCTGCATTTAAGCGAGAGGAAAGCAAAATCCAATTTCCCTGTTTATGCCGCAGTCGCATTTTAATGTCAGACATACTCCAGCAGAATCATTACCAGAAGCAAACTGAATGTGAGATGAATGTAAAAGGCGCTATAAGTTAGAAATACTGCCTTTCAACACATAGTTGGACTGTAATAGAACTGCAGCCCTTTAATAAGGCAACCCTCTTTTAATTACCTGGGCTTTTTGTCATTGCTGTGACAATCTGCATTAATTTTTTCCGACACTAAGTGGACACTAGAGCTCAGGAGATTATACAGCCAGGGCGGAGGAGTTCAAATACTTTACAACAACAAACTTGCAAAGATGCCTGAACAGGAAACTGTTGAAAAATTAATTGGTTCAGAAAAAGAAGTTGCTGTGACAAGTAGAGCTGTGAAGATGAGGAGACAGGCAACAAAACACACAGTGGAAAAGGACAATGGAGAAGACGATAGATGAGGGACCTCATGTCTTTGTATCTAGATGTATATCAAAGTGTTTGCATATGTATTTTCTGTTGTATATGTATTGTGTGCGTCTTGCCTTTTTACATCATGTCCAGGGGACTACAGATGAAAACTAGCCTTTGGCTAATTCTTGCTTATTTAACCATGTGTAATCATATGTTCATGAATTTGCATTTTCCCCTTTTAAATAAAAAAAACTAAAAAAAAGACTGGCAGCTGAATCATGTAGATGAAAGCAGAGTTGCAAATTTTTATCGAATCAAACTGAACTGAATCGGATCGAATTGGATCAATTGTTTGATATTTTTATGAATCGTTCCTGAATCGGATCATATATGTATATATGTGTGTGTATATATATGTGTATATATGTGTATATATATGTACTGTATATGTATATATGAGTATGATATATGTTTATATATGTATATATAAACACATATCACATAAAAATATATATATACATATTAAATGCATTATGTATATAAGAGGTAACATATGTAATATGTACATATTTTATATATATATATACAATATATAAATATATGTATTGTTTTTTATTAATTATTTTTTATACCCTTTTCAAACCTTCCCCACACTGTAATCATGTCTCACTGGACTGTATTACTCTTTCCTTTACACATATATATGACAGTAGAGTTGTAGAATGTTAATATAAGACATACATTACATAAATAAATTAAAACCATGACCAAAAAAAAAAATCTGCGATGCACTGAGAGCAAAAATAGGACTAATATTTGAACTTTTAGACCAGCCTGCTGTTTTCTTCAATTTCTTGTTCATTTTAATGCCTGGTTCCAGGTACATTTGTTTGGACAAATATGACACAACAACAACAAAAAAAGCTTGTAATACTTATAATTCAGAGCTTATTTCTGGCCATTTTCTCTCTTTTTTTATGTTAAACAAAATCTCTTTCCGCTAAGATCGGATTTCCACAACTCTGATGTTCACCATGTTACGTTTCTACAGGCACAGACCGAGGATGTCACGGTCTCAGCGCTTTCTTTTTGCATTAGCCTTCTGTGTGTAAAATCCTGTCATTGTTTGTTCCTTTATCTGCACTGCCATCACTTAACCTTAACCCTATCTTTAGATAACATTGATTTCCCTGCTAGAGTTATAGCTATAAACCAGCTGCAAGGACACTTAATCAATGTCAGTGTCTCTCTTGTCTTGTGATTGTCCTCCCACTCTGACTCGGTTCCTGTCACGTCCCCCAACCGTAAGAGTTTGTTTTGCGGCAGAGAAGTCTAATTTTGCAGAACAAATAAAAAAAAAAAAGTCAGAGTTTTTGCCCTGTCTTCCTGATGAAGAGAGCAGATTGGAAATGAGAAGGTTAATGAGATTTTCACAAAAGTGTCCATGGGCCGGTTGGACGTCAGATTAAATTGACACACTCTGATTAAAATTAATTGACCCGTGAAATGAGTGCGTCTCACAACGGTTGAGGATTGATGGATATCATGGAGGGTCAGGAGGGAAAGTGACGGAGAATGGACCTGACCTGCTGAGAACGAATACCGTATGATGAGTAGCAGTTCATCCTCTTTGTGGACGAAGAAGAAAACATCTCAACATATGGTATACATTTTAATCAAAGTTGCCATTATGGAATCATGTGATTGCTGACAATATAAAGTCCACAAAATGTGCTAGCCTCTTTTTTTTGACATTGAGACAAAGCTGCTGCTTCTAGGCTCTTGTCATGACACTCCATCAAATCTTTATACCAGGAGTCTCACAGTAAAGGACTTAATTTTTGGGTGGAAAAAGATCCGATTTTTATTCTTCATAGATAATTTCCTTTATCCTTACGTCCAGGTGATATGCAAAACCAGGTATTGAATTGTTATTTCAGACCAGTGGTTCTTAACCTTGTTGGAGCTACCGAACCCCACCAGTTTCATGTTCGCATTTGCCGTACCCTTTAATAGGGTGAGCCGGTGTGTCTCGACCTCCACGATGTCTTGACCTTCACGGCAGAGGCTCCACCGAACCCCTGAGACTCACCCACCAAACCCCTAGTTGCCCTAGTAACCTGGGTTTGATCGAATCCAAGGTAAGAAACACTGTTCCAGACAGTGATACAGAAAAAAAAAAAAATCTGGATTTAGACGGAATTAAATGGAATTAGTGCACACAATAAATCATTCAATCAATTCATTTTCTATAGTTCTTATTATTGAGCAAATTTCATGCACAATGCGCTCCATCCCTAGTTGTACCATACCAGAAGGAAAAAGAAAACAACCTCCTTGTCATTGTATCATTGTGCTCCACATCACTGCACACAATGAACTGTGACCAAAAGGGAACAGTGGACAGCTTTGAGCCCCAGGGGAGCACTTAGTTGGGCCAGTACCATGATCAGAACACCAGAGTTACCTGGTACGGTATTATAGTATCATCCTAAGGACCACAGTGTGATTCCTTAACCACTAGGCCACTACTATTCCAGAACCGAAAGGCTTTTAATCTAACATGGGGGACGTTTGGGAGACCTGAGAGACAGCGTGGGTTTGTGAAGTGAGACACGGTACGACATGGATAAAGACTCCAAGGCCAGTCAGACATGCTTGTCTTGTAATACTGCCCACCAAATTTCTCAGAAACAGATAACTGGTTTGTATTGTGATTAAAATTTTGCCTTGTCCATGCCACAATGGCCACAATGGACAACTTGTGACCCGTGACTCAAAATTATGTCCCACGCCTGCCTAATATCAGGTTGTTTTGATTGTTGGTAACAGTAGAAGGACATGGAAACTCAGTTGAGGTTGTCTTGAAACGGTGAGTAATTATTCCGACTGTAATAAAATGTGTGGTTGAGTCACATTTGTATAATGCCAGACTGACACCAACTAATATTCCCTCACAAATGAAACCGTGGGCCTATTTATTCATGTGGAGGTTCAGAAAAAAAAAAAAAAAAAATGCGACTTGTTAATATGCTGATTACCTTTTTCCCCCCTTTTGCTCATCTATGACTTTGCATAAAAATAAACGTAGCATGAAAATACAATTACTATGCAAATAAGTCAGGTGGATGACAGCACTGCTGAAAGACGCCGCGGTCGCTATCGCTGCAGCCAAATCTCAGCCATCAATTCGAGCCCGGCAATGATGTCATGAATTCAAGTAAGTGTTTTAAACTCTGTCTGAACTGAATCCCCATCACACTTAGTGAAGAGTGTGAAGTAAAACTGATGTATTGCAGGAAGGCGTTATTGGTAAATATCATTCATCTTGATTTTTGTTTTCTCTTTTCTCCGTTCCTTATCTATTTATTCAAAGTAAAGTAAGTTGAGGATCCACTGCTCCACTGTCATGTCACCAAAGGGCTGCATCAGCTATGAATGTTAAATACAAAAGGAGAAAAAACAGTATTTAATAAAAAGTCATTTTCCCGCAAATTCTGTGTAGTACAGCACTGCAGATCAGTAGAAATGTTAAAGAAAAAAAACAAACCACAGACAATGAACCAGAAGGGGTCTGTGGACTAGGGTTTGAGAACTATTGCATTGAACAATCTAACAGGGCAGTGGAGGCATAGTGGTCCGGAGTGTTCCAAGTATGAATCCACCAACTGCCAGGTTATGACTGAGGTCCATTGAGCAGGCACCGCCCCCACTGTCCCCCGGGCGCTCAACGCTGCCCACCGTTCACTTTGGTGATGGGTGTAATTTTGTTGTGTGCAGTGGTGTGAATCACAAAGACAAGGAGTTTGCTTTCCTTTCCAAAAAATGTGGAGAGCAAATCCATAATATATAAGAAAACCCCATATATTTACTGGTGAAGTACACAATGCTTTACTGTACTACAGTCGAGTACATGAATCTGGGAAAATTACTTTTTCTGAAGTTTAGATTACAGTAAATGTATATTCTGATAAACCTGCGTCCTCAGCGTGTTACCAACCCTGCAGTCCATCAACACTGGTCTCTGTGAATTAGAAAACCGTGTTGGATGAAAGTAAATAGTGCAACAATGTAAAGTCTTGATCGCAGTACTCACATCCAGAGCAGTGTTTATCCTGGATTCCACACAAAAGGACTCTTTTCTGCATTGTTGACTTGCAGTGAAACCTCTCTATAAATCTGTTGGGCCGTGTTAACATTAAACTTCCATATCAAGGTGGGGGGGGCACAAAGTGTTGTTCCGAGGGAAGCAAGTTTGAGAGCCCTGTTTTATACAGTATAGTACTCTGAACTACTTCGCTGCGTTCTCTACTCTCTCCTGATTTCCCTCATTCTGGTTTATCACTTGCTCTTCCTTTTTCTCCGTCTCTCCTGGCCTGACTGATGGTGTGCGGAGGTAAGGCAGACGGGCGGAGGCTGAGAGATGGCCCCTGCCAGCCTCTGACACCGGGCCCACATTCAGGCGGCGCAGATGATCGATGCTAAATCTAATTTTAAACAACCGCGGTTTAAAACCAGCAGACAGATGGAGTGCTGAGCCCCGCGTCTGGAAACACAGCTGGGGCAACCTGATAAGACCTGCAGTTCAGGTGTTATACTGCCGTCCTGTTGGTGCGCGCATTTGTGTGCTGGACTTCCTGCCTGAAACAGCTTACGCTGCACAGCGGACATCTGTTAAAGGGGAGTTTGAGGACATCACTTTGGAGACCGCCACAAAGACTCCTGTGCGCTTAAGGCTAAATCCATTAACATTTCCCAAATTAAACAGCAGAAGCAGCAGCAGATAGGGTTGGAAGAAAAGTTCTCATAAATGAATGAAGAAGCAGGGGTCTTAGACCCAACCTGCAGGCGGCTGATGAACACCCAACTCATCCACCCACCCTGGACTGTGGGGGTCAGCACCACCGCAGCTTTCAAAGTAGACAGACTCAGTTAAAAGCCTGTTCAGAATGCTTCATCAACCATTTTATATCATCTTTTTTTTACCTTATGTCAGCGGCCTGAGATTTGGCAATAATTCTAAGAAATTAACTTAACTTTTGCTCCATTTGCTCAGGGAGCATGAAAACACAATTTTAAAAAAACCCTTACTTTTAATGAAACTGTTGGCGTTTTTACTTTCTAACTTTTTGCTCTGGCAGTGACAGTGCTCTGTCCTGATGAGATGCTGTTTCAGTCCATACAGAGAAGGAAAAAAAAACTACTAAATATTAATTTGATGATATTAAAGATTAAATTACTTTTTTTGTCATTGTGACGTTGCGATTCACACCACAGCGCACATTGATTTGTTCAGTTTTTGTTCAGTTTGGAACAAATTATGACGTTATTTGTTGATTTTGATACTGATAATGTTGAGTACTGACATTTTGAGTCAAGATTTTGCTTTGGTGGGGGGGTGGCCTAGTGGTTAAGGAAGTGGCCTTGGGTCTGCAGGACTTCAGGTTCGGATCCACCAGCTGCCAGGTTGTCACTGAGGTGCTCTGATTGTAGTCCCGATCAGGGTTATAATAGTTTTGGATTTTTCAGTGTAGTTTCGTTTTAGTTAGTTTTGCCTTTTAGCACATTAGTTTTAGTTAGTTTTAGTTTTTCGTAAAAGCAACTAATTTAGTCTTAGTTAGTTTTAGTTTTGTCCAAAATGTATAGTTTTAGTTTAGTTTTAATTAGTTTTAGTTTTCGTTTTAGTTTCTGCGAGGTTCGAATAAAGACGAAAACGAATGGTAGTTCATTTCTAATTTCAGTTAGTTTCAGTTAGGACACGTTTTCGTTTTAGTTAGTTATAGTCTTTTTTTATTTAATGATCGTTTCAGTTAGTTTCAGTTAACGAAGAGTTTATTTCAGTGATCGTTTTCGTTTTTTCGTTAGTTTTCGTTAACGATGATAACCCTGGTCCCGACCTACATGACTTCTTGTGGGCTCACCAGCAACGGCCAGACAAGCAGATGAATGACTGCTTTTGTTTCGCTACATTTTCTTGTTAACAATTATCTATACATTTTTGTCTGATTAATAAAACCACACCTTTTGGAACACACACAAAAAACACATTTATACAATATTTCATGATAATATCATTGATTGTGGGTGGATTAAAGGTGTCTAAAAACCTTTTTTCCACCACTGTCGCCTTAAAATACTTTCCGACAACTTGTTTTCTACTTTCACAGTGTTTTCATGTCGTCGCAGCTGAACTGCTGTCCTGCTGCAGCTGACTCATGGTGTTTACATCCATTTCCTTTTGCTATAAAAACCAACATCTTTGCTTTTATGGCATCCTGTTAGCTGATCCGTCAGGATATAATTTTTTTTGTTAGATTTTCTAGCAATAAGCAATAAACTATACATTTTATTTATCAATAAAAACGCGCCTTTTGAAACACAAAAATATATTTATACAATATTTCATGATAATATTGATGGATTA
>JAFBJS010057801.1:100348-125733 GCA_016785265.1 Paraplagusia blochii
CCCCGCCCAGGTCTCGTTCTGATTGGCTTAGCATGAAACTATGTCAACCAATCATCGCCCCTTTTCAACATAATGATTCACATTGCGCACGAGTTTCACACAGGTTCACACCATGACTGTAAGAGTTACCACACACAATGATACCCAGCAGACACGCCTGCTTTCGGTGCGTTCAGGTGGTGAAAAACACATGTTTCTCACCTAAAGCGGTGCTGCTTAAGTAACTAGTAACAGGCCCCTTCACTAAAAAGTAACTATAACGGCGTTATTAAAATGGAAAAGTAAAGCGTTACGTTATTAGTTACTGAAAAAAGTAATTGCGTTACGTAACGGCGTTACTCCCAACACTGGTAATTACCTACACTATGATCAAGTGTAAGTAATAATCATTTGGTTATAACTTCCACTTGATCCATACCCATATCAACAAAAGAACTGAACAATAGAATAGCTAGGATTCCATCATCAATAACGCAACAATATTTGATTAGGAAATATAAGACAACAACAATAAACTCAAAATAACGCAGAGTCATTGATACAACATTTTATATCGGTCTGGTAGCAGAAAATTATAGGCTGTGTGCACTTGTTGTGTGCATGCGCAGTTAATTCAGGTAGGTAGGAATATTTTATAGGTAGGAAAATATTTCAGAAATGTACCTATAATAAGGGGTATTTATCTGCCATAACTTAACGGCCAGTATAAAAAAGTACGAGACATTTAACCGTTCCGTGGCGTAAAAAAGGTTGGGGAACACTGGTCTAGGACATAAATGCTTCTTAGAGGGGTATTGACTTTACTACCATGTACACACTGCCCCCTGTCTTTTCTGTTCTTCTTTCTCTGTTTTCTTTGTCACGAGAAATTGTAGAAATGAGTGTAGTGAGTATAAGGCTTTGATTGAAATATACTTTATATATCAAATAATTTTAACTGAAATAGCACAAATAGTTTATTGTCACTAAAATTTGATTTAAAAAACAAAACTTTAATTTTAGCTGTATTAATGGCAATCATGAATGTTTTTATGCTTTAAAATAGTTTATATAATTGGACCTGTTTGTTATATCATATTGGTTACCTGTTGAAAACACAAGCACTGTGTTTTCCCACAGTCCCTTCTGCTGTAACGCTGAAGTGACATTGCCCACGGCCTCATCCATGGCCGACACCATTCCAGCATAAACCTTTCGTTTTTGATCCTTGATGAAATGGTAAGGTTCTAGATACCGCTCTGGAACCTGTAATGGAAAATGTACTGCCTGCAGCGCCAAGTAGAGGAAGAAGGGCTGAAAGACAAAATGAACAACGAATGTTGTAATAGGTCGACTGCTGGGTTTCATCAGGAATCCTTAACCTTTTTGGCACCGAGACCCAATTTTTTCAGTGTCGAGTGACCTGAGGCTCTTAATAATCGCAGTTTAGATTTAATGTTCTCACACATTTGCATTTAGTAATAACTTGATAAGTGTGAGGGAATTTTATTTAACAAGCAAAAACATGAGTAAATTTATTCACGTCAATAATAATCAAATCAATAATAACGTAGCTACCAACATGAATGGTAGTTCCGGTTTGCAAAAGTGTCATACGTCACAACATGAACACTTTATTACAATGCATTTTAATCTTGTTAAAATAATAATTATTACAATATAAATGTGTCGTGTTGCTGCATCAGATTTTGTGTGTGCTACCAAAAAAATTCGATTTTAGATTATAAAATATTTTTGGTGTCTCAGTAAAGCTAACAAGCTAACCGGTCCCACAGCGCTCGCGGCCCATTGGTGCAAAACTGAAAAAAATTTCACGGCCCTCTAGGGGGCACTTGCGGCCCAACTTTGGGCCGGGGCCCAATGGTTCAGAATCCCTGATCTAAGTCAACTCCACTGTTAGATAAGTACAAGTCACCTTGCTAGAGTCTTGTTTGTCGATGATGTTGAGGGCCTTCTGGGTGAACACCTCAGTTGAATAATCTCCTTTGTACTCAGTGGTCACCTCTTCTCCGTCCCACAGGTCCAGGCCACAGAAAGTCTTTTTCAAATCTGGGCTGTAGTAGCAATGCACGTGTGAGTAATAATCCTCAGAGCCCATCACATAGCCTGTGAAAAGAAGAAACATTTATTTAGTCACCACTGTAGAATGCATTCATCTTCATCTACTAAGGGGCAGCAGTCTCCACAACTGTCACCCAAATCACAATGCACCATACTGTGAGCCTTCCTGCAGGTGGTTATATGGCTATGATCCTCAGTGTCAACCTGACAGCAGATGGAATCGGGTTTGAAGCCTTTCTAAGCCAAGTCCCCTTCCTTAACCAATGGTCCTAACATATATTAATGTTTATGGTATCGTAGTGTAAACACCACCGTGCATGTAGTTGATGGAGATGTAGAGAGCATTTAAAAGAATAAACATGTTCGAGGTCCCAGCAACACGTGAGAAAAATCCTGTCAGTGGTGATGACATGGGACATCATGTGAAAGGTGATGTGTGAGAATGTTTGTGTAACTCCCCTTGTCTCCAGCAGACGGTGGAGACAACACAGTGCAATGGGGACACCTACTGTTTATATATGACAAGTGACAAGTCTCAGAACATTTTATTATTATTGAGTTTCCTCTAAAGCAGCAGTTGGTTTCAGAGAGGTTGGCGAACCTTGCTCAAGAACATTAAATAAAAAAAAAACATATAAACCATTTCTACCATTGTCAACAGAAAATATCTAAAGGTACTAATCACAGTGTACACAGATAAACAGCATGATTGGTGGCAGCAGAAACTAGATAAAAAACATCCAAAAATATCCAAAATTCCCAAATCTAAAATCAAAAAAGCCTCGTAGTATTAGATAGTATACAAACCAAAGAATGAATCAAATCCCCGTCTGGTGGGGAAACAGTCCTTCTTGTACATGCCCAGATGCCACTTCCCCACCATGTGAGTACTGTATCCTGCCTCCTTCAGATACTGAGGCAACAGCTTCTCATCCAGAGGAACACAGTATGGCTGACAGGCCCAGATGATCGAATGTGGCAAACCTGTATGGATCTGGAGGCGTAGAAGAGAAAAACAATCACAGTTAGGATTTAATTTCTAAGGTCCTTTGGCTTCAATGAAGGAACTTCTTATGGATCAATTCAACATAATGAATGAAATTTATCTCAACTTTTGGCTCTTTGGCAAAAAACATAACACATATACATTTATGCATACAATATACAGAGAATAATTACAAATTATTTCAACTTAACAGATAACTAGACACTTAACTAGACAGACAGACAGGCAGGCAGGCAGGCAGGCAGGCAGGCAGGCAGGCAGGCAGACAGACAGACAGACAGACAGATAGGGAAATTATGACTCCATCCACAGTACACCACCAAACAAGGAATTAATACAGTAGGTACCAACAAAGACAATACAATAGAAACAATAGAACAGCATGGGTGGAGTTAAGGTACGTAAAACCAGGATAGTAAACACTGGGTGTTAGTAGATAAGAAGGTTAGTAGTGTATGTATAAAGGGTGGCAGGTTAATGTTAGTAGTGTTAATAGATTAGTTTGTACTCATTCCTGCTGTTGAGTAATCCCATCTCAGTTATTATTGTTATTATATTTCACTATGACAATGACGACTTTACTACTGAATTATTTTGTATCTATTTTAGTGCATGTGTATGAACATACCTGCACACACGCACATATATATCCACATACATACACACCGAGATGCACATCTGTATGCGTAAATATATGTATCCATACACATATATATTGGTTATTGACATACACATACACGCAATAAATATATGTGCATTTATATGTAATGGTTATACGTGGGTTAGTTGGCATGTGTATGCATAGTAATTAGTTAAATAAGCTGTGTTTTGGTTAAAAATAATGTCATTATTACCATCATTATTCATGTCGCTGGTATGGTACTCACTCACCTGGTACCTGCCGGTCATCAGCTGGCTCCTGGAGGGGCTGCAGATTGGTTGGATGTAGTAACTTTCCAGTCGAACCCCTCCGGCTGACAACTTGTCCAGGTTAGGAGTGAGGATTTCCGAGTCGTGGTATCCGATGTCGTGCCATCCGTAGTCATCAGCCATGATGAAGACAATGTTTGGCTGCTGAGCAGCTTCAACCAGAGAGACAGAGACCAGAAACACAACAACACACCGGAGCCGGTCGGCGGACATTGTTACTTCGTCGCTGTGATTTCAGCCTCGTCTTAAATGTAGATATTCACGGAACTAAAAACATTTAAAATGAAGAAGCTCAGCTGAATATTCTGAATATTTATATCCCGGAGTATTCCCATAAGTTCTGCAATGTCTCGTGACGACTCGGACTTCCCTGTCCGTAGATCAAAAAAATTGCTCTGGAGCAGGAGCCAATCACAAGAGCGAGCAGTCAATCACGTGAACACCTCAAATCAAGTCAAGTTTTTTTAGTTTTGTTTTTACCGTAATATACAAAATAAAGGTTGTTTTTTTGGTCCTTATTTTTTAAGCGAAAACAGTTAATAAAATAAAAACCTGTCGAGTCGAAATATATGACGTCATTGGCGACGAGGCAGTTGCCGGGTAGCATTAACATGGCTAAATTATAGTAAAAAAAAAATCTGGTTATAGAGTATTTTTTGAGTTTTGCTTCTCGATAAATTTAAATAGTTTTTTTTTAATTATAACGTATTCTTTTATTCTCACCAAGTTTTAGCTTTTTTTTACCGTAATACATATATTAAAGGGTAAGAGGTTTTAAGATCCTTATTTTAAAAGGAAAGTAGTGTGTGTAATAAGAACATAACAAATCGATTATATTTGATGATTACATATAAGTAAGGTTTTAGGTTTTCTTTTTACCGTAATACATATAATATAGGGGAAAGCTTTAAATCCTTTTTATAAAAAGAAAACCGTCTATATAATTAAAACATAACAAATGGAAATATATGATTAAGAAATGTGTCTGTCTCTGACGTCATTGGTGAGTTGGCATTTGCCAGGAAATTTACATGAATAAAAAAATAAAAAAGAAATGTTGGGCAAAGTATATAAAAAATAAACTCATAAAAACCTTTGCTTCTTAGCAAATTTTAATAACATTTTATAAAATAACAATAAAAATGCTTTGAATTAACACCATTTATTAAAGTTTTATTATACATACATGGACCTTCATTAATACCTCAGAGTATCCCACGGAAAATTATGGAGACCCATGCCTTGACCAGCTGACTCTGTTGGCTGTAGATTTTAAATACTATTCAATACTATTACTAATACTGCAAACCATATTACTGGAGCCATAACCAGGAACTGGAATCAGAACACAAACAAGGGACTGTAATCCCACAGACAAACACAGGACAAGCCCCTATAGATGGTGCTTTAAAACACTTTATCCCACACTGGGAACTTTTGTAGATGTTGGAAAAAATAGATTTTAATAAAATCTTAGTTACTACCAGGTCATTTGATATTTTGCAACGGTTTTTCCTACTGTGGGTTATCAAAATGTTTGACAACAAAGACTTTCATCTCCACCTAGGCCCAGGGTCCCCAGGCACCTCTGGTGCTTGGGTCACACCTAGGATCTGGGTCTGGGTAAATGATTGGCAAGGCAGTTTTCTGGTACTGGTACAGCCTATTGAGGAGATTGTTCACCACAGTGGGGAACTGATCTGATAGATCAATCCTCTCCTGTGGATCATTCAATATGTCAAAGAGCCTTACAAGCTTCTCAGGTTCTTCACTGATCTGGCGCCACTCGGATGTGTTGTCACCAGGCCTAGGAAACCACTGGTCACAACCTGCAGGGCAAAATGACGAAAAAAAATGTATCATATCATCTACATACAGTATAACTTAAAATTATAGCTCGAAAATAAAACAGTGTATGCAGTGTTTATTGATTAACACAGAAGCTACCACTTAGAAGTTGTAAGTATGTCTTGCTTATATTTATTACTCTCCATTACACATGATCTAGAGAAGAATATTTTTGATACCGCAACTGTTTTATCAAGTTTTGAGAGAAGATAACCTGTAAAAAAAAGTTGCTTATTATGGAATAAATACATGGAATAAATATATCAATACAGGAGGCAGTTGATATTAACCTTGGTTTCCAGTCAGCAGTTTCCAGTTGTTGAATCGTATAGCAGCATGAATGGACACATTGAAGGGAGACGTGGCCCAGCGGTCTCCACTGGCTACAGGTCTCTCATTCCCGCTAAAACCTGAAGACAAAACAAGAAGAGACAATCGTGGAGACGGTCAATCAATACACATTTTAACAACCTTAAAAAAAATAAGAAACAAGTGGGCACAAAAAATAGCATGTTTTCACTTCTCTCCAGATCTGTAATGTTTTTTTCATTTAATTTTTTCTTTTTTTTGTATAAACATTGATTCTGGAACAGAGGCAGCGGAGGTATTGATGCACAGATGCATTTACGCCACACATTTCACCCCCTAACCCCCCTACCATGGTAAAACCTGCTCCCGCCCTCCTGACCACATACACATACACCCTGCGCACAAAGTAGGGCAGGATTATTTATACCATTATTTCTTATCTGTTCATCTGTAGCCTTTGCAGTTCCTTTTTTATCGTCTATATTTTTTCAAAGCCCAACAACAAAAAAACGTAACGTATTTCTTATGAAGTAGCCTCTTCAACTCAATACAACAAATTGTGCCAGTATATAATCTATAAAAAATGTGGGTCAATGTGGGCCCTTATTTGGCCCTCGGGCCTGAGTTTGTTTTTTATTTTTTCAGATATTTACAAATAGTCCAGTAAGAGGAACATGTTACTTTATCCATTTAAAGTCTCTTGGTAAATACACAATGGATCTTCAGGATCATGAACTTACATGGTGTGTCATCAAAATAGAGAGGGTCAATGTTGTGCAGAATCTCCAGTCGTGGTGACGCAGCTCCATTACTGTAACATATAAGAATGATGGGCTGTTAATACACAGCACTGGAACGTCAGCCAGATCATCACTTTGACCACAGAGAACACAATCTGCTCTGTCTGAACACAGTGTGTTTTAACACAACAGGAATAATGCTTCCTCTTTGCCAACAGTTAGCAACTCAGTTCTTTCTCAAATGGTAAAGTGTAGCGCTGTTTGTGGGTAAAAAAAATTCAGTTTGTGTTGGTTCAGATTCAGATTCATATTAAGAAAAAACTTTTTTTTATCCCCACTGGGCAATTTGAGGCACAGCTGAGCAGCATGTTAGTGCAGGGAAGGGAAATAAAATAGGATCGATAAAAGAAAAAAATAAATAAATAAATAAAGTAAACATGAACAGTAAGGGAAACATGAATATTAAACGGTACGTACACAGTATATGTTTTTGATACAGTACAAGAGTACTGGAGTAATGTGACTAAGTGAGTGAGATACAGTAAAGTGCAAGTGGATTGTAAGTGGTATAAGTAGACAGGGGAAAAACGGAGACAGTGGAGCGTAGCATTCAAGTAAAAACAGGTGTAAACAAATGTAAACAGTGACAGAAATGTAAAAGGTGGCCATAATGTAAACAAAGTGACACTAATGTAATTGTAATGTAATTGTAAACTGTGCAAAGAAGGAAAATACTATGGTACTTAGTTAAATTATTTTTAAAATAATCTGGAAATAAAAATAAATCTTTGTTTTCTCTGTAAACAAATAAAAATAAAGGGCTGAATCCTAACTAAGCCACGACCAGACTGGACTGTAAAAACTCCCAGTTCACCTGATCGTGGGCCACATGTTGAATCCATCCAGGGGTTTTGTTGTGTTGACTGTTCCTCCAGCCAGAGCAAGAAATGTAGGCAGCCAATCAGAGATGTGAATGAGTTCATAGCGTGCAGTTCCTCTTAGTTTCAGTAGTGGGCCTGCCACAAACCCAACTCCTCTGACTCCGCCCTCCCACAGTGTCGTCTTCCTGCCACGCAGTGGCCAGTTGCTGCCACCGGTCATCGTCTGCCCTCCGTTATCTGCCAGTCAATCGATGGATGGATGGATGGATGGACAGACGGATAGATGGAAATTAATGGCTTAAATAACGTGTTTAAAGTGAATATAAACACAGCCAAACCCACACACCTGTTGAGAACACAAACACAGTGTTTTCCCAGAGTCCTGTCTGCTGCAGAGCCAGGGTGATGTTGCCCACGGCCTCGTCCATAGCTGACACCATGCCTGCATAAATCATGCGCTTTGGATCTTTGATGAATCTGTATGGTTCCACGTATTTCTCTGGCACCTGCAGAGGATCATGTACAGCCTGCAGCGCCACATAGAGGAAAAAGGGCTGAAAGACAAACAATGTGTTATTATAAAACATTTTGGCAATGCTGAGTGAGAGTAGTCTATTAATCTACAAATCTATCATATAATAACCTGACTGCACAAAGTGGTGGTAAATAATTTATATAATAGATTTTAATCAGATCTCACAAAAATGTCTCCATACATGCAGGCTGATTGGCTTAGTCATTGCAGCATCACTCAGCATCTTCCCTGGTCTGACAGCCCTTCTCTCATTCACTATGTCTGCGTCATGTAATATTTTTTTAACTATATTTCCATTCTCAAAATATACTATAGAGTGATGAAAGTGTGACGCAGGTTCAAAAAGTATATAAATAAATAATAAGTAACTAAACTCTTCTTTGTATATTTTCCCATCTTTGACAACCACAGTAAGAGAGGCATCACTGTATAATCAAACTTGATTATTTTTAAAATAGATTAAATTGGTTTTCAACATGTCTTTGTAATAAAAACCTTGTCATGTATCACCTTGTTAGGTTGTTGTTTTTGGACGACATCGACGGCCTTCTGGCTGAACAGCTCAGTTGAATAAATTCCTGTATATTCAGGGGCC
The DNA here is from genome assembly GCA_016785265.1 of Paraplagusia blochii. NCBI lineage: Eukaryota > Metazoa > Chordata > Actinopteri > Pleuronectiformes > Cynoglossidae > Paraplagusia > Paraplagusia blochii. The sequence continues at coordinate 109,254 of JAFBJS010057801.1, forward strand.
ACCTCCTCTCCATCCCTGAGGTCCAGACCACAGAAATGCTCCTCAGGAGATAGGCGGCAGCATTGTGTGTGCTTAAAATAATCCTCAGAACCTAACAGGTAGCCTGCACAGAGGGATGAGTTCAAATGTAATGAGAAAACCTACTTGGTTTGTCCACCAACCGTTGGAGTCGGTCTTTAAAGAATAAACAAGGTACAAACCAAAGTACGTATCGAATCCCCGTCTGGTGGGCAGACAGTCCTTCTTGTACAGGCCCAGATGCCACTTCCCCACCATGTGAGTACTGTATCCTGCCTCCTTCAGGTACTGAGGTAGAAACTTCTCATCCAGAGGAACACAGTATGGCTGACAGGGCCAGATGATCGAATGTTGCATCCCCATGTGGATCTGAGTGTGTTTTATGTAAAAAGGACCAGGTAATTAGCAATGTTGGTGAACAAAAGCTGCTCAAACCCTCAGCACATCTGTTACAATCTAATATTATATTTTCATTGATTTTATTTTTAATATATTTTCCCAAAAATTTTTTTGTTGCAATATACAGCACACATGTGAGAAGCCTTGCAATAATATAATAGTCAACAACAAAGATAAAGTACATAAACGGACATGCGGGTGGGCGGGAGGACTGGGAGACAGACAGACAGATTAGACAGACAGAAAGGGAGAGACATAGATAGACAGAAAGACGGATAAAATAATATCCACCAACATAAAGAAGAATACTTGGGATACTGGGGTAAAGACAAAAAATCAGAGACTAATTATGTTCTAACCTTATAGGTCTTCATTAAAAATTTACACATTGAGTTGTTTTCACAGTAAAAAAAAAAATTCTGTACAAAATGCACAGGTATAAAACTCAAGGCCCGAGGACCAAATCTGGTCCTCACTGTAATAATAAATGTACTAGAGTTGGCCCCCCAGTATGAAGCCCTTTTTATTTATGAAGATTTGTAGTATCTTTGATATAGAATTTTTTTTTTTTTTGTCGTCTGTAGAAATAAACATTAAACAAGACAAATTATCTGGAAAGGCTGGAGATGAAGAGACATAAAAGCTTTTAAAAACATTTGACCGTTTTATTTTGGTGTTTTACTGTGACACGAGGTCAAAACAGGAAATAACTTAAGAGTCAGGAAAGCAGCTCGATAACCCAATAACAGAATCCCCTTGTATCCCTCTCACCTGGTACCTGCCGGTCATCAGCTGGTTCCTGGAGGGGGTGCAGATTGGTTGGATGTAGTATCTTTCCAGTCGAACCCCTGCGCCTGACAACTTGTCCAGGTTAGGAGTGAGGATTTCCGAGCCGTGGTATCCGATGTCGTGCCATCCGTAGTCATCAGCCATGATGAAGACAATGTTTGGCTGCTGAGCAGCTTCAACCAGAGAGACAGAGACCAGAAACACAACAACACACCGGAGCCGGTCGGCGGCGGACATTGTTGCTGCTCCGGTCCGGGCTCTGTGGAGAAGAACCACTTCTACAAAGTCAGTAATAGGAGAGGGAATTTATGCTGGTTCTACAAAAGTCCGTGTTGGTTGACAGTGCTGAGGTCCAGCAAACCTGTTGAAGAGGAAGAGCACACGCCTCATATTTGTCAAACAAATCTTGTTCGGTCACCGCTCTAACTTCTTTTTTCAAAAGCACTTCACTTCCTGAAACGGTATCCAATCAGAGGAAAGGAGTAGCAGCCAATCAGAGAACAGAAACAACAGACTGTCACGTGGAACTTAGTGACGCAAACTAACGAAACCTGTTAGTGGGTATGTGGAAAATGTCCCCCTGACAACCGCGTCGACTTTCTTCTTCTTCTCCTCTTTCGGCTTTGTTCCTTTTTCAGTGTGAATCAACAATTTCCATCTCACCCTGTCCTCTGTATCTTCTACTCTACTAAGAATGATAGGCTGTTAATACACAGCACTGGAACTACTACTACTCTACTCTAACTCCAACTACCTCATTCTTCTACCAATGTATCCACTGTCCCTCCTCTGAACATGTCCAAACCATCTCAATTTGGCATCTCGAGCTTTTTTTCCAAACCTTCCTGTCTGTGTTGTCCCTCTAATCACTTCATTCCTGATCCTGTCCATCCTTGTCTCTCCTAAAGAGAATTTCAGCGTCTTTATCTTTAGCCCCCATGGTCTACCTTAGATGCCCATGGGGTGTGACAATAACCACATGGACAACATGTGTATTTCTATAAACCGTGTGTCCAACACAGAGGTGGGGCTGTGTCCACTAAAAAAAAAAAAAAAAAAAAAAAAGATTAATATATTTAAATGAAAAAAAAAAGATTAATCGATTTTAATCGATTTTTTTTGTTAATAGGACGGTATCGATTCATAAATCCAAAAATTTATCTTTTTTTTCCTTCTCTTCCAAACAACTTTACGTGAGCTTATGCACCACAGGTGATTATGTATTTACGTGGTTACGTGCGAGTAAAACAAATGTAAAAACAACATGGCACTAAAATCTAAAACTAGAGTCTGCCTTGTAATTTTGGGTCAAGTCATGTTAAAAAAAAAAGCATGATGGATTAATATGACTGCCTTGAGTAAATTTGTGATGGAAATAAATGTAAAAAAAATACATTTTTTATTAGCAAATGGATTAAGTTTCAATTTTAGCTTTGATTTTTCTGAGAATAACGTTGGTAGCGAACTATAATTGATATGACAAAAACTGAATCGAAAACCGAAGCGAATCCTGAATTGAATCGAACCCATGTGAATCGAATCAAATCGATTTAGAACATTTGAATCAATACCCAGCCCTAGTGTCCACTAAGTTGAGGTTTTAAACATCTGCGCAAACAAAAGAAGAAGATTCAGCTGAACACTGACATGAATCTGATATCATCTCAGAGTCTCTGACGATGCATCACTAAAACAGCTATGAACCCCTGTGACACAAAATGCAATAAATATACAAAGAACTATAAAAGTTCACAGTTTGATATACGTAGTATATTATACGTATATTATACGTAATATTCTTTATTAAAACCTGCATTGTCATTTACAGTATTCATATATTGGATTATTGAATTATCCTTAAACCCTGTCCACATGAAGGCCCTTAAGAGAGTAACATTAACTTCTTATCACTTTCCAGAGGGCCTCAAGTTCGAATCCACCAGCTGCCTCGTTGCCACTTAGCATAGAGCTGTCCCAGGAAGACTCACACTATGGTGCAGTGTGATTTGGGTGACAGTTGTGGAGACCGGTGACCCGGTAACACATAACCGGAAGAAGATGAATGAATGAATGAATTAAAAGATGGTGAGTTTATTCTAATAAAGATTCACCACTGACATCTCCAGTTAGGCCCACGGCCCCCAGACTCCTGTAGCACTGGGGTCACACCTCGGATCATCAGGGGGGAAGTTCACTGGTACGGCTGTTTTCTGGTACTGGTAAAGTCTATTGAGGAGATGATTGACCACATCAGGGAACTCATCTGAGACCTCAGTTCTCTCCTCTGGGTCATTTATTATGTCAAAGAGCTTCACAGGCTTCTGTGAGTCCGTTCTGGGCTGACCATACTCAGAGGTGTCTTCACCAGGCTTTGGAAACCACTGGTCACAACCTGGACAAAAAAAAGAATAGGACAACTGGGAAGAAAAGTAGTGACAAGGAACGTTTGCACCTTCAGATACTAGGTTCTCTTTAAATATCTCCTAAATATCTCTTGAATCAGCAATAACTTTGCATACAATGACAAAGTGCAACTCAATGCAAGTTGATGAAGATGTGAAGATACTGACCTGGGTCTCCAGTCAGCAGCTTCCATCGGGAGAATCGAATGGCAGCGTGAATGGAAACATTGAAACCAGTTCTGCTCCAAGAGTCTCCACTGGCAGATCTACTCCCATGTCCTGTAGGACCTGAGAAGAATCAGGAGAGAGTGGGTACCAGTAGTAATAAACAAATGGAGAAGAGGAGTAATAGGAGGCAGTAAGCAGTAGGTCAAATATATCACATTTTCTGGACCATAAGGCGCCCCAATAAAAATCTATAATTTCCTCATAAATGAACAATAAAATCATACTTTGTTGCATTTTATATGTAGATTCCTGTTGTTTTGAAATCTTTCTTAATGTTCACGTACAACTTTGACCCGACGACCCCACAAAGCCGCCACCAGTTTTTCAAACTTAAGGCGAGTATCATTACTAAGCGTTTAAGTAACAGTAACCAGACCAACTCGGATAATGAAGCGATGGAACTGAGGGAGGTGACATCGAAATAACGCAGCTGTTAAACTCAGACACTGAAGAGGAAGAATGTGATGGATTAGAGAAACAGAAGGGAACTGAAAAAAAGTGTTTTGTTAGTGTTTTTCTTTGAGTGTGATAGTTACTCTGAGCAGACTGGGTTGAGTAAAGTTCAACTTATCCGATTATTCAGTGTCATATAGTATACCGAAATATACGGTACATTTTAAAGAATAATCTAAATGTATTTATTCAGAAAAAAACTTACATGGCCTGTCATTAATATAGAGAGGATCAATGTTGTGTAGAAGTTCCAGCCGGGGTGATGCAACTCCATAACTGCAACATATTAACACTTTGAGATACTACTACTAAACAACATACATACGGAATATATATATATATANNNTCCATCAACCTGAAACTGATGAAGTTCCTCAGATCTAGAAAACACCTGGAGAGCATACGTATTAATATCGGATTATATCGGTATCGGTTTTTACACCGATAATATTAATCTGATGCTGCAAAGCCGCTGGACTTCTGCTGGACTTCCTGTCTCTTATACACATCTAGATGTGTATAAGAGTGTACACATATACATAAACATTAGGGGTGTGAATCACATAAGGATACGATTCATATCTCGATTCACAGGCTACGATCCGATTCAGGAACAATTCATGAGAAAATATTAAACGATCTCTCCAGTTTGATCAGTTTTTTTTAATCTTGAATACAAATTTGCAACTCGGCTTTTAACAACACTATACAGCTGCCAGTCTTTTTTAGTTTTAGTTTATTTTATTTAAAGGGGAAATGCAATTTTATAAACATATGGTCAAATAAGAAAGAATTAGCCAAAGGCTAGTTTTCATCTGTAGTCCCTTGGCCATGATCTAAAAAGGCAAGAAGCACACAATGTGGGCGGGGCCATGAAGCAGGGAAACTGATCCACGGATCGGAAAAAAATCCGAACTATTGGATCGTTTTACTGCATTTTTGATCAATCAGGGCTTTCATGACCGCTACACTCAGATTGTGAATGTCATAGAACGATAACCGATCCAAAACGATTAATCTTCACACCCCTAATATATATGCATATATCACTATATGTATTTATCACTAATGACACCTGTATGACTAAATAACTCCCAATTCACCTGATCGTCGGCCACATGTTGAATCCATCCAGGGGTTTTGCTGTGTTGACTATCCCTCCAGCCAGAGCAACAAATGTCGGCAGCCAATCAGAGATGTGAATCAGTTCATAGCTGACAGTTCCTCCTTGTTTCAGTAGTGGACTGGCAACAAATCCAACTCCTCTGACTCCGCCTTCCCATAGCGTAGCCTTCCTTCCACGTAACGGCCAGTTGCTGCCACCGGTCAATGTCTGACCTCCATTATCTGCCAGTGGCAAAGCAGTTTTTAGAATCCCTGCTCTGTGATTAGGACGGGTATTTTTGACATATTGAACTTGGCCTGGAGACACAAATATATATGTGGATCTGGTCTTTTTTAAAACAGTTTTTAGCGTAAAATAATAAATAAAACATAATTGTGTAAGTTCAGCATCATCTCTCTGCGGCCCGGTACCAATTGCCCCACGGACTGGTACCGGTCCACAGTCCGGAGGTTGAGGACCACTTGCCTAGAGGAGTATAACTACCAGAGTTCCCTCTTACATCAACCTGAAACTGATGAAGTTCCTCAGATCTAGAAAACACCTGGAGAGCATACGTATTAATATCGGATTATATCGGTATCGGTTTTTACACCGATAATATTAATCTGATGCTGCAAAGCCGCTGGACTTCCGCTGGACTTCCGCATGAGGTCTGCAGTACTGACACTCTGACCGTCATGTGATTCATGATGTCATTTAAAGAGACAGCTACAATGAGCAATGCTACAGTGAAAGACTGTGGTCTGGAGTTTTTTGTCTCTCACAGTTATTTATACAATGCATTTAATCTGGTAACACAATAATTCAGGGGAAATAAGCTGCCTATATCTGTATGCGTTTATATCGGTATCGGAAATTAAGTGTTTGGGTAATATCGGTTCATATCGATATCGGTAACGGCACACATACAGGTCAAGTGTAATAATTGAGAGTCTGTGACTATTTCCTAGAGTTAATTTTTCCAAATGCACCAATTTACCTGTTGAAAACACAAAAACTGTGTTTTCCCAATGTCCTGTCTGCCTTAAGGCTAGGGTGATGTTGCCCACGGCCTCGTCCATGGCTGCCACCATGCCGGCATACAGCCTCCGCTGCCTGTCTTTGATGAAATCATAAGGTCGTAGGTAACGATCAGGAACCTGCAGGGGACCGTGTACCGACTGGAGCGCCACGTAAAGGAAGAAGGGCTGGAAGACAGAGAGAACAATGACTGATGAAGCGATACAGCAGGATGAAAAAGTGAAGACAGGAGGAGAGTAGAAAAGAGAGACTCGTCCTTCTCACCAAAGTCACCAAATGATTATACTGATGATACTAAGAGAGCGTAGATCCCGTGATGAAGAGCTATAAGGATTCTGAAGATGTAGGCTCCAAGTCACTAACCTGTCTATGTGACAGTTCAAACTAGATAATACCAAGAACTACTCATTTGATACTAATTTCATAAAAAGTGAACAAAAGACTTCACTTAGGAACATACAACAACAGTACAGTTTTTGACCATCTTGATGACAAGTCCTATTTTTGGAACATGTCCTGCAGGGGATTTAAGAACTGGTTGTTCAGAGCAGTGGAGACTGTGGAAAAGAGGAGAAGAATAGATGGTTCAGAGCAGGGGTGGGCAAACTAAGGCCCGGGGGCCACATGCCTTTTAATGCGGCCCGCCACCCCTGTCCAAATTAAATAATTTATTGATATTATAATTAAACTTCCGACTTTTCCTTACAATGCCTGCATTTTCCCAGTAGATGACATTATAAAGGCTATTAGAAATTTAGTATTTTGGGTTTGATACATGACTTTTACTTGCCATTTATCTTAGCTTACACAAACGCTCCATCTCTCTGCTCTTGACTCTGCCCCGTGTCCAATTTTAGGAGAAATTGTGGCCCGCAGGTCAAAAAGTTTGCCCACCCCTGGTTTAGAGACATTAGGAATAGACAGAAAACAGATAGCAGAGCTGGAGGTGGAGGAGTTAAAGATGCTGAGATTCTCCTTAAGGGAGACAAGGAGGGACAGGATCAGGAATGAGGTGATTAGAGGGACAACGCAGAGAAGAAGGTTTGGAGAAAAAGCCAGAGAAGCCAGATTGAGGACATGTTTTGGACATGTTCAGAGGAGGGACAGTGGATACATTGGTAGAAGAATGATCCTAGAGATGGAGCTACCAGGTAGGAGACAAAGAGGAGATTGATGGATGTAGGGAGGGAGTAAAAGACACAGAGGACAGGGGGAGATGGAAAATGTTGATTTCCTGTGGCAACCCCTGAAAAAATGGACAAGCTGAAAGAAAAGGACAAAGGAAACCCTGCAGGGACGATAGATAGTTTTCTGAAAACTTTACCGTAACTGAAGATATTGTGACTTTTTCAATTGGTTATTTGAGAAATTACGCCTATAGGTTTTTGTCAAAACCTCCAACACTGTTGTTGAAAACAGACATTTCCTCAGGGCAAACTCAAAGTTGTGTAGAATTTCATGCAAACCCCAGACTCAAAATACTGTCCAGTGAGTGACCAGTTCACCTCATCCTGCTATCTTCTAGAAAACAGTGCGTGTGTCACCTTGTTTTGCTCCTGTTTCTCAATGATGCTGACGGCCCTGTGGCTGAAAACCTCTGCTGAATATTGTCCGTTGTATTCCTTAGCCACCTCCTCTCCATCCCTGAAGTCCAGGGCACAGGTGTACGACCCGGTAGAGTTCTGGTAACAGCGCGTATGTTTGTAATAATCCTCAGAACCCAACAGGTAGCCTGGAGGAAGAGACACGATCAAATACATACTGTGGATTTTATCTGTCAGCAACTCAGCAAGTTGATTCTAAAGATTGAAAAGCATGTATAAAATCTAAAATGCTACATTTCTAATTCCCTTAAGAACATCATCTACTGGGGAAAGACAGGCATTGCAAGAAGTAGAATTTATTATAAGATAATATGAAAAAAATATTGATTTGGACAAGGTTGGAGGGCCGCATTTAAGAGCTCAACGGGCCACATCTGGCCCCTCGGCCTTAGTTTGCCCATGCCCGGATTAGAGGCCCATTTCCAGAAACTATCACTTCAGTGTTCTAATGGAACAATGTGTTTGCTCCTTGATTCAGAAGAATGATGGATGAGTAGAAAACCCTTTTGAATCTTAGACAAAAGCTATGTTTGAAGAAAAAAAAAGTATTATTTCAAAAACAAGTCATTATTTCAAATCGTGTAAATGTCTCGACTATATTTTCAAATCCCCTTTTTTTTCAATTAATAAAAGAGCGACTTTTCATAAAAAACACAAAACTGTGTGACCCTTGTAAACAGCAAGATACTTGACATCGTTTTTTTCATTCATTTATTCTTCACATTCCAGAGTCTTAGGTGCAGCTGTCTTCACGACTGCCACCCAAAGCACACTGCACCATTCTGTGGTGTTTATTTGTGTTATATTTATATTATGTTAAAAGGTTGTCTATATTTTAACCCAATCTGACAAATATGTCTTATATTTTTATATTTACTGGATGTAATTTTGCAGACGTTTTACAGTGGGTCTTGGGATCTACTGCATGTTTTTCATTTAGTTGAAGGAACAGGATCAGACAACTGGATCATCATTCCTAACCAACCAAGAACACATACCGTAGTTTGACCAATCAGACGCCTGACTGACTAAACCCATCAACTCAGGTGGTTGGATTGAAAACCGAAAGGTTTCGCCATGACTGCACTATGTAAATGACAAGTCGATGACAAACTGCGGTTGAACTTTTGAAAGCCAAATATTTATTTGTTTCTATGGTAAAGAAAATTAAGGACACCAGATGGACAGTTACAGCAACCACATGACCTAAAAGTCTGGTTAAAAGAAAAAAGCCAATAAAAGATTTTTTAAATCTGGCTGAAGATCTGAGTTTCCAGGCAGCTGATTGGTCAGTTGGTGTACACAGGTTGGAAACCCGCGGCTCTTCGGGGATCTGGTTTGACACCCGAACGCATCCCTATTTGACGTGTGGCTGGGTACACGTTTAATTTGAGCTGAAAAAAGTTCTGTTGACGAATGAAACATTACGATCTAGGAGCTGTGTCCATCTAAACTGACTAAATACAGGGTTTATACCAGGCATGGGCAAAATAAAGCCCGGGGGCCAAATGCGGCCCATTGAGTTTTTTATGGGGTCCGCCAGCCTTGTCCAAATTTTTTTTTTTTTTTGTATTATCATTATACCTCTGCAAAAGTAGATGACGCCAGAAAGACTATTAGAAATTAGGCATTTTACGTTTTATACATGACTTTTTTTTATCTCAATTCAACAAATGCTGCATCTTTCTGCTCTTGACTCCGCCCCTGTGTTCAATTCTGGGACCTACTGAGGCCCGCGAGTCAAAGTTTTTACCATGTCTGGATTATACTGTACAAGGTACAAACCAAAGTACGTATCGAATCCCCGTCTGGTGGGCAGACAGTCCTTCTTGTACATGCCCAGATGCCACTTCCCCACCATGTGAGTACTGTATCCTGCCTCCTTCAGATACTGAGGCAGAAGCTTCTCATCCAGAGGAACACAGTATGGCTGACAGGGCCAGATGATCGAATGTTGCATTCCCGTGTGGATCTGGGGAACAAAACAAACACAAAAGAGACATAAAGCTAAAGAGAAATAACTCATTGTGATATAAATAGTTCAACCCATCACCAAAGTGAACAGTGGGCAGATCTGTGCAGCCCAGGACGATGCCATGGTCAGAGCACCGCAGTGGTGACCTGGCAGTTGGCAGAGTCAAACCAGAAACCCTCCAGACCCAAGTCCGGTACCTAACCACTTATCCACTGCTGCCCCACTTACCTGGTAAAAACAGGTTTGATTGTGGTGAAAACACCAAACAAACATCTGATATAATGACATAATAATGGAGTCGATGGGTAAATAATGCTGGTATTCAACCGTTCCTTAGGAAGAACGCTGTGTGTACTTTTTATAAAATATACCGTAATTTCCTGAAGGATACTCCTGAGCAATTAATAACGTTCTATCTATCTATATAATGTGTGATTATCTGCTAATCTTACAGTTTATCCCCTTGTTACTGAAACAAATGTATGCAATTATTTTAATTTTGTCCTATTATATTTTGATAATTATGTAAAGCAGGACTTTAAACATCTTTAAGGAGACAAAAACAGAAAATTGTGTTCCTGAGCAGAAATTTATAAATACAAAAAAATACCTTAGAATTGTGCAAATCCATTTCATTTTTTAAAAATCCTGTGCAGTCTACAATCAGAATCACTCGTCTCCTAAAAAGTCCATGATAGTCAGGGCTTTGAACCAGAACAACCAATTTGCCATGTGGTTCAGAACAGAAAAGGTATTTTAAGGTTTTGGGTTTTGGGTTCCACCATGACAGTGTCGCTCCTGAACCGACAACAAAAATATCTTTCCTGGATTGTTTAAGGAGACCAAAGACTACGTGATTTCCGGACTATAAGCCCAGCAGACTATAAGCCACACCCAATACATTTTTTTAAAGTGAAAAACATTTTGTACATACATAATTACATTTTGTATGTAATTATACATTTTCCATGATGAGGGTCAGTTTATGCTAATTTCATCCATGTACAAACTGCGTTACCGTACGTAAAACTTCTTCTTCTATGGTGTTTATTGGCGGTTGTGACTTGCGTCTTCCTCGACACCACCTGTCTCACTCTTACCTTTTCTGCTCGAGTGCCCCTAGCGGCCGTTAGAAAGAAATTCTCACATTAGGCACATCTCTGCATAAACCGCAGCGTTGAAATTGTGTGACAAAAGTTGACACTTTTAGGCTAGAAATTACGGTAATTGTAAGAAGAAAATACAAAATGTATTATCTATTATTTTTTGATAAGAATTTCTATTCCGTAATAAAAAAAAGTATCTGGTTTACTTTCTGTTCCATGCAAAAGCAGTTTTTGTTCCTGATACCAGTTTGAAGCCCTGATTTTATAAGATAATCTGAGCTCTGCTTATTATTACCTCATAAAAAGGAAATAATAAAAAAAATCAATTGAATAACCACACAGTGTCGTTTCGGTTAATTTGAAGGAAGGAAATCAAACTCCTTGTCATTGTGACATTGTGACCGACTCCACTGCACACAACAAAATGTCACCTCTGTATTTAACTCATCACCAAAGTGAACAGTGGGCAGCTTTGAGCGCCCGGGGAGGAGCGGGAGGGGACGGTGCCATGCTTAGTGGTTACCTGGCAGCAGGTGGATTCAAACATGGAAACCTCTGGACCCAAGTCTGGTTCCTTAACCACTGGGCCACCACTGCCTAACAGAGGCAAATATTATATTATACATACAATTTCTTCGAAGTTCATGGGCAAACTTTTTGACTCGAGGACCACAGAACTGAAGGATGGCATCAAGCAACGAAAGATGAAATACTAAAATAAAATCCTTCTCAATGCCATCTATTGGAAAAACATGGACATTGCAGGGAAAAGGCAGTTGTGTAATTGTAATTTAAAACAATTCTGAAATTTGGACAAATTTGGTGGGCCGCATTGCAAAGCTGAACAGACCACATCTGGCCCCCGGGCCTTAGTTTGTTAAGGTAACACCTTTGCACAATGTCTTAACAACATCATGAAACAGCTAAGTCCAAAAGTCAAAATATGTCTGTAAAAAAATGCTAAAATAATTTGTGTAAATTATTTACTTGTGGATTGCATTGAACACTATAGTAAAGAACTACAGTAAATGACACTTTACAAACTTAAAATTCACCTAAGTCTTCCATGTGGAGCAGATAAGGAAAATATTCAACCAGAAATTAATTTGCTCTGTATCCCTGTCCCCTTGTATCCCTCTCACCTGGTACCTGCCGGTCATCAGCTGGTTCCTGGAGGGGCTGCAGATTGGTTGGATGTAGTATCTCTCCAGTCGAACCCCTCCGGCTGACAACTTGTCCAGGTTAGGAGTGAGGATTTCCGAGCCGTGGTATCCGATGTCGTGCCATCCGTAGTCATCAGCCATGATGAAGACAATGTTTGGCTGCTGAGCAGCTTCAACCAGAGAGACAGAGATCAGAAACACAACAACACACCGCACGGCCATCTCTGCTCATCGACACTGAAGAAAGGTGAGCCGGTGAGTGGTCACGTGAGAACACATCAGACTTTCGCCCTGAAGTATCTCTGAAGTATAATCATTGTCTCGTGAGTGGTTGGTAGAACCCGCACTTCCCTGTTTCTCAGCTCAAACCACTGCTCCGCAGCAGCAGCCAATCAGAATACGGGAGCGACAGCCAATCAGGTGAACGTATCTCTGGTACGACGACGTTTCACTCATTCACCTTCCTCTGCTAATCTACCGGGTCACGGGGTTAGCAATCTCCACCACTGCCACCCAAATCACACTACACCACACTGTGGGTGGGGAGCCCACTGGAAGTTCTAAGGATGGGGATGATGCCATGCTCAGAGGACCGCAGTAGCAACCGAGCGGCTGGTGGATTCAAACTGAAAGACAAGTGGAACCAAGTCCACTTCCTTAACCGCTAGACCACCTGTGATTCATTTTTTCTTCTAAAGTGTCTACTTTGACACATTTTCAGGTATATAATGTCCACTAGCAATGTACATCAGGTGCAATTAAGGAAGTGACTTGGGTCCACAAGGCTTTAGGTTCAAATCCACCAGCTGCCAGGTTGCCACTGAGCTTAGCACCGACTGGACCAACATACCTTCCTGTGGGTGGTCACAGACGTGTTTGTCCATAGCTACTTAGAATTTGAGGAACAGTGAATTGAGAACTGACATACTGCGGTCAAAACGTCTCGTTCACCATCTCCGTCAACTTCCTGAAAACCCAGAGCCGCGTCAAACTGAACTATTAATGGTATAGTGGACAAAATTATAATGCTGGTAAAAGATGACAGAACGTTATGAAATGTGTCCTCTGCATTAACTCAATCACAATATAATAAGATTTTTTAGGGGTGACAAGGATGGACAGGATCAGGAATGAGGCGATTAGAGGGACAACACAGACAGGAAGGTGGAGAAAAAAGATGAGACAGATTGTTTGGATGGTTTGGACATGTTCAGAGGAGGGACAGTGGATACATTGGTAGAAGAATTATCCTAGAGATGGAGCTACCAGGTAGGAGACAAAGAGGAGATTGATGGATGCAGTGAAGGAGGACTTGGAGGTAGTTGGACTCAGTTTAGAGGATACAGAGGACAGGGGGAGATGGAAAATGTGGACTCACTGTGGCAACAACTGAAAAAATGGACAAGCTGAAAAGAGATGAAGACAAAATAATTGTTGAATGATGATTATTTCACACCTGACAAACATCAGGAGGATGAGGAGCTGTGTGACCTTTTCATCTGCAGGTTCTCCGGTCGAACACAAGTTATTTTAACCCCACATGAAACCTGGAGGACACAGTAACACGTAAGACTCTGCTGTCCTTTCCAACCAGTCAAACACGTTGGTTCAGTAATTACTGTTACAGGTCTTACAGGATGACACTGACACATGAGCTTCACACTTAGTACTTTTTCTCAAGCTTGTTTGTTGCCGGGTGGTAGTATCAACAGTCTCCACGACTGCCATCTAGAAGATGATAGTGCACCATACTGTGGGCCTTCCTGTGCGTGGTGAGCCCACGAAAAGTTAGGTGGGTGTCACCTCAGGGATAACCTGGCAGCTAAACCCTTCCATCACCGCTAGGCCACCACTGTATTATATCATATCTATATCCACTGTGAGATCTATAGTTTCATGTGAATTGTTTCACCAAGCAGGCTATATGTGTTATGATATATATATGTATATATAGTATGTATATGTATACATATATGAAACAACTGGAGAAAAGCCTCTGCGGTGATTTGTGATAGAAGAGAGTCAGCTAAGGTGAAAGGAAAGGTTTACAGGAAAGTTACCAGCCATGAATGGATGGATTAGAGACACTAGGAATAGACAGAAGACAGGAGGCAGAGGTGGAGGAGTTAAAGATGCTGAGGTTCTCTTTAGGAGAGACAAGGATGGACAGGATCAGGAATGAGGTGATTAGAGGGACAACACAGACAGGACGGTTTGGAGAAAAAGCTAGAGAAGCCAGATTGAGATGGTTTGGACATGTTCAGAGGAGAGACAGTGGATACATTAGTAGAAGAATTATCCTAGAGATGGAGCTACCAGGTAGGAGACACGCAGGTAGTTGGACTGAGAGAAAAAAATACTGAAAAAAAGTGAAAACATTGATTTGCTTTGGCAACCCCTGAAAAGAGAACATATATATTTTCCAGGCAGTTGTGTGTTTATAGCGAAATAACGAGGTGACGTTAATCACCTGGTTATTTCCATGACTTACATTTGTGATCTTCAGGATAACTGTGTGTGAAATTCCTCACTTTATTGAGCAACAGACAGTTGCTGTTGTCACAGACACCTGACGATGTTGCAACTTCTCCTATTTTCAACAGTTCTCTTTTGGTTTCTGACTGCTGTAATAATTGTTAGTAAATCATTGGAAGAATTTTAGGCCCAAAAATACTGTATTTTATTAAATCTAACTTCATATACACAACTCATCTGATACCAGATACCATTTCCTTTTGTTTTTACATCAAGGCAATAAGACATTATAGTAGGATTTAGGGGGTTTGGACGTTTTAAGAAATTATTTTCTTCCATTATTAGTCCGGTTATTGAGCCCTGAGGCATGAAATAAAAAACACAATGATATTTGTTCTTCATTTAAGACACTGTATCAATGTATCGCCCAGCAGTTGTCATACTTCACTGCTAAGATGGGACTTTGGATTCCCTGATGAAGAGTGTTCTCCCCCCTGACAGCATCTCTGATTTCTAATTCACAGTCAGATGTTTCTTCCACCAACAGTCACCAACTGTTTGAGCAGTTCCAGGATTACGATTTGCTCTTCGCTTTCTTCTGCAGCCTGGTCCTCGTGGGCTCGGTGAGCATTAATGGCTCCTCGATGACCATGGCTGGGTATTTTCTTCCCAACAGTTCAACCTCCACCTTCTGCCCCACAGAGCACAGCTCCAGGGGGAGGTAGGCAAACGCCAGACTTTGCTGGCTGCTGTAGCTGTAGGCTCCGGAGGTGGTGTTGCCAACAACCTGGGGAAAAAAAAAACAACAGATGGAAATTGTAGAGCAGCGGGTTAGAGATTCTGTAACGGGAGGTTTAGGTGGAGATCATCAGTCATCGGTTGGGGTTGGTTCTCACCTTGCCGTTGCACCAAACTGTCTCGTTGCCCTCGGGGTCAATGTTGTCTGTGTCCACTGTGATGTAGGACAACTTCCTCTTCAGACCTTTGGCTTTGATTTCTTGAAGTGCTGCTTTACCAATGAAGTCAGCGGGCTGGACACACACACACACACACACACACACACACACAAAATCATATATAATATATATGAAAACACACTGTTCCCTCATCAATCACTGGGATGACGTTCCGGCAGTGACCAGAGAAACCACTATTAATAATTTACCACAGTACAAATAGAGATGTGACCATGTCTTGTTTACCTGTAAATACCTGTTATTTTATGCACTAGGCTTGTATGTAAAGGTCCCACAGAAAATGATTATTTTATCACAAAAATAAAGAAAATATTGGGATATTTTAAAATGTAAGTACTGCCAAAAATCTGGGATAGAGCAAAAATAATCCACAATGAAGCACCTGAGTTTTAATCTGGATCAATCTTCTTCTCCTTTCGGCTTATTTCCATTTCCGATTTCAGGGGTTGCCACAGCGAGTCAACAATTTTCATCTCACCCTGTCCTCTGTATCCTCAACTCTGACTCCAACCACCTCCATGTCCTCCCTCACCGCATCCATAAATCTTCTCTTTGGCCTTCCTCTTCGTCTCTTACCTGGTAGCTCCATGTCTAACATTCTTCTCAAAATGTATCCACTGTCCCTCCTCCAAACATTTCCAAACCATCTCAATCTGTCTTCTCTAGCTTTTTCTCCAAACTTTCCTGTCTGTGTTGTCCCTCTAATCACCTCATTCCTGATCCTGTCCATCCTTGTCTCTCCTAA
>JAFBJS010057801.1:125752-170129 GCA_016785265.1 Paraplagusia blochii
CTCCTCCACCTCCAGCTCTGCCTCCTGTCTTCTACCTATTCCTAGTGTCTCTAATCCATTTAACCTGGATCAATATCATATTGAATTCTTCTTATTAGTGTTCACCTTGTTGAGTTTGATGAAGTAGTCCAGTCCAGCCTCCAGTGGGTTGGTGTCACAATTCATCTGTCGGTAAAAAGGCAGAAATGTAAGAATTTTCATGTCTCTACATGGTGGCAGGTTATTCCGAGGTTTTTGGAATTCGTTTTAATTATTTTATTTTAAAACAGCAAAGTCAAAGTAAAGGGTTGGGTAATGTGCGTACCTCAGCTCCCCAGCCTCTGAAACCTTTCTCCAGTCTGAGGGAGGACATGGCGTAGGTACCAAAGTTGTCGATGCCTTCGTCCTTTCCTGCCTCCATCATGGCCTGGTACACAGTAGCCATGTTCTTCTGGTCAATGTACAGCTCCCAGCCAAGCTCACCTGGACATGGATGGATATCAATGTACACATGACAGCAATTCCTCACTAACTTCTAGTTCTATTTTCAATCCATTGTAATAAAATTAAAATAATTAACTGTAATTTTTATTACATTCATAAAAACAAAACTTCTAAAATAATGATATTTTGCAGCATATGAATACAGAGTAGTACAGATTTGATTTTTTTGATTTGGAGTCACAAAAACTTAGCCTAATAAAATTAGAAAAAGAAATGATGAAGAATATGCTTCATCAAAGCTACTACGCAATAAACTACAAAAGACCAGATGAAAATTACACCCACTGTGAACATAAGTAAAATGGCAAAAATGATTATTATGTAGGTAATAATGTTCTCTCTTATAATGTGGATTCATTTCTTAGTCCAACACAGTTTTTACTGTTCTTCTGTGGATGAACTGGTGTTTTATACATCATTCATCATCAGTAAATGTCGGCTGCAGGTTAAATTACCAGTGTAGGAGATCCTGATGGCACGGACGGGGACACCAGCCAGGGTGATGGACTTGCACTGGAGAAACTTAAATGTTCCATCACTCATGTCCTCCTCGGTCAGTTTCTGGAGAACTTTGCGTGAGTTTGGTCCAGCGATTCCCAGCACACCGATGTCTTCTGTCACGTTGCTGATGTCCACATCGTAACTCCCTTCTGCTGCCTCTGTCTCGATCCACCTGGGACAAGAAGGAAACACATTAAAACATCTGTATTATTCTGCATTCTGTGTGTTTTTGTTACTTGGTCCCAGCTTTTGATTTGATTTTATTCCTGTGTATTCTTGTTGCAGTATTACCGTTTTGTGTAATTACAAATTCTCACCAGCAGAGGTCAGTAAACAGCATGGAATCTACAGCACATAAAAGTTTCAGTATTTTGATGTTTATTTTTAAAATAATTTTGCATGAAATAAAAGAAGTCAGTTGAGACAAATATTATTTATGCTACACAAAAAATATCTGACTTGACCTAGTTGCTTTTCTATATTCTGTACGCGCCAATTTTTCCAATTTATTCTTGATTTGTGGCATAGTTCTTTACTGTCACCACTAAAGGTAGAGGCCACACCTCAAATTTTTGACGCAAGACACAATTCCTCAACTTTGATTTTGCAAACAGTTAAGACATTCAGTGAATCGTCTGCCTTCCTTTCAGAACAAATGTTCAGACGTCGTGTTAACAGCTGCCCTGAGGTTTTGGGTTTCCGTCGTGACACATCAGGACACTTCACCCTAACCCTGGGTGTGTGTGAGGGGTTGAAGTAGGACACAAGCACTGAGGATTCACTGTCAAGATCATATAGATTATATATAGCGGACAATATACGTTCAACACTCCTGTGGGTGGTAGTGCAAGTGGGGCAAGGAAGGGGGCGCCCTGATGTTTAGGACTGAGATGTTTGTATATTCTAGGAACATCCAATATCAACTGGTACTAATAGAGTTCTGGGAATATTTCTTTCACAGATTATTTTTTACAGATTATTAAAATAAAATCAATAAAATGAGCAGAAATGCTGCCACCTAGTGACTTTCACATACAGCCATTTATTCTCAAAATTACTTTTAGGGCACATTTTATTTGACAAAACCCCAGCATTATGTGTTGTTATTGTTATATTGTCATTATTGGAAGAAAAGGATAACCGAAAAAGTTTTTTTTTTAGGATGTTTGTCCACTTCTGCACATTCCTCCTTGGAGCTAATAAAAGTTGGAGCTAATTGTGCTTAAATGATAGCGAGACCTTAATAACAGGGTTTTACTGTGCAGTACTGACACAATGAACACTTTTTTTAACAAGTATCCTTCAAAAACCAGTAGGTTTTCCAGAGAAATGAAATAAAAGAAATGATCAACCAATATTTGATGCAAAGCTAAAATCTTTTGTGGCAAGTTTTAATAACAACCTTTTTAGATGTCAAGGCTTTGTTAGGAATTGCAAAAATATATTATTATTATATGTTATTTATAATCTATACCAATTATATACCATATATTTTCACCTGACTACTATTTTCACACTGAGAACCACAGATAGACTCTTGGCTTGATAACCAGTATCTGCTAACTCTTGTACCCGTGAAAATGTTTGCTATCATCACACTGACAACCACTAGAGGGCACTTTAGCTGGCTTCAAAAACACAATTTCAGCAAATAACAGTCTAGATGGAGTCCATAGATTAATTTCTCCTTCAGGGTTGTATCAAATTTGGGAAGTTAATATTGCTTTGTTGTAAAACACTGAGAATCTTTATACTCTCTAGTAACAATGAACCAAATGTGGAAAAAGTCCCATGCTTTTTACCTGAGATCATGCAGCTCTGACCCTGAGCCTGTGATGAGCAGGAACTCCCCTGGGGTCAGCTGGGTGATGGTCACCTCCGCATAAACTTTCCCGGTGGGTGTCAACATGTGGCTGATGTTAGTCTGGCCTACCTGGAAAAAAACAAAAAACAAAGGTCAAGTAAGGGAGATAAAGGACAGAGCACTGTGGGACTGGACACTCCATACATTAAGGTTTATGTTTTGTGTTTGTTGAAATTTCCTTAATTTATTTTCACAACTCAGAAGCACACACTTGGCTGAAACTTAGAGGAGTCTGATTTATTGGTGCATTCTTTAAAAAAAAATTGTCATCTACATGCAATGTTGTCGGAGGTGTACAGCTCCCTGGGCGAGCAGAACTTTTTACTCCTTTGAGTCCATTTTCATGCACATGATGCCATGTGGGCATCAGTTGAATTCACAGAAGATAATACACAACTGTCAAACCATGTCCTTCACATTTACTGCCTATCAGTTACTGCCAGCAATCTCTGTCCAACTGATCAACCATCTCTATGGTCACACGACACTGTCCATAGGTCTTTCCCTATAGGAGGGAGTTGGGCAGAGTGTACTGTGGCTCACGGCCACTCAATCATCAAGGCCAACAACTTCTCTGTGAAATGAATCCATGTGTTCCCAAAGCTTCTCACTAACATTTAAACAGTTCATCATTTGAACAACATCAAGTAATAGTATTTGTAAAAGAAAGTGTGCGTTTTTAGGGGGGGGGGGACATTTATTATTTATGTAAATATGAATATATATTTTATATATATATAAAATAATATATTTATTTTATTTTGACAACCTTGCACTAGTAACGCTGCACATAAGTGGAGGCATGTTTAACAATTTATTTTGAATGTTTTTTCAATTTATATTGTACATGTATATATGTATATATGTACATACTGTATATACACATATATATACATATATATGTTATACACATGCATATATATATATATATATACACATATATACATATATATACATATATACAAAATACAAAAAAATACAAAAATTTTGATACACTAAGGCAAGACATCAGAGAAGATGTCATGCATGTCCCAGAAATATGGCCCAAAAAAAACAAATTTTTTCTTAAAAAGTTGTTAGTGGCAGCAAAAAAAGACTCTCACTCGAAGTTCCAGGGTAGAAGAAGCTGACAGAATACAACGCCACAAAGACCAGATTTTGACTACAAATGTATATATTTATATATATATACATATATTAATATATATATATACAGTATATATATATATATATATATAAAGGTAGATGGGAATATGTCTTTGTTGTTTTGCATTTTTTACTTTTAGTTTTCCTTTACTAAAAAAATAGGACATTCAAGCTGATAATCCAAAAGCAACTGGACATATTCTTCAAGGTGATAATGTAAACCAATGAATGTGCTGTATATGTTATATATGCTACTGAATGACAATTAAAAAAAACATTAATATTTATTTATGCAACATTAGTGCCTTGATTTTATTGAGGCTATGTTTACAAATTAAGCCATAAGTAAAGTGGTACTAATAATGATTTAATTTGGTCTATATATATACTGTATATATAAATAAACCCATGTACACAAACGGAAAATTCAACCCAGACAGGCTGACAGCTGTGGGTCATCTGCCAGGCTGTGATTGATAGGACCATGTGCAGCTTCTCCAAGTCTTCTGCTCAGCTTATATAGGTCTACAGCTGCTTTAATCTGGATCAGACTGGTCGGACCTAGAACTTTTTTGGCAGATATGTCCATGGTAATCGTGGAAGTAGGTGTCAGTGTCTCACAAGTGTGTGAGTGGGTGTGTGTTTGCAAGTCGGTGTGTGTGTGTTTTGGCGAGGAGTTCTCACTGATAGAAAATACATGACCATGTTATGCAACAGCTTCCCTGGTGGTTTCCACTGGTTTATATTCAATGTCTGTTTCAGTCTCTGTCTTAACTTCTTGTTAGACATTCTGGATGTAATGGTGAGATCACATATCACTTTTTCTTACCTGATGTAATCCAACATTTTAACTATGGTACCATACTATGGATTTTCTATACTGAAAACAACACCAGTATAGCGGCAAGCAGCTCACAACAAGAAATCAAACACTTCTGTATTAAAACATAAATAACCCACTCTGTAAAAATATGACATTTTGTATGTTAAAACAGTACTTTTTTACCTTTTACAATATTTTTGTAACTTGTTTCAGCAATGATTTAAAACTAAGGGATGCGTAGACTTCAAAAGATTGGCAGAAGTTCATAGATATAGAAACAGATGCTTAAAAATAGGGAGTATTCACGTAGTCAATGTCCTGATGCCCAGAGCGGCTGGTGATTACACTGCCCTAAATCTGAAATGTCACCATCTATGACAGGGGTCTCAAACTCACGGCCTGTGGGCCATTTGTGGCCCGTGGAATGATATTTTGCGGCCCCCACCTTGATGTGAAAGTTGAATTTATAATAATATTTAATAGATTTGTTCTCCACATTTTATGGTACATCCTATAGTTCTCCAAACCCTGATCCACAGTCTCCTTCTGGTTCAGTGTTGTATTACACAGAATCTATGGGAAACTGATTTTTTTTTTATAAATTTAAAGTAAATTAAACTTTTGTACTTAACAATAAAAGCTGTGACGCCCTTAGGTGAAATGATAGTGTGGGTGGTGACCCTGAACTTATTTGAGTTTGAGACCCCTGGTCTATGACTAGTTTGTTCTATGTGATGTGTTTAAAATGCCCTGCAAAAAAGGCTTGAATCTTACATTAATAATATTACCCATCTGATGTTGTGACTTATAAATTATAATACCAAAATTGGAGATTTTTAGAAGCATCTTGTTTATGAAGATCAGACCTGTCTTCTCATAGTTCCACCTTAATAGCTAGAAAAAAAAAGTGAAGCGCTACCTTGGGCATGTTGTTGGCGAAGAGGCGGTCCAGCAGCTTTTGGGAATCTTTTCCCTTCACGATGAACTTTCCAAAAGGCGTCAGGTCGATTACTCCCACCTTTTCCATCACCAGCTTGCACTCTCTGCCAACAGGCTCAAACCAGTTGGTGCGACGGAAGCTGGGTCTGAGAACAAGAAGGACGTAAATATGTTTAAGGTCATGTTTTTCTGCAAATATATGACGATAAAGATAAAGATTCTCTTTAGGACAGACAAGGAAGGACAGGACCAGGAATGAGGTGAACAAAGGGACAACACAGACAGGAAGGTTTGGAGAAAAAGCAAGAGAAGCCAGATTGAGATGTTTTAGACATGTTCAGAGGAGGGACAGTGGATACATTGGTAGAAGAATGATCCTAGAGATGGAGCTACCAGGTAGGAGACAAAGAGGAGATTGGTAGGAGACGGAGAGGAGATTGATGAATGCAGTGAGGGAGGACATGGAGGTATTTGGAGGTAGAGTTGAGGATACAGAGGACAGGGTGAAATGGAAATTGTTGACTTGCTGTGGTAACCCCTGAAAAAATAAACTACGAGCCAACATCTTGGCCCAACATGTGTTTTCACTTTAAATATATTTTTAAAAGTATTACAGCATTTATGCCTCTGGTTATACTTTTATAACATACTGTATAGATTCATACAGGTTTTATCCAGACAGTATTACTGCTGATAAAAAGATTGGCTGCTGTTGCTCCAGGGCAGGGATGAACCATCAGACTAGAGGAGCAAACAGAAAAAAAAACAGCTTGTTTTATTTGTCGCTTGGCTTTGAAATATTTTGGTGTCTTTGTGTGTTGGTACAAAATTGTCACAGGACTAAAACTACAAATAAGACACAAAGAAAAAAATATAATTAGTAAGGAAAAAAGCACTTCAGACACCAGTCCTTGTTGGGCCATCACAGTCCAACAACTTGGACCTCATGAACGTTCCTTTAGGATGTGAATCCTGGAGTTGCACACCAACCACAGAAACACTGGACCAAAGCACCGTATCAACACATTTTTTGTTAACAAAATTACGATGGTCATTTACTTGTAACCAATGTCATCTCCAGGTTTGTAGAACCAGTGAGGCTGTTCCCAACCGGCATGGAAGCCCATGGATCCTTTGTCCTTCAGCAGTTCGTAAACACCGCTTTTTCGCACAGTTGGTCGACCAGCGAACCGCTCCTCTTTGGGGTAACCAACTGGAAGACATGGAAGAGTTTGGTGGTAGTTAAGTAGAAATACAAAAGCACAGTCATCGCTTATCTAGACTTATCCGATCTTAAACTCACCGACATTATTGAAGCCATAGGACTCTCGGGCTTTGGCACACATAAACGGCACGTCTGACCATTTGCCGTAGCGGTTGGGGTCACACTCGATGAGGTCATAGGGAGGCTCACCATTCACAATCCAGTCACTGAGGAACTTCCCAATACCACCAGCATGGATGACCCCATACCTGAACACAAAAAGAACACACTATTATAGCCTGATTCTGCATTTATTTCCTTTTCACTTTATGTATTCAATGTGTTAGATATTGGTCAGATATTTGTCAAACATTCAGGAAGAAACATGGAAGGATGTTGTTGTTCATCCCAAGTTTTTCCTCGCAGCCAGCTGAGTCAGTTTTTCCAACTATTTTATTCTTACATAGTTCTTATACTGTTGTCTTACAAGATTTGTTTGAGTGTTGAGCTAGTTTTAGATGAAAACCTGTTTTTAGGTACAGTTTGTTCATAAATACATTTTCGGATGTGAATCCACAACTTAGTGACAGATCTGAATCATCTGTATGCTTTCAGAAGCTGACCATTCCATGGAAGTGGTGTTTGAGGGACAACACAGACAGGAAGGTTTGGAAAAAAAGCTGAAGAAGAAGTGGGATTGAGACGGTTTAGACATGTTCAGAGGAGGGATAGTGGTTATATTGGTAGAAGAATGATCCTAGAGATGGAGCTACCAGGTAGGAGACATAGAGGAGATTGATGGATGCAGTGAGGGAGGACATGGAGGTAGTTGGAGTCAGAGTAGAAGATACAGAGGACAGGATGGAAATTGTTGACTCGCTGTGGCAACCGCTGGAAAAAAGGGACAAGCCGAAAGAAGAAGAAGTATAAGGGCTATTAAAAATATGACAAGATTTTTCTCTCATGTTGAAACAAAGGTTCATGTCCACTCGTGTTTGTAACTGACACTAATGGAACCATTAGCTTTTCTCCTCCTCTCATATATAAGACATCTTCCCATGGCCATGAAATGACTGATCATGGAGGACAAAAGTATTCAGGTAAGTCTATAAGATCATCAATTCCATACAGACCCAAATCCAATGGCATTCCAGTAGTTGCGAACCCCCTGATGTGGTCCGACCATGGGCAGCAGGTCAGGGGTGTAAGTGATTGGTCCAGATACAATATTGATGATGTCAGCTTTTTTCAGGACAGGAACCATCTCCATGGCCATCTCCACGTGCTCCATGATCCTGTCCAGGTCAGACTCAAAAAGCTCTTTTCCAAAACCTGCAGGAATCAGAGTGGAGACAGACTGAGATACCAGTGACCACCAGGTGACGTCACACTTCTGATTGATTATCCATGACAGACGAACCTGGAGGGACGCCGTCTGTGACCCAGGAGTCTTGCAGCACCATCTTCTCCATCTTTTCATATGGTCCAAACAGGAGGCCGTCCCTTTCCTGACGGAGGTAGTACGAGCCCTCCAGGTCTCTGATCACAGCAAGCTCCTTCTTCAGAGCCTTCACCTCTGGGACGGTCGCTGTCACCACGTACTGATGGTGCACTGGTATGGTCGGGTGGTCAAACCCGATCATCTGTCCCACTTCCCTGGCCCAGAACCCTAGAAAAAAAAAATAAAGTGCCCACCAATAACACAACATAGTAGTAATATTTATAGGTTTTTTAAAGACAATAATAAATTCAGAATACATGATGAATGTATTAAAATATACAATTGCAGCATAATAACAACAAAAATAAAAAAAAAGAGTTAAGCTATAAAGAATGTAAACCATTTATTCCTAAAGTACATGCACATAATAATAATAATAATACATTTTATTTATGAGCGCCTTTTACGTCACTCAAGGTCACCTTACAAAATACAGGTACATAATTAAGTAAATAACTGCAGTTAAATTAACATAAGCTTTTTTTTATTGCTACAACTCGAGATGCTCCACCAATTTCCCTGCAGCTACAGTACGAAGGCTTACATCTGCATGTATTTAATTTGTTCATGACAAACAGGAAATAATAACATATCCATATCAGGCCTCGGGTAAGTTGCAGATGGACGTGCATATTGATACCAATGACTTGATTTCCATTCATCATCTTCATCCACATATTGGCTACTAAATTGCAGGGCAGACCGGTCTCCCTGACCACCACCCTAATTACACTGCAGCATATGGTGAGCCCACTGGAATAGATAAACCCAATAACCCAGGGGTCCCAAATTCAAATAATTTGAGGGCCACCACCCACACTATCATTTCACCATAGGGTCGCATCAGCTTTCAATGTTCAATACAAAAAAAATAAAAAAATCAGTTTCCCATAGATTCTGTGTAATACAACACTTAACCAGACTAGAGACTATTGATCAGGGTTTTGAGAACGAAAATGTGGAGAACAATTCTATAAAATATTATTATAATTTCAACTTTCTTGGGGTGGGGGCCGCAAAATATTGTTCCAAGGGATGCAAATGGTCCACGGGCCACGAGTTTGAGACCACTGCAATAACCCACTAACATTAAATCATAAACAGCATCAAGTTGAAAAAAGAATAATGAAACGAATTTCAAGTACTTCATGTACAGACAAATGAAAATCTGTTAAAGTGCAGGACAGGTCTGTAAAAGTAGCTACGACATCATTGGACCAACTAACATCTCACGACAAGTTCACAAACACGTAACTACAGCGGTCTCAAACTCAAACAGGTTGAGGGCCACAGACAATGTCATTGGCCCCAAAGGGCCACATTAGCAGTTAAGGTTTAATACAGGTAAAAAATGGTGAGAATTAAATGAAAAAAAAAATCAGTTTTCCACTGTAATACCACACTTCAGACGAATCTTGTTATACTCACATTCATCCACAGCACCACACTGAGTGCATCCAACAAAACCATTTATTTACCAACGACTTGTAGTAGAATCCTTTTATAAATCATGTGGCCCTGCAAACATTCAATTTTCACATTAAGGTGGGGGCCACAAAATGGTCCACGGGCCACAAGTTTGAGATCCCTGCATAAAAACTATTATTAAATCCATGTTCATGTAAGCTTGTTGCCACCAAACCCCATCTGTCAGACATAGTTCTATTCCTGCCTGTTCACCACTGACCACTGTGCCAATAATAGTCACTAATGTACAAACTGAACAGTCAGTAGAAATAACTATGTCAACTTTATCACCTGTGACCTGCAGTCATTACAGTGCGGTGACATAACAGTGTTCTACAAATCCCTCCTTGTTGTTCGATAAAGGTCTGCTTCAAGTTTAACCCAGGATCTGAACTTTATCCCAGCGTGTAGGACGAGGAGGTGGTCCACAAACACCAAGTCCTGATGAAGACTAGCAGTTAGGGTCCACACATAGAGGCCTATTTATGAGCTCCATGAACACTAGAGTCCATTTACTGGGCTACACTGGGACAGTTTACGGAGGACACACTGGAGCAGACCCACTCTGTGACCCACTTAAAGGCCAAGTCACTGTTTACTAAGGCCATAAAGCAAAATTCCAGTTATCAGTTGAGATGAAAATAATTAGTTGCAGTCAATCTCATAAAGCCAGTGTGTTTTAAAGCAGATACTATCAAGTGCTTAGTAATATTTATTTACTAACCTGTACAAAACCACTGAACCAGTTCCTGTTTGGGTGAAGCATAAGTTACTGCACCAGTGTTTCAAGTTCATCATAGCACTGAAGCACTGAAGCAAACTATTTTAAAAGCATTCTGTACATCATTCCAAGAAACCCAGAGAGGCTTTGCTGAGAGGTTTTCATTGTAATTGCTCACGATTGACCAGCAGTACCTTTCTCATCCACTAGTAGATTCTGCTTCACTATCTGGGCGCCTCGAATCTACTCTGTGTCTTTCCTCAGACGACAAATGCGATTAATAGATTTTTTTCACAATTGACTTCAGGAGAAGCAAATAATGACACTTACAGTCTCTTACAGCAGTGGTCCCCAACCACTGGGCCGGGGACCGGTACTGGTCCATGGGTAAATTGGTGCCAGGCGGCAGAGAAATAATGTTTCCTTTTGGCCCCATCTGTCTATTACTTCCACTTGATCCATACCCATATCAACAACAGAACTGACCAATAGAATGGCTAGAATTCCATCAACAATAATGCAACTATGTTTGATTAGGAAATATTTTCTCAGTGAAGACAACAACAATAAACTCAAAATGACACAGAGTCATTTATACAAGATTTTAACTTTGTATACTGGTCTGGTAGCAGAAAATTATAGGCTGTGTGCACTTGAGAAATCAATTGTGGTCATGCACAGTAAATTTGGGTAGGAAGATTTTATAGGTAGGAAAATATTTCGGAACACCGAAAAATTGTATTTTATTAAGGGGTATTTAACTGCTACAACTTAATGACCGGTCCGACAGGGAACGATGTCTTACAGCACTTACAGTAAAAACTTGTGCCAAGAATTTAGTCCGACCATTTAGCAATCATCCAAATCACACTATTTTCATGTTGTGACCTCAATGTGATTTTCAAACAATATCACTCGCAACATCAACATTAGAAGTTGATTGTGGGTGAACATGTTATATAAAAATCCTGTGGACAGTGACCAGATTCCAAACCTAGATGTTGTGGGTGTGATGAAATTTGACCTGTGGGTTCACATACCATGGACTATGACCTGTGACTTTCATTTAGGTGATGTCAAGTCAGGGCACTATAGAAAATCAACAGGCAACTATTCAGAGGTTGTGTTTCACTGACATATAAGGACGGGATACAAACGGTGATCAAAATGAGGCTCCATAAGAGACTGTTAAAAATACATAGATGCCAATAAAACAGCAGCTTTATATAGTTGGTGTTGAGTAACTCAGTGAAGACCTGACTGTGGGTTAAATGACTTTTCAGCAGAATATGAAGAAAACAAGAACTGCTCTCACTGGGGATTTGGTCTGTTTGCAATAAACAGTATGAAATAAATCTGCTGCTTCACCACTGAAGCCCAGAAAAGCTGGAAAGACTCACAGACATAAAACCCAGAGAGAAGAAAACTCAGAAGCATTAAATGCTGCATTACCAACAACCACCAGGGGGTTAACAGCCAATAGGTTCACATGTGTAGTTCTGCAGCAGGTTGACGATGCATGCAAACTGAAATAACATGTATCTCATGAAGTAACTCAAAGGATTCAAGTTTCTGCAGAGACAACAAAAGCTGCAACACAGCAGTAAAAAGCTGCAGCCAATGCTCTGGAGGAGTGTGTTTTTGAAGCCACAAGATTGGACGGAATGACAGCTGAATGACTGCCAGTCTCCACAACAGAGCCTGGTTTGAACCCCAGAACAGAATGTACAAAAGAAGAAATATGTCAAAGACTTTGAAAGGAACTGTCAAAGAGACGGTTTGGAGATAGTCCACCTTACAGGACAGTTTAGGTCCACCTCAGTTTGGCCATTTAAACATCTGTCCTAAATCACAAGTCAAATTTCTTCAGGTTTTCTTTCTTTCTTCAGGCATTTTAAGGACAGAGCTGAGAAATGGTTTTCTGCTGTTAAAGTCAAAATAATCGTCTGAACAAGTCTTTCCTGAAACCAGCGTTGTTTAATGTGCAGGATCTGACCATTTTAAGTCTGTCTGTTTCCATTGTACCAACGTGTTTTTGTTTCTGTCTGTATTGGCTCTCCTCAATACTGACTTTATTTTACAGAACAGGTCAAACTCTCAGTCATATTGTAGGGCTGTGCACTTTTGTGTTTTTTCTATTGTTAGAATTAGAGAGATTTGATTTTCATATACTTGCATTTTTGCACCATGGCTCTTTGTTGTATCTCCAAGTGATTTAAGGGAAGTAAAATAACAGAATTAATAAAAAAAAGGTTATAAAACTGAAACTCAAAACTTGCAGAAATACTTATAATATTTTGAAATAAAGATGTTTTCAAATGCTTTTTAAGCAACACCCCAGTCTGAGGAGTAACACAGTCAGAGGTTAGTCTTGGTGTTCCCTATAGAGACATACTGTTTTAGTCAGTTTTATTTTTATTAAATTCCAATTTAAGGTCCACACGGACAAACTTTTTCAAGTTTTTCATAAGCTGACTAATATGATCTGAGAATTATATTTATTTTTTTTTGTTTTGAACCAGATTATCTCTATGAATAACTACATCGCTTTTTCATTTTTATTCCAAATTATTCAAGTGTGGATAAATCTACATTTTAATGGTGAGTATTCTAGGAAAGACATGGAGGATGAACTATATGCATTTAATCAGCACTTCAACATATATTGAATATTTAAATTATGTTATGTTTTCCAAGTAAATATACATTTGACTTCACAAATATCACACCAACATGAAACACAACATATAATATAGTGATAAAGACAGAGTTCCATGAATGGGTCAAACAGTCCAGGAAGAAGAGACTAACATGTCCTTATCTCAAGTTTCACTACTTCAAACGACCCCCCCCCACCCTCACTCTATACTGAGTAGTAAGCAGAGACGCTGCTCGTACTGTTTTTCATGGCTGGCTCATTTTGAGCTCATCCCCACTCCCGAGGCAGCTGGTCAAACCACCAGGATATTTAGTTAGTGCACGATAAACGTTAGTTAATAAATGTTCAACTAGTAAAACATAGACTCCTACAACTTTGAATTCTAATTTCTCCGTATTTCTCCTTACTTTCATGCCCTTTATGTCAGTTTTAAAATTATTTTCAGGGTGAGTGATAACTACTAGGGAAAAATGCATGACACCTCATGTATACTGATATGTCTTATGCCTTATCCTCTGGGGGGAGCAGAGACTTATGCAAATACTTGTGCCAGATAAACAAGCAGCAGCAGCAGCAGGAGTGAGCGGAGCCAGTTGCTGCCAACAGTTTCTCGCCGGAACTGGTACGACCCGGTTCAGACCGTCAGCAAACTTCACTGAACTGCAAGCGGTGGTCTGTTTGGCCAAAGGTCTCCTGCTGTATAACAACCAGATAAGGTGTTGTTATACAGCACTGACCTCGGGATTTGGTGGTCACATGACCTATATATATTTTTTTTACTAAAAAAAAAACAAAAAACTTTTCTGCAACGCTTCGAGTAAGAGCTATGACAGGTTAGTGCCCAAACCTGCAGTGTTGACGATTCTATTAGCACGGATGGTTCCATGAGGGGTGACCACGTCCCATTTGCCATCAGCAGTGGGTCTGAGACCACTGACCGGAGCTGGGTTGTAGATTGTTGCTCCATACATACGGGCCCCGGCAGCCAGAGCCATGGTCAGAGAGTAAGGATCGATGTGACCGTCTCCTGGAGTGTAGAGACCTGCCAGCACCTGGACAAATGATGGAAATGATCAGATCAGAAACACAAAGATAAGATCGGACAGCCGTCACAAATATTTACGTTAGTATGACTTAAATTACATCTATACTATGCAGAAACCAGCCACTAGGGAGCACAAGACAGTGTTTTTAATGCCTGGATTAAATGGTGAGAGTTGCGTCATGAAGGAGATCCGAAGTAAAACTTTGTCCAAATTAAAGATGTGATACAACAAAATATTTAAATTGTTGACTCACTGTGGCTACCCCTGAAAAAGGGACAAGCCGAAAAGAAAAGAAGAAGATCTATACGACACAGACGCCATAGGTTTGTCGTCATCCTTCCTCAATTTAATTGAAATGTAAATGGAAGCCAATGAAGTGCTATTGCACTTGAAGGAAAAAGGAAAGAAAAAGAAATACATGTTTGTGTAAATAACTAATAGATACACTTCTTACTGTCAATTGTATTTGCCAAAAAAAAATCCTTTAAAACAAAAGTTTCCAGAGCCTTTGTTTAATTTTAAATGTTTAGCATGCTAAAATCTTGAGGAAAAATGATGAGGATGAAAAGAAATCTTTCTACAAAGCCTCTGAAATGTCAGCAGAACCGAGTATAACGGATCAACATTGCAGAAATATAGAAATAACGTTTCTTATTCTTCTAATATAATTCATGGAAACTCATGGAAATTAACTACAATTTACAGCAAACACCATATTAATCTACTATGGCTAATAGTCTCCACAGACTTGGTCTCTCTTCTATTGTGCATTAAAACTACATCACTATTATTTAACTGCCTGAATACATAAACAGGTTGAGGTTTTCGTGAATGGTGAACTTCATACTTTTCTGAAGCCTCGATTCAAGAATCAAACAAACTGACACTCATTCAGACCTTGTCCATGTTCAGTAGTGGGAAGAGTTCGTGAACTTTCTCAGGTTCAATAAAGTACTGTTCCGTCACATGCCAGTGTGTGCGGGTCATTTGGTAGCGCATCTCATCCACTCTAGCTGGGGTGGAGGCAATTCTGACACTGCCAGGCTGGTGAAATCCCACTGCCTGAGAATAAAAAGAATTAGCAAATAAAGTTCATAAAACAAACGTGTAAATAAAGGTTCAACAGAGGTGTGATTTAACTAACCTGTCCAGTTTCAGCCTCCAGACGCTCGTACAACTTGATGCTGTCATAGTGGACCTTCTTGAGGTTGATCCCAGGATGGTAGTAGGTTGTTAGACCAGCCTGAGAAGGTAAAACACAGCTTATAGAGACATGTAGAAAGTTCTCACTGCCCCTACAGCTTCATTTGTTTGAAATGTTGAAGTGTTTCCTGCTTCATTAAGAAAAAAATAAAATTGTACACATATTTATGCATTGTACCTGTTTATTCCAACAACTTGTTTACTTGTAGAAAGTGTTCAACCAGACTGTAACTGTGGTTTAATTTTAAAAAGTTTAACCTTTTTTTTTGTTGTTTTTATAACTTATTAACTTAGGTAGTCTGCTGGTCCTGCAATGAATCTTAGAGCTCTAATTGTAAAGACTAAACTAGGGTGGTTAGAAGGTGTTTCCCAATTGGTAAAGAAATCCTTGGGGTTAAGGGTCTAACCCTAATCTAGTCTAGTCTAGTTTTCTCCAACTTCCTAAAAATAGATTAACCTGGATAAACCTTTGCTCATATTTGTTGTAATAATTTACTTTCTCCATTAACTTGTGGTTTGTTTGCACATCTTCAGCAATATCTCTATAAAAGATGCAGACAAAGACTTTTCTATAGTATTGGTCTTTTTGTTCTTATCAGATTTAACTTTTTTAACTCAATCTATCTATCTATCTATCTATCTATCTATCTATCTATCTATCTATCTATCTTTCTGTCTATATTTCACTATTTGTAGACTTATATGTTCAGCTACTCTTTTAGATCTGTTTTTGTTTTGGAACGTAATGAATGCAACAGGTGATGTTGTATCTAGTTAACTTAATTGGTTGTTGAGTGTAGCAGTTATCATGCCTGCCTTAAATATACAGTACATATAAATGTAACAACATCTACTTATAACAACTGGACACCATTTTCTTTTTTTTTCCTTTCCTATTTATGCTCCGACAACCGAAGCAGAATGACCTAACCCGTAAATTGTGAGAAATTTTCTGTTTCTATGTTTAAAAGAGACCAGTGACACCAGTCATTTCTGGACAGCTGTTTGACCCAGAATGTTATGGACACTGATACAGACGCCAGGAGTCACTGACACAGACAAATAGTGTACCTTACATAAGAACACAGCTGAGGAGGAGCAACTGGTGCTCTAGTTCACCGATGGTACGTTGGTCTGTTCATGTTCAGTTATCATTTAAATGAATGGTTTTTTTTGCATCATTAATTAAGGTTTTAATTAAGATTAAAACCATTTGGTAACCAATTGGTTAAAAATATTTCACAGTAAGAAAACAAAACTGTAAGTATACACTATTGTTCCTTTGTTAAATTTCAATACTTTGTTTTTTTTCCAACCATCTGTCTTATTTTTTTATTCAGAGATTCTCCAAACCTATTTCTTGTGCATTTCCAAATTTTTTGATAAGCAATTTCTTATATTTTTCCCATTTTTGTTCTTGCTTTGAACTGCATCATAAATAAAATGTATTATTGTTATTATAATTAATGATACTGGAGTTTATATTGATATATATCATTATATATATGTTCTTTCTCTTTTGTTCAATACTGAAAATTTCAGGCTAAACTGTAATAAAGTAATATGCAAGTGTATGTACTGTAGTATCTTAAAACAGCAAAAGTATGGCACTGCACTATTATAAATATACAAGGCTTCTGATAATATATCCTCATTTCTAGACTTACAGTTAAATTGTTGACCCTTTAACAATGGACAATAGACCCTTTAATGATGGCCATATAAAACAATGTTTCCCAAAGACTGGATTGGGACACTCAGTTGGGCACAAGATTTCTTTTTTGGGGTCATCTCGCACCATGTGTTCTAAGAGTTTTTACTGGTTTGTCATTTTTGCTGATGTGATTTTGTTTGTTTTTTAATTAACATTCAATAATGGTCAAAGAGTTGACTTCTGTCTCTGACAACAAAGGTTTTCGATTTTCAAAATATGGGTCCCCAAACTAAAAAGATCAGGAAACATTGTTTTAAAACATGTACTTTAAACAGTGCACACAAGTTAAACCAACACTGTGCTTCTACAAATAACAAAGTTGTTGACATACTGCATGCCAGGTAGATCCAGCTGTTAGCTCGGACTTTTCTAGAAGCACCACATCCTTCATGCCAGCTTTGGCCAGGTGATAGGCCAAGCTGACCCCGACACATCCACCGCCAATGATGACCGTGTTTGCCGTGTCCTTCCATCGCTTTCCCAGCACTGAAGGTTCATTCCTGAAGAAGAGAAATAACACAGAGAAGACAGTCGTAGCGTGTCAGAGCTGTAGAAAAAGTTTTAATTGCGACATGTGATGATATTTTGTTAAGTGCATCTGTTGAATATGATCAAAAGCAAGAAATGCAAATTGATTTGAATTCAAGTTTTCACGACTTATATTTGCCAAAACATCCTTCAAAATAATGTGACTCATGTGGGTCAACCTTTAGGAAATGACAGAAGGTAATGTTTATGCTAACCCTTTCTCTATGTTTGATAAAACCAAACATATTAACAGTCTATTTTTCCAATTAAACTATGGTTGAAATACAGATATATTTTGTTTGTCTTGGTATTTATTCAATAGTTGCGTAGAACTTCATAAGACTGAAATAATTAAGGGAAAAATACTGTAGTAATGCAAATGGTTGATGCTTCGAATGCTTCAAGGCAATTAAATATATACATGAATATATGTGTGTATACACACATCATAACATATATATTAACACACATACATAAAGTCATATATATATACATATAGACATATATGAATATATGTATGTATGTATGTATATACATATATACATATATATATATATATAGATATATATATATACATATATACATATATATATATATATATATATATATATATATATATACATACATAACCCAGTTCCCCAATGTACCTCAGTTGTGTTTACTTAAAGTAACGATAAAGTATCGCCAGGTTCACAACTCAGTCAATACCGACCATAAACACCAACTTCCAGTTCATTTTGGGGCAGCCTACAGGCCATATGTCTGTAATAACGAACGACGAACTGTCATGTGAATAAAAATGAACTTTCAAACCTTTTCTCGGCGCGTGTTGCTGCGGTGCAGGAGACGGTCCTGACAGGAAGTCTAGCTCTGCCTCCCCTCCGCAGCTGGACGTTGATGACGTTTAATAGACGAGACATGGCTGAGAATTTAATATAAACACACACAGAGGCGCTGCGTGTGTAGCCTAAAGCCTGGGCATCACTCTCGTATGGCCCAACTAATTCTCTTCATTCGTACCGCGGCGTAGTCACGCCCACAGGTTCACGGAACGAAACTTTACCCCGAGCAACCCACGAACCAATTAACGCTTTCAGGCCCGCAGAGTCCGAAGGTTTGGTGGTCTGTCTCAGCCCGGAGCCGTGCGAAGGTTCCAGAGCCGAGCAGGTGTGGCGCGAAATGGAGTTCAGGAGAGGCTAACGAGAGCAACGACGGAACGTCACTGTTAAGATGTTTGTTTAAGGTTAATAAATAGTTTAAAATCTTTGAATGAAGTTGGAAGAAAAAGGAAAAAACATTAAGAGTTATTAAACAAAACATAACATAAATAAAGGAGAATTAATTGTTATATGCTACAATATCACAGTTTTCTAACCTAACAACTAACACATTTAGCATAAACAGAAATGTTTACAATGATGTGTATGAGGGGTCCCAAACTCGCGGCCTGTGGGTCATTTTTGGACCGTGAAATGATATTTTGTGGCCCCCACCTTGATGTGAAAGTTGAATTTATAATAGTATTTTATAGATTTGTTCTCTGCATTTTATGGTAAATCCTATAGTTCTCAAGCCCTCATCCATAGCCTCCCTCTGGTTCAGTGTTGTATTACACAGAATCTATGGGAAACTTTTTTATTCATTTTTTTTTCTTTTGTGTTGAACAATGAAAGAAATGATAGTGTGGGAGGTGGACCTCTTCTTATTTGAGTTTGAGACCCCTGATGTATATAGAAAATGTCTATTCAAAAGAATGTATGTTCTTATATTTGGATAAATGTCTAATATAAAAGCCTTTTAATAAATTATTTTCATCAGATTGTTCCTCACATTTGTTTTGATTTTTCTATGATAATTAAGTATAAAACACGTAACTTACATGACAGCAGTGGTGATAAGTATACGCAATATGTATAAGCCATATTAATAAAGGATCATCTGTGTATTTATCTGTATACATCTCAAAGAGCAGGGTTAAAAACTTAAGGGTAGGAAAGATACCTATTAACACTGGAGCGTCCCCTAGGATTAGATCTGTAATATTACCAGGAAAGTAAGCTAAATATTGTACCTAATTGGTGGTCCTAAAGAATTTAGATAAATGCATTTATCTTGAAATAATTCTTCTGAGCCTTTTATTGCACAATAGCTAACACACACTGGACAAGAGTAACAAGTTTGAACTGGATATCTGTCCTGATAGCACTTGGAAAACATCACAACTGACCTCATTCTCGTAGATTTATATCATTAAATATTTATGTCATGGGATTTAGAAATAAACCATAATATGGATTACTCAGCATCTAAATCAAAAATATGGAATTTACGTTTTATTGTGTCCTTAATAAGAATTTAGATGTTCATTCTAATTTTAGAATTTCGATTATTTTATTGTTTTTTATGTTGAAAAATAAAAAAATATAATTGAAATGGAAACTAAAAATTAATTTACAACATTCTTTCAGGTTATTTGCTAACCATAAAAGTCGGACTCACGCATTGTGGGCTGTTGATAGGAGACTGTTCAAACAGCAGATTGTTGGACACTGCAGCAAACTAGCTAAGGTGTAGAAACTCAATGGCGACTGTTAGTGGACAGGTGTGGAATGACATGGCTAGACAAAGTTTGAGTAAAAGACAAATTAATGCATAGAATATTGTGCATTATAAAATAACATATTAACATCTAGTTAACATAACATAACAAACAGAACATCAAAGTTCCAAAGAACGATAAAGTATTTTTTTATTTTATTTAAATAGATAGTTGACATGCAGTCAATTATCAATCAATCAATCAAATTTTATTTACATAGCCCACAATTATAACAAATAATATTTTTAAGAGAAACAGAATAAATCTAGATATAAACTTTATTTTCTGGGTTACCTGGACCAACATGGATTTTTGTTGTGGTTGAAATTTTCTCATGTCTTTCACCTGTTAAAACACCAATTAAAATCAGTTTTTAATGCTCCATAAAACTTATTACCTGGTAAGCATGAGTCCATATGGTGGTAGAAAACTCACGTCAACTCCAGAGAGTATGTATATAGAATATGTTAACTCAATATGCTTGTAGAACTTGTAGAACCAGTGATGCAGTGATCTTCACTCATCCACCTACATTATTTCCCAATTAAAATATATACCTTGTATCATAATGTTACTATAATTCAATTCGATACCAACCAGGTGTATACAGTATTTCACAGCTGAGATTGTGCAGAGGGACACATGGAGGGAGTGTATACCAGGCCTTACAGCTCATGTCAGCTGTGTTGTGGGTGTGTTCAGGGGGAAGTGCAGTAGATTTTTGTGTGCAACACAAGCTCTCATGGATATTTATGGACGGAGGTTTTGCCAACGCTAACCACCGCCTTCCCACCCCATTCCTGTACCTCCCTCGTTTCATTACATTAATGACTTTTTTTATTTTTTGTTTTTTCACATTTAACTCAAGACTAAACTATGACGATTTTTTTGCTCCATCGACCAAACAGTTTCCGAAATTGAAATCCTGTTGGAAATCTCTCCCACTTCCTGATATCCTAACTGGGTTAACTGGTAGATCCCACGGAAATCTGGTTCCCAAGGAACTTGGCCGAGTGACAACATATGGGACTGAACCATTCAGCTCAACCAGCTGAAATGCTACCATGGTGATAGAGGTCTTGTCAAAAGAAATCAGATCAACAGTGTGTTTACAACTTCACCTTCAACTTAATTGGTTAAAGTGCCAAATCACAACAACCGTTATCCCAAGGCACTTTACAAACAATTATGCAAAATAAACTAGAAATAGTAGAAGACAAACTGTTTACATGTAGGGAGACGGTTGTTGTCAACAAACTGCACTCTTACATCTGTCCACCGCACACATTCCTACTGCTCTGAACAGTAACTCTGGAAACGAGGCTCCGTCTGAACTCTAACACACAATCAATGAACAATACACAGCATGACCGACTCCTCTGTGATTTTAATTACATGGAATCAAAGAGTTCTTCCAAAAAAAAAATGCAGGCTTTGAATTTTCCCACGCAGAGAAACAACACATTTGACTTGACCTGTCTGCCAAAAGGATGGATACAATGGCTCACACATTAACAGTGCTGGCCTGTGTGATAGCATAACTCTGCTGCTTTAACCAACATTTAGACACCATGGTCCAAACAGAACGACAACAACATCACCACTGGTTCCTACCTTCCTTTATCATTGGTTGCCACTATGACAGAAGTCTGCACAGTGCTTTGGTAGAGTTTAAAAATTGATTTTTTTTTTTCCCGGAAGTAAACAAAACTGGGATTTATAAACTGGGTGTTGTCGATTCAGGAGCTTTTACAACGAATGGTCCAAATAAATATGGAAATAATAATAAAACAGTGAAGAAATGTTACCCCAAAACTGGCAAAGGTTCAGCTTAAGCATGAAGAAACTTTATTCTGTTGAGAGGAAATAATAATATTACCAATTATGTAATATTCTGCAGCCAAACTGGCGACCAAAGTGGACGAACACGCATAGAATTTCAGACACAGAAATTATGAGAAATGCAATTGTTTTCTGAATCTTTTCAGTTCTTACATGAGGTTCTGTAATTAACAT
Source organism: Paraplagusia blochii (assembly GCA_016785265.1). NCBI lineage: Eukaryota > Metazoa > Chordata > Actinopteri > Pleuronectiformes > Cynoglossidae > Paraplagusia > Paraplagusia blochii. Next base: position 148,167 of record JAFBJS010057801.1, read on the forward strand.
TTTTTTTCCTAAGACAAAGTTATAAATTAGACAGTATATTCATTCTGAATCAGCTACAAATCCAAGATTATTTTTTAATAATCTTGTGCTGTTACTGTTTAGATCTCCATCCCAATAAAGTTGTGCCACAAGATAGTTGAGTTTTGATAGTAAACAATGTCACTCTCCCACAGAAAGGGTAAAAAAAAAAGTGGATGTGCTTTAAAGTTGAGTTTGTTTGTAATGATTGAACAAACCTGAAGACAATAAGTTACTATCCTTTAACCAGTGGTTATAAAAATGCACTTGTGACATTTTCAAGCGATTAAACTTCATCCAGCAGTCTCCATGAATGTGTTGAGCCCAATGGATCCTAACCACCCTAACCACCCTTGAACCCTGGCCTGTCACACTAACACTAGAGACATTGCCTCTGGACCAAAGTGAAAACTGAAGTGACTAACCTTTGTTGCATGAGGTCTGCATATTTTTTGTAGTTGCTTTCATTGATGAAGATAATGTCAAATTTATATTGACAAAAGCTGAGCTAAAATGAACTCCTCTTTCATAAACCAGCAGCTTCTGTGGTTTGCATGTTTAAAACCCATGAAGAGTCCAGTAAAAACATGAAGAAACTAAGTATTTTTTTTTTTTTAAAGAAAAGTATTTTCAAGTGTTTGCTCAAGTGTTTGCTCAATCAATAAGGAATGTGGATGTACAAGAGTGCAAGGATGGGTGGAGCAAGGCCAGTAAGGTGGGTGTTTTTGTGGTGGAGGGTTAGAAGACTCACTTAACAGACTTAGCAGGCAATTAATCACTGTTAGATGTTATGTCAATATATGGTCTGCAAAATTTGAACATCCAAAGCAGATATAGTTACTTGCCCCACGAAGGGTTAACATGTTTGCGTGCAGATTGCGATTGTGAACTGTTTTTCAGTAGCATCATTGTGTTTGGCCATAACTTTTATTTCTATTATCTTTAACTTAATGTTCTGTGTGGAGGTAATGGCAGTGATACCATTATCAGCTAGCTATTATTATCAGCTAGGTCACACAGGTCCAAACCTTTTGACCCATGGGCCACAATTGGTCCTAAAAAATAGGACATTGGGCCGAGTCAAGAGCAGAAAGATGGATCATTTGTTTGAACTAAGTACTGTAAAAAAAAAAAAGCTATATTTCCAATGGTCTTTATGACATAATGTACTGGGGAAACACGACATTGCTCAGTCATTGCAGGGAAAAGTAAATTATTTAATTTGGACAAAGTTGGCGGGCCACATAATGAATCTAAACAGGCCACATCCGGGCCCGTGGACCTTAGTTTGCCTGTTCCTGTAATAACGTCTATGTCAAATATCTACTACTCAAAGGACCTAAATTACATAAACATACAATTTTTTATCTTTAAATCTTTAACAAACAAATCAGGACAGAAATCCTCTGTGAAGGACATTAAAACTCTCTATCCAACCTCTGACAATGAAGATTCAGCGGGGTGTGTTTAGCAGGTGGGCGGGTTCAAGAGGCTCTCTCTCAGCTCTTAAAACCAGCGTGGAACCCCTCAATAAGTCCTTTCCGAACCTTGTCAGAAGCCCGTCGAAGTCTCTCTGTGGACCGGTCACTGTTGCAATAATCCTCGACCATGGCACCAGCTGGACAGAAGAAGGTACGTTGACATTTTGTCCTTTTTTAGTTTCCTGGCGCGTTTGATTGTTGTGAAATGCGTGATGCAGAGGATGGCTGTCGCTGCGTTGCGGGACGTGGAGTAAGTTTTCCTGTGTAGAGTGTGTTGACAGTTCCTTCATTGTGTCCTGCAGGGGATTCTGGAGCGCCTGGATGCAGGAGAAGTTGTTATCGGCGACGGAGGCTTCGTCTTCGCCCTGGAGAAGAGAGGTTACGTGAAAGCAGGTCCATGGACACCTGAGGCTGCTGCTGAGCACCCCGAGGCCGGTAAGAGACTTCTTCAAGATCTCTCCATGTAAACCGTTGCCGAGATTAGACCTGATGCGATTTTCTCCATGCCATCTTATAGTTAGGAGTTAAGTTGGCAACCTATGGCTCTCGGGCCAGAATATGCATCTTAGAAAACAATTCCTAAAATTAAAAAAAAAAACCCCACATCAACCCTTACATCACACCAACAGTCAGTTAGGAGTTGGAATTATTGGACAACACTGAGAAACTCAAAACAGACTGGGACAATTTTCAACATCAACACAAAGATAACATTGACGGTAAAAAAAAATCACAAAAGGGCTTCTGTTTCTGAGACATGACTTGTATTTTTCAATTAATTTATTTGACACCTGTTCCGATATTGATTTTATTTTCTTTTTCCAACGACTGCAAACAACAATCTGTTTTTATTTCTTTGTCCAGTGCGTCAGTTGCACAGGGAGTTCCTCAGGGCTGGCGCCAATGTCATGCAGACTTTTACTTTCTACGCCAGCGATGACAAACTGGTGAACAGAGGCCATGCTCAGCGCTTCACTGTAAGTCTGGGCGCCTGCAGCTACTTGTGTGTGTGTGTGTGTGTGTGTGTGTGTGTGTGTGTGTGTGTGTGTGTGTGTGTGTGTGTGTGTGTGTGTGTGTGTGTGTGTGTGTGTGTGTGCGCGCGCGCGCGCATGTTTTCTTATGTGCAATTTCCACACATGGATCGCCAACTACTCGGTGTTGGTGTGAAACTTAACCCGTTGACATACAGGGCGTCTGTTTTTGAACTGCAGGGCCAGCAGATTAACGAGGCAGCTTGTGACCTGGCCAGAGAGGTGGCCAACGAGGGTGATGCACTGGTGGCGGGAGGCGTCTCTCAGACCCCTGCATACCTCAGCTGCAAGAGTGAGAATGACGTGAAGGCCATTTTCAAGAAACAGATGGACGTGTTTGTCTCAAAGAAAGTCGACTTCCTGATCGCGGAGGTATGACACAAAGGTGTAGTCGATGTTTTTTTTTTTAGTTCAACAGTGCTACTTCTACTGTGCCACTGTACGTAACTGCTAGGGTTTCCTGCAACTTCTTAAAATAGCTCTGGAGACATGACCCATGTTATTTGACAACTTCCAGCTACACACAATGATTTTCCCAGTAGTATTTGGCATGACCAAAACCTTTTTACATATGTTTCTAATGCCAGTAAACAAAATGTCAAGATTAAAAACAGACAAACAAAAAAACCCCACCAAAATAAAATGAATCAGAAGCGATTGAATAAAAAATGTCCTGGCTGGACATTTTCCTGCGTGAGAGACATCCATGTAGACAGTTGTATATAACTTAGTATACAATGGCCTAAATTAGCAATTAAAATTTGACATGTAAAAGTATTTTACATTTAAGCTGTATTATTATATACCAGTGAAAATACAATTGGAAAACCTGATGATCAGGTGGGCACAATATAAAATTATAGATATTATTATAATATCTTTAATTCTATACTGTGCAAACAACTGAGTTGCTGCCACCTAGTGAGATAGGCTAGTTATCATCCAAGCATTACACAGGTGCAATACCTTTATTCAGTGTGGCATTTTCCATTGGAACCCTTTGAAGCTCCACCTATTAGTATGAAACAATGTTCGAAAAGTACTGTTCGTGCTAGTACACTATATTTATACTACAGTATACTAAACAAAGCTATGTGTGCAAGAAAATGAAAGTAAACCTAAATTTGTCTTGCGTGTTTCGCGTTCTGCTGCAGACAGACCATTCAAATACATAACACACAGAAATAATCCCTCACTATGTTGCAGTAGTTGTGGTAAAGCAGCTGGAGGAGCAGCGTCACTGACAGTTTAGAAATTTTAGATCTTAGCCAATCACGTGGTTCCTGTCAAACTCAAACAGCTGGACCAGGTGCTTTCAGAACAGTTACCCAAAAAACACGAGGAGGACATCTGGTAAGGAAATGCTACGGACCTCAAATATGGGGGAGCAGCGCCCCCTGGTGGTTTTACTTTTTTTTCTAAAACGGGTTATACGGGCGAACTATTGGGAATAGTTGACTATTATTGTGCTTTAAATGCAAATCTGGCTCCTTGCAATCGTTGGTCTATTCGTTTAGCTGCCTTGTTCTATACTACACTATTTGCAGAATTCCCACATTCTGGAGAACCTGGAAAAATTGTCCTACTAGCAGCTGAAATTGGCCCAGAAAACATAACATTTTTCAACTTTGTATGTAATGAATAAGACGTATATTTAATAAGATGTATATTTGCTGTTATAGCATATTTTTTTTAATATTCATGGTATTATTTACCTCACTTGGGGTTTGTGTATTACAGTACTTTGAGCATGTGGAAGAGGCCGAGTGGGCAGTTCAGGTATTGAAGAGCTCCGGTTTGCCAGTTGCTGCAAGTCTCTGCATTGGACCCGAAGGAGACCTGAACAAGGTCAGCCCTGGAGACTGCGCTGTCAAGCTCATCAAAGCCGGTAAACGCAGGGATATTCTCTTGGTCCATGAAATAGTACATAGATAGTTTGTGGTTGGGACACAACTTCTAGATTGATTTCCATTACCATGTCAGGGTTTTAGTAAATATTTCAGATACAGTATTAACTGCAAAAGCCATATACAATGAACCCATCTGTCCCTTCAGCTGCACACCGTGAGCTGAAGGGACTTTGTCGGTTTCTTTCGCCTGACTTTTACTCTCTTCATATTTCTTGCTGTTCTAATTGTTCATTTCCTCTTGTAGGTGCCGATATTGTTGGCATCAACTGCCACTTTGACCCAGACACCTGTGTGAAGACTGTGAAGATGATGAAGGAGGGAGTGGAGAAGGCTGGTCTGAAGACTCACTACATGTGTCAGCCTCTGGCCTTCCACACTCCTGACTGCAACTGTCAGGGATTCATCGATCTGCCCGAGTTCCCCTTCTGTATGTGAACGTGATAGAAGTAAAACTTCAGTTTGAGTTTAAAACTTCCATCAAATGACCTGCTTGCTGCCCCCTTTAGGCCTGGAGCCAAGAATCCTGAGCAGATGGGACATGCACAAGTATGCACGTGATGCGTACAATGCTGGAATTCGTTTCATTGGTGGCTGCTGTGGATTTGAAGCGTATCACATCCGTGCCCTGGCAGAGGAGTTGGCAAAGGAAAGAGGTTGTCTCCCAGAGGGCTCTGAGAAGCATGGCAGCTGGGGAAGTGGCCTGGACATGCACACAAAGCCTTGGGTCAGAGCAAGGTGAGCTTAAGTGTCTTCTCACTTTGATTTCTTTAAAGTTATAATACATTTTTGCTACAGTAAGTAACTTAACTTCCACAGGGCCCGCCGTGACTACTGGGAGAATCTGAAGCCTGCTTCTGGTCGTCCCTTCTGTCCCTCTTTGTCCCAGCCTGATGCCTGGGGCATCACCAAAGGCCACGCTGACCTGATGCAGCAGGAGGAGGCCACATCTCAGGATCAACTGAAGGTTCTCTTTGACAAGTCCAAGAGCAAATGAGCTCTATTTGAGGCATACTTGTAAAAGGAAGAAGCCAAGGGTTGAAGTGTGAGAAAGTTATCTCAAACGTTTGTCCTAAATTTACATACCAAACAAAATGTTGATGTTATAGTTGTCTTAAGGACCATTTTTTACTAACTTTATGAAGTAGCCTTCATGCCTTAACAAAATGTGCCTTTTTCAGTGCAGGAATAATACGAGAATACCACTTATTGTGGAGTCCAACATTTGTGATATCCTGGTGAACTAACAAGAGCTTGATGTTTTGAAAAAAGAAAATCTGGTTTCTGTGTAATGTAATAAACATCCAAGCAAAACATGAGTACATGTCGATTAATATGTTTGCTTAAAACAGAGGGGGGTCCCCAATTTTGGGCTCACCACCCACGGGGAATGCCCACAGTATGGTGCAGTGTGATTTGTGTGGCAGTTTTGGAGCCTGCTGCCCCTGCAACCTGGCAAAGGATAAGAAGATAAATGAATGTTACAGAGATATAGTGTTAACAGTGGCAAAAGTCACCACGTGGACAAAATACGTTGAAAACGTGCTTGAAGAAGCATTTTATCTGCAGGGGGTGTCACTAAGGGCAGTCCTTATCAAGTCCGCAGTACTGTATGTCTAGGCCGCATGAAAATGCAGTACCGGTTTCAAGACATAGGGTGCAGTCTACGCACAACTTTTTCACAACATTCCAACGGAAAAGTTAGAACAGTTCAGCTGCCACTTTAAAGGGAGTGGGATTAGACAAATTTAATAGATGAAATGTGTTACCAGAATAAATAGCTTGTAACCGGGTTTGGTTTTAATTAAAAACATTTATGACATAATTGTACTTTAACATTGGACTCGGTGTGTAAACAACAACAACTCTTCTGGGGTATATTTTTGGAAAGTAAGGCGAAACTAGTAGTTTCTCGTGTTCAAATACAGGTGAAGATGTTCAGTCACTGAATAAATCGTAATCACCAAACAATAATATTAAAGAGCTGCACACAGGCTTCACTTTCAGTTACGTTTATCATTGGGACGACTGTGTGGGAGCTATAAATAGCTTGAATATGTATAAACAACCTTATGAAACGTCCTGGTCATTGTCAACATGATTTAAGGAAACACAGACAAGTTCTTGCATTTTAACGCCATGTGATGTTAGTCAAACAAAGAGGTGTTAATTTGAGTCTTTACAGTCTTCTCTTTTTTGCAAAGTTAACATTTTTCCGTTTATTATTCCTATTATTTGAACTAGTTTGTAGCCATAAATGGCAGCCTCTCTGAAAGACATGACAGCTATACAAAAAGCAAGGTTTTTAGTGTGTCTAATGGCGTCGAACAGACTGTTTTCTATCATTACGTTGTTTATTTTTTAACATATTTCTGTCCTAACCGGTTTGCCGTAGGCATAAACGTCATCACGTCCCTCGTGTGCTTGCGTCATGGATTTTCCCACGTGCAGATGTTTATGCTCCTCGTGCAAGTCTTACAGACAAGAAGAGCGATAGTGACAGTAAACTGTTAACACCAAATAGGTGATAACCTTAGGTAATGAATCACTGACACCTAAAAACCACGGACTTTCTACTGTCTTTTCCGTATCTTTCAGTTTAGTTAACTAAAAGGAGAAAGACTTTCGTGACACCTTCAGGTTAACTGGGAAAAGAAAGAAGCCCAGATGTGTGCTCTAGGGACGGACTGACGCGGTCGTCATCAGCAAGAGTAATACTGTAATAATATAACTTAAATATAACGAATGCAGTAGGAAATATATATATATATATTTACCTTTTGCATACTTTTTGAAAGTTTTTCTCTATTGTTCAAACCCTTAATTTTACCACAACAAAATATAAAAGTCTAAAACAGTGTGATTCAGATTATGATTTTGACAACTAAAATATTTCTGTAATTACGGTATCCCAAATCTCTATATGATTAATAATAATCACCTAAGGAAGTGGCTTGTATAAGGTCAATAAAAATAAAGACAAAATCATTATTGTCATCATTTTAGGTCAGATTTCGATATTTTTACGGTAGGATTTTTGATTACTTTTTAGATTGAATTCAACAGTTTGTAACAGTGGTAAAACTACATTACTTTGGTAAGTGGTTCGGTTTCTTCAAAATATGTACAGGCCTTTATTATAACATACTTTAATATTACACATAAAACACTGGTCACAAAATTGTACACGGTACTATACATAATTGCATCGACGGCGTCTTTACGTGCTCCATCACATGTCGAATCGAACGAACGCTCGTGTCCTACTTTTTTTATGGCAGTGAAAGCAGCATCAGTGAAGCAGGGGGAGGGCGCAGCAGTGAAATCCCACCCCGGATTTGACACACACACACACGCATTCGCTCCTTCACTGCTTGTAAACACAGGCTCACACGTGACTATGTGCGGTCGCATTGTCTCGGAGCGGACAAAGAGTCGTCACTGTATGCGGTATTTTTCTTACACTGGCGACGTCCGGGAGGCGATCGGACTGGCGTTATGACAACCGACGCGATATACGCTGCCTGTTTGCTGCGTTTACACCGTGGTGTCCGGTGAACTTCAGTCTGTCTGGATCTCTGTAGCGAGCATCCGGAGAGGTAAAGACGTCAGCTGCGCTCTGGGCCGCTAGGACACAGCAGGCGGGAGGTAAACAAACCCGGGCAAACATTGTTGTATGTGAAGGGTTTTGCGTTTGCGTGAAGTTTTGTATTTTGTTTTAATACATATTAGCGCCGATCGCTAAAGCTCTGGAACCTTTGGCCTAGATCGTTTTGTCGCGTAGGTTAGTTCGATTGTCTCCATCGAGTGGGTGAGATGTCATTCACCATGGAGGACAACTTGGAGTCCGGATGGGTGTCCGTCCGACCGAAGATTTTCGACGAAAAAGAGAGACACAAATTCGCTTTCATCGTGGCCTGGAACGACATCGAGGAGAAGTTCGCCATAACCTGCCACAACAGAACTGTACAGCGAAGGACCACTTTTCTAGACCCGCTCCTGGACTGTAGTCTTCCCACCGACGACAGACACGCAAAAAGTCCAGATACTAAGAGTAATGACGCAGTCTGCCAGACGTCTAAAGTTAGACCTCACTCTGTCCCCAAAGGAAAGTCAGCAACAAAGAGTGGTTTGGGAGACAAGAAGCCTTCAAAACCCAGCCAATCCCAGACATTAGAGTGCATCAGCCACACATGTGGTTCCTGGGATATTGTGACACCAAAAGTCATGGACGTGGAGATCCTTGACCCAATAGATGCCCCGATGTCTGCAGATGATGGAGACTCAAGAGAGCAGGACAGCACTGGCCATGCTGACTTCAGCTGGGCTGGTTTGTTCTCCTTTCAGGACCTGAGGACCGCTCACCTCCAACTCTGCTCCGTCAACTCCGACCTGGAGCCTTGTCTACCGTCTTTCCCTGAGGATCAGTCCGGAGTGTGGTCGGTCCTGTTTGGTGCTACCAGTCTGTCGCAGCGGGAGGCCGAGGCCCTGTGTTACCAGCTGCAGGTGTACCTGGGTCATGCCCTGGACACCTGCGGTTGGAAGATCCTCTCGCAGGTGCTGTTCTCCGAGAGTGACGACACGGATGAGTATTACGAGAGCCTGAGCGAGCTGAGGCGCAAAGGCTACGAGGATGCACTGGAGAGAGCCAAGAGGCGCATGCAGGAGGTAAAACCAGTGGTGTCAGCACCACATGGAGTTTATAGCAATCAATGTCAATCAAACTAATACCGCAGATGTGTCAAACTCAAGGCTTGGGGGCCCAAATGCGTCCCGCAAAGTCATCTTGTATGGCCCGCAGGAGTGTACAAAGCCAGTTTCTTAACTTGAGAATTTATTACACAGCAAGGAACAATATTAGTTACGTAAGCAAATAATAAAAGACTGCAATAATAATAGCATGTACTATTATACTAGCATATACTATGGAATACTTATATGTATAACCATCCATTTACAACCAGCCCTTCAAGGTAATTGTATTGTTGATGTAAGGTTGCTAAAAGTAGAAGTTGCTAGCAACCTTGTCTTTAATCACATGATCTAATTTAGAGTTTGAGAACATAGAAACTACATATAAAGTCAATATTTGGGCTCTTTCTATTCATATAATATATATGAATATAATATTCTAGAGACGTTATTTACTATTGATAGTGAGCAGTACATTTTCTTACTAATGACTTGGCTGTATTTCATTATTGACCAAACCACTGATACCCTAACCACCTGATCTTCTTGCGGGCGCAAAACAACTGCATCCCCTACAGGGCTCAAAGGGAATAACGTTTCCAAAAACTAGAAAAAAATTGTTGCATACCTTTTAGGGTTTTCCAGAAATTACATATTTATTATTAAGGACTATTAATGTGAATTATTTCATCATAACAAATTGTGGTAATATTAGTTAATCAAATTTAATGTAATATTATCTTTAAGTAGACAAAGATACAAAGATTTTTCCCAAGACAGAGTGTTCAGAGTCTAGCTTGTTACAGAATAAAAAGTTTGATTTCTTTTTGTACTACGGGCCAAACTTTTATTGCCAAAGGATTCAATCTGCACTGGTGATAGATGTAGACCTTAAAAGTCAACAATCAACTTCAAAATTATAAGACGTAAGATAAATATCCATTGACATGGATATTTTTAAGAGTGATAAATCCTTTATCTTTGTTCAGCATTGTTGTTGTTTTTAGACTCTTCAATGTTCCAAATCCAAACAACACACCTTTAGCCCCCTGATGCTATAAAACATTTTAACCTTGAAGTGAAGAAACCACGTGACCTGTGCCGAAGGGCATGTAGTTACAGACCATAATTGTGCCTTTTGGTCAGCTCATTCTCCTCCTCTTCCTCTTGCCTCCCCTCCCCTTTGTGATGAACCATCTGTTGCTACCACTTCACAGGCCTGTAACCCGATCGGGCCTGGACAGACATCGCACTCCAGATCACTGAGCAGTGTGAAGGGAAACAGGGCAGAACAATCAGGGGTGGAGTCAGAGAGATGACGTGTCAGCACAGCTGTTGGGGTTGTTGCAGTGTTGATAGGCAGCCAGACGACCATTTAGTATAGAATAGGTGTGTGACAGTTAACCTGGTATGTTAAGGTAACGTTGTTTTTGAGAATACCAAAGTCTTTGTCGCATGCTGAACCGATAAATCCCGCAAGAAAAGAGCAGATCTGTTATGAGCACACAGTTCATGGCAGAGATATGTGACGACTGTCGGGATGCAGACAAAGCCCCAGGCAGTTTTGTTTAACAAAGTGACACACAAAAGGTGTAACAAAAAACAGCACAGGATGTAAGTTTCACACCTGAAGGCCACTTCTTCAGGCCCTGCAGATACAGACGGAGACCGTATCCACATTCAAAAAGTAGACAATAAAATTACAGTACACATTTGAGGTCAGACCTCAGAAGTATTTACAGTATTACACATCTGTAATGATTTTACTTTAACTCTTGGAGTGTTTTACTTTTATATAATGTCTTTTTATTAAAGTGGTTTAGGGTTGGGTATTGTATGACATTTTAATGGAAGAAACGTTTTTTTATTTTGCTTTCATTTCAATTACTCCACAATTTCTCCTAAAACCAAGGGTACCGATTGTTGGGTGGAGCTCTGTTGTCATTAGTGGTGAGTTTCCTGTATTCTTTGTGGAAAAATCAGCCAAAACAAATGTGGCTCTCTTAGCCTGTCTCTCCCAGTGTCAACAAAGAGTAATATATGTTATATAGGATGATATGAAGACAGATATAGTTAAAATAGATTTGACATGATGGAGTTCATAAGATAAGCGTGTGACTGAAAATCTAAATAGTGGTTATAGAAAACCTTTCCTTTGTTGGAATTATTGTCTATACGTTTTTTGTAAATTTCATTTTAATTTTAAAATTGGACATAAGAAAAAGAAAATTACAATACATGTAGTCCAACCACTACCACAGCTGTATAAAGTTGCAGTGTTTGCTTTATAGAGAATTAAAGAATTCTGGTTTAACTTCATACATCTTAACAGTGCCATGTACGGGGCGTCAGGACAGTCAAGTTTCTTCAGAACTAATGAAATTTAAGAAAGTTTTCATAGATCAGAGGCTTATAAGGGATATTGATATTATCCCGTCGTAACCACAGGGTAGAAGTTCAAGGTCAATGTTAAAAACAACTACCGTCCTTTTTACAGAACACATCTCATTTACAGCGGTCAAACTAGATGAAGCCTCACAGTACAGTATATCCCACTAGAAATGGTTGCCATATATACAGTAGTTCTGAGGAGTCTTTTTCCACATTTTGGATTAACCAGTAATTTAGTGTAGAAGCATTTGTATTTTACATAACATAGTACATTTTTAAGGGTATTCACAGTTGTTGCAGAAAACCATTACTCGCCACTTGATTCTGTTTGCTGCATTGGGTACATATGATCTTTGGTAGAGGACTTTGACCAATCAGAAAAGCGTGTACAAACAGAGACAGTGTGTGTTACTCCATTTAAAGCCAACCTAGAAGGTTAATCAATTGAATTATGGTATAAAACTGGTCTGGATAAAGAAGTGTGCTATTTCATGTGGACTTCTGAGTACATCAGTCAACTGTTTTTTTTTTTAATTCTCCTAACTCATCTTAAGTAGAGAAATTAAAGTTAATGATGTTGTAGAAGGGAGGTGGATTTCCTTCTCATACCATATCCATATCCATATGGAGCGAGATTGGAACCAATCGTCCAAAGAAAGAAATTTGCTGATGTTTTTGGTCTGTGAGGGGAAAAAGTGGAGCGAAATCTGATGCATTAATGTGCAGCGCAAGCGTCTTCATACAGAAAGATCAATGAACTACAAGTGATTATTTGAAACTCTTTTCAGTAGATAAAAAAACAGTTGCAGCACCCCCTTTTGTATCAAAGATGTAGAACAACACTGTTATTGCTTCCAAAGGTGTTTTATTGGTAAAAAAAAAAAAAAAAACACTTACACACCATTTTCTTGCAATGAGACAATAAAACCTTCCTCTAGCAACTCTGTTTTAGGGTGAGAGTGTATACCACCGTAAATCCTTGTTGTCTTTACTTTACACTTGTGAGTTGTATTTACATATGGTGAAAAACCTCCACTTCACATGTTGTTAAATAATAAAAAAACAGGTCTGTTGCTCAACGACACCCATGCTACTATTTTTCTTCTCACTTAGCCCACTCTCAATAAACCTCAACTGTAAAAGTGTGGTCTATGAAAACTGACCTGAAGACAGTATTCCGCTGGTCACAGTCCAAAATATGATATGCTGGGGAAAAAGGAGACAAATATGTGTTGTTCAACCAGGGTTTCAGTTGGACATAGTTGTCTATACGTTACTTGTGTAGATTTGTCACGATATGTTTATGGTAATGGCCACTGAGTGCCATGTTTAAAGAGATGGTCCAACCCCACAAGGCCAAGCTGCTTATCTTAACTAGAAGTGACATCACAACTCTTTGTGGAGCCTGATAACTTCAACCTTGGAAGGTGTTGACAGACAGATGCTGTGTAGGCCACTGGTCCCCAACCACTGGGCCAGGGACAGGCACTGGTCCGTGAGTGAATTGGTGCTGGGCTGCAGAGAAATAATGCCCCAGCTGTCCATTACTTTCACTTTATCCATACCCATATTCTTAACAATAGGGTGGCCAGGATTCCATCATCAATAATGCAACTATATTTGATTAAGAAATATTTTCCCAGTAACAATAACAATAATAAATTTATATATTTAATAAATAAAGTTTTTAATGATGTGCAATTGATCCGAAATATTAACCTTGTGAACCAGTCTGGTAGGAGAAAATTAAAGGCTGTGTGTACTTGAGAAATCCTTGTTGCGCACATGGACAGTTAACTGGGGTAGGAAGATTTTATAGGCAATAAATATTTCAAAACACAACACAATTGACCAGGCCGTGAAAAAAATACCAGACATTTAACAGGTCCGTGGTGCAAAAAAAGGTTGGCGAACACTGGCGTAGGCCAAAGCTAGACATACAATATATTATAACCAAACCCATAACTGGTTGTCATCTGTCTGGCGAATCTAGTGATTCAGTGAACAACATTGCATTGTCTAAAATAAGGCATGTGGGTTTTAGATGTTGGCTGCTGTGAGTTCCGCAGGTGAGGGTAACTGTCATGTTCTCTGTTACCACATCATCACCAGATCTAACCGTGGGGTGCTGACTGTGGGATGCCTGATATTGACGTGATGCCAAATATGCCACTGGACAAAGAGTGGAAAACGGTCATCAAATGTAGTGCAGCCACGTGTGGATCATTGACCACAGGCCAAGTTTTCTTCCTTATCTGAGGTTTGATGTTAAACACAAAAAGCCAACCGTCAATAGACCTGCTGCTTTAGGACTGGCAGATGTTGTGTTCTGTGCTGACAGTCCTGTAATTGTAATGTCAATATAATAAAAAAAACAAATGACGCCTTATCTCTTTGGAGGATCATGACAAACAGTGTGATTTCCAGCCTTGATGTTAGCGTCAACTTGATAATGTTAATTTGGTTACACACATCTTTCTCTTCAGATATATTTTAGGGGAAACTCTTGTTGAAGGATTTCATTTTCTTATACAGCTTTTTCTGATAACATTTTCTTCAATCTATTTTTATTAAAGCAATGTCGCATTTGTAAATAGTAAGTACTTGTAGGATTCCGTCTAGAATTCTTTGTTGTCCAAAGAAACTAGCTAACAGCCGTATAAGCCTGACTGCTCTGCGTGATATGCAATTCTGTTTGGATAGGTTATATAAAGTTTTTGTTTTGCCAAAAATAACACATCCTGATTACATGTTGCCGTACTGTTAGTGCTGAGACCACAATACTCAGTTGTTAGAGTGGAGTTTACAGTTGAGAGTTCAGCTGATTCACAGCAGGGCTATTTTTGGGAATGATAATAGGGCATTCCCCTCTAGACTTCCTTTGTTGATCACACCTCCTGAATGTCATTTTGTTTCTCTAAGTTCTCACAAGCCTTTCTGCAGAACGGATGAGGCGTGTTCTATCTGTGATATTTCAGTTGAAAGGGTGAGAGAGAAGTTCTCCAGGCAGACAGAACAGCTTTAGTGCCGACAAACTGGAAGAGTTGGTTGTGATGATAGGGCTGCACTGCAGCTCAAATCAGTTACTGCATCCTGTAATTATCATTGTATGTGCCTGGTGCAGTTTGTAGTCAGATATGTAGACTTTAGCAGTTGAACGCAGCCCTGGATTCTTTTTATCCTTGTTATTAACAGTGTTGGGCAGTCACTTTAAAAAAACTTTACTAGTTACTGCTCTGAAAAAAATAACTAGTTACATTACTAGTTACCAAATTGTAAAAGTAACTAGTTACCTTACTTTAAAAAATGTAAAGTGACTGTTTTTGGTCATTTCCGCACCGTTTACAAATGGCCATCTTCCTCTACCTCAGTGATGTCAAAACCATGTGGTCCTCACTCAGCCATTCAGAAAAGATCACCCATCCTCACAAATCACATGACTGTGTCATTCAACCAATCAGCAGGTACCTGGAGTGTACCTCCTGATTGGTTGAAGGAGTCTGTATCAGCACTTACGTTCTAAAACTGATCTATGTTCTAATGTGAAACATACATGTTCCCTTCATCTTATAGGTGTTTTTATTCTAGATTTTACATTTACATATTTTTTTAACCACCAAAGGAACCAAATACTGATACTTCGTTTCCGTGAAGCTGCAGGGAGCAGCGCTGCAATTAGAGTCTGGAAATAAGTTATACGTTCGCTGTACATTACAGTACAATAAAACAAAATAGATGTTTAGACATTTTGACAGGCATTTTTATTGTAGCCTCAACACCTGTGTGTGTGAGACTGTTTATTTCTCTATAAGGCAAGAAGACCCGCCCAGGTCTCTTTCTGATTTGCTTAGCATGAAACGTTAACCTATGTCAACCATCATTGCCCCTATCAATGTAATGATTTACATAGTGCATGAGTTTCACGTAGTTTCACACCATGATTGTAAGAGTTACCACACACAATGATAGGCAGCAGACACAAGCACCATAGGGTGCACTCCCAGGTAGAGAGAAACAGTGTAGATCAGGGGTGGGCAAACTAAGGCCCGGGGGCCACATGCGGCCCGTTGAGCCTTTTTATGCGGCCCGCCATCCCTGTCCAAATTAAATAATTTATTTATATTATAATTAAACTTCCGACTTTTCCCTACAATGCCTGCGTTTCCCCAGTAGATGACATAATAGAGGCTATTAGAAATGTAGTATTTTGGGTTTGATACATGACTTTTACTTGCCATTTATCTTAGCTTACACGAACGCTCCATCTCTCTGCTCTTGACTCGGCCCCGTGTCCAATTTTAGGAGAAATTGTGGCCCGCAGGTCAAAAAGTTTGCCCACCCCTGGTGTAGATGGTCCCTAAATAGTAACTAGTAACGAACCCCCTCACACAAAACTAACGCCGATTTGGAAATATAACGCGTTACGTTATTGGTTACAGAGAAAAGTAGTTGCGTTACGTAAGTCCCAACACTGGTTATTAACATGCTGTAAGTTGCAGTTAAGCATTTAACTTGGCGGGTTCATTTTTCACAGACCAGAAAAACGTGTTTAACAGATAACAATTTCCGCAAGTAGCACTAGTAAAAAGACCTGGAGTTGCCTGCTGGTCAGATTCTCTAACAGTTTATATGGCGCCAAGTCTTCGGCACCAATTGATATTTCTATTTGGCAAAGATTATTGTAGCACAGTTTGAAGTGTAATAATAATTTCAGCACAGACATAGTGCTAATATTAAAGCTACAAGTGTGAAAGTCATGTGTATGTGTGGATTAATAACGGGGGATATAAAGGGGATAAAGGATGTTGTTCATCCCAAGTTTTTTTTGGGAAGTTTTGCCTCTGCATTTAACCAATCACCGTAGTGAGTAGGGGGCAGCCAGCTGAGCCAGCACCCGGGAAGCAGTGTGTGGGGACGATACCGTACTTAGGACACCTCAGCTGTAACTTTCGGAGGATTTGAACCACGGGCCTTGCCACCAACTCCCCCCTAACGATTACAAATTAGAAAGCTGTTGTGAATTATGTTCAAAATTCAGAGAGGATATGACCCTCTCTTTCACAACTTGTCTTCCACCCTTTAGTGTATCTGCTTTAAATTTGATTACGCTACGTCTTGCCTCTCCAGCCAAAAAGTTGTGACACATGAAAAATTTAACAGATGAAATCCAAAATTCCTTTTTTTTCTAGATTTCTAAACAGGTTTAACATCACATATGTAAGAATAAGAAAAAGGATTTGTGCAGAAAAAAAATACATATGTGTTGTTATTGTGTAAAAGTTCACTCTGCAATCGATTTATGTATAAGATTATAATTCATTAAAACTGTGACTAGATAAAGTAAAATCTAGTCATCTAGTCCTCTGGTCATCTGTAGATAAAAGTTGGTTCTCCATTATTTAAATTGGCGCAAAGTCCTGAGGTGGAAGACATCTGTTGGACAGTACAAAGTTGGAGCATCTGCAGAATGATCAATTTGATCGCATTGATCAAATACCAAATAAAGAGTATATAAATACTTCATAGTGTTATCCATGGTCATCTTAAAAAGAATGAAAGCCCTTGCTTGATAAAGTGACTTACAGAGTAATGCATTTCCTTTGGGAAGAAAGAAGCCAATGGTGAAAACAATAGGTCTTGGTGTTATGTGGTAATGTTTTGTAATGTTATTCAGTTTTAACTCCAACAAAGTTGTTCATGTGCATCTAACTGTTTTGTTAACACTGGACAGGAATTGACTCATTAGGACCAGGGGTTTTCCTGGCTGCCTGCAACTGCAGGAACAGAGGATTTGGCGCAGAGTTGGTCAGCGGTAACCATGACAACTCAGGCCCAAGGTAAACAGTAGGAGCAGTGTTTGAGCTGAATCGAGCTATGTCTACCCTCGTCTCCAACATAGAGGGCTTTGGCGAAAGCAGTCTTGTGTAAATATAAGAGTGTCCATTCATATCTAAAGAGAGAAGAGCACTTTATTCACTGCCTGGCTTGAAGGTCGGATGGTGGCACATTTCAATATTATATGAAGCAGGAGTAAAGGAGGTGTATTGTACTGCGCAAATTAGACCTAGTGGTGTGCGATGTTGAATTGTGTTTGTGTGAACAATGGTTGTTTGATAGCATTTGTCTCTGGAACAATGAATTGTTTGTGGTGAGCTGACACACGGTATGAATCAGCCAATATGTTGTAATTGTGCGCTGCTCAAACATCATTTATCCCATGATTTTTTTTGACCACTAACCTTTTTATCTGTGCTTTACTGTTCCTACTGGATTTGCCTTGTTTTTATTTCTGTGAACCTTTTTCAAAGTTGTTCTGTTTGGATCTTGGAATGTGACATTTTATGCAAAAGCTGAGGTCAGGTTTTTTGGTCCACATAATTATGACTGGTGCAAATAGAATAACTGCAGTCATCTGTTCTGTTGCAACAGCCATCCTACTTCTACTGCCTTCTAAAGGATTGGTCATCTGACAACTACAACTGCAACTGATATATGCTCTAAACATTAAATTACACTGATAAAAAAGTTTTAATTTCTTGCAGTTAATTAATAACCAGTTTGGTCAATTAGATAAAGTGAATTGTATTGCTGTTGTTCACAAGCTAAGTGCATACAACTATAGCAGTGGTGTTAAACTTAATTTCACAGAATTAAAAACTTGTGATTATTACATGAGTCACAGGCCAAACTCAATGTATATTGAGAAATTAACTATAAATGTTCACATTTTCCCTTACACCGGATATTAATTATTGTTTTTT
The DNA here is from genome assembly GCA_016785265.1 of Paraplagusia blochii. Lineage (NCBI taxonomy): Eukaryota > Metazoa > Chordata > Actinopteri > Pleuronectiformes > Cynoglossidae > Paraplagusia > Paraplagusia blochii. The sequence continues at coordinate 166,448 of JAFBJS010057801.1, forward strand.
TCATGTGGAAACACTGAAAACTGGAAGTTAATAGTATTACCACATGAGAAATTACATGAGAAATAATTCACTCATTAGTGGTTTTTGACTCTTATTCTGTCTCTTCGCAGTCTTTTCAGATAATTTTTAATGTACAACTTTCCAGATAACAACAACAAAAAGCATAGATTATTAATAATAATACATTTAATTTATAATGCACTTTCCATCCCTGGGATCTCAAAGTGCTACAGACATAAAGAGAACAAATAATACATAAATAGCAATAAAATCACAGGACTGTGGCTAATGACAGCTGAATGCGTCCTGGAATAAAAAGGTTAATATATTAATATTAATAGATTTGTTATATTAATATAACAAATCCTGGCAGTATATAAGGGCTACATACTGGTGGGCCAACTCTAGTAGTACACATTTGATTTTATCTCACGGGCCAGATATAATTACACTGCGGGCCGGATTAGGCCCCCGGGCTGCAATTTGACATAAAGCAGAAACAATTTCCATCAGCTTTATCCTAAAATTCTCCTTTCAAGTGGGTCTTTCACTGTTTCATATGGTGGCTGAGATTTCATTTTGTTTGACATATACCAGGTGCTGGACAAGCACAAAGCCCTGGACAGCATGGTGGATCTTCTGCAGGTGTACCCAGAGGAGGACGAGGCGTATGGAGAACTGCTGGAGGCCACAACTCAGCTGTACCACTACCTGCTCCAACCGTTCCGAGACATGAGGGAGCTGGCAATGCTGCGCAGACAGCAGATTAAGGTAACGTGCACTTACGCAAACATACAATTACACACACACACGTGCACACAGCGCCATCTGCTTTAGAGCTTGATTTAAGCAGGTTTACACTTTGGTTCAGTCAGCAAACTGGCCTGAAGGACACTAATTGGTATGATGATGCTGCTTTTCTGTGGTACTGTCCCCTGAATAGAGCACCGTCTTTCACTGTAAGTGCTGAGACATCAGCCTTGAACCACTCGGTGATAAATTCCTGCTGTGGTCTCTGCCTTTAAGCCCACTGTAATGGCATTAGCAATGGCTGCTCTGGTTACATTGTGTGGTCGTGGCATAGAAGCCCATCTGCGGGACCCTGTAACTCTGCTGTGGGAGGTAGGGGATCAGCCTAGGAGGCTTTTTTCCTCTGCCCAGAGCGGATTAACAAGTATAAGTATTATTCCAGCAGCCACTAAACTACCCAATGATTCAGCTACCTCAGCAGAATCGGCTGCATTTTTGTTTTTGGTTCATATGACGCCTAATTAAACAAAATAATTGAGGTGATTTTAACTCATCCTCCTCATACTCTACAGATTGACAGGTGATTCATCACCACTACAGGTCCAGAGCTTAAGCTCTACTCTCTGTTTCTTCACTTTTACTGAACTGTCAGGAGTGACATAACAATGACCCTGTCTTTAAATTTAAGAAATTTGACGGCAAAGGGATGAAAATGCCACCTGTGAAATTGCTTTTTTAAACATGGATTGTACCTAGAAAATAAATTAAAATCTAATATAATCTGAGAACTACGCACAGCTGCTGTCATGTGAGCTGAGGAATGAGTTGCATTTCACATGTGTCTGTTGCAATAATCCTCCCTCTTGAATAAGAATAAACAGCACAATAAAACAAATCCCTGTAAAAGTTGAAGAGAATTAGTATTATCTTCTTTTCCTTTCGGCTTGTCCCTTTTTTCAGGGGTTGCTACAGCGAGTTAACAATTTATCCTCAATTCTAAATCCAACTGCCTCCATGTCCTCCCTCATTGCATCCATCAATCTCCTCTTTGTCTCCTACCTGGTAGCTCTATCTCTAGGATCATTCTTCTACGAATGTATCCACTTTCCCTCCTCTGAACATGTCCAAACCATCTCAATCTGGCTTCTCTAGCTTTTTCTCCAAACCTTCCTGTCTGTGTTGTCCCCCCTAATGCCCTCCTGTCCACCCTTGTCTCTCTCAAAGAGAACCTCGACATCTTTAACTCTGCCACCTCCAGCTCTGTCTCCCGTCTTCTGCCTATTACTAGTTCCTACCTATTCCTTGTAATTATGGCTGTGTTAAAAGGCTGTGACATTAAATGTGAACACACCATGGGTATCGTTCCTATACATTATATTTGTGTGCCTGATATTTTGCATGTTTTTACATATTGCATATGATATACTGTGACTGTATTATTACCCGTGAAACCATTGTGCTACTAATAATGACAATGAAACTTGTGGTTGAAATCCGTGTTGGCGTTTTTAAAGCTGGAAACTGTAAAGTCCCACTGAGACAGGACTGACAAGAAACTATTGCTGTATTGCTATTGCACAGACTCACAGCTTTCCCCCCACTGTTGGACTGAGAGCACTCTCTCCTCCCTGACCCACATTCCTCACACAGTATGATGATCCAGCATTGTCTAACTAAAAAAAACGAACTGTGCGGGTGTGTTCATGGTTTTTTCTTTTTTGTGTGTAAATTCTTGCATAAATGTAGGTCTATGTTTAGAAATTGGACTAAACCACATGCAGCATAGATTCTTAACATTTTGTGATACTGCATACAGCTTTATTGTTATTTCATAAGCCTAGTGAAAATATAAATCCTTCCTCCTATTACAGCCCTTCATTACATTTTGGTAAAAGGAAGGTTTAAAGTCTTTTTGTTTCTCCGAGCAACATACGTCACTCCTTTACCGAGGAATCTCCATGATTCAAGGCTTGGAGCTTCACCACCTGCTCCCCTCAGGGCAACTCAACTCAACGGCTGAAAACAAAGCTGTATGCAAATAAACTATTCATGTCAGCAGAGGCAGGTTGGTTTTCTCAACTGATGAGTCAGGGAATCAAAGAGATGTTTCACTGCACTAAGGAAGGTGAAAAGACAAAGGATATTCAGAGATAATTTTAGGATTTACATTCACTTTGCATGGAGTGTTAGGGTGTGACAGAGAGAAGTTCATAAAACATGTTTGAGTATTATAATAAGTACTGCTAAACAAGATTTTGTCTAAGTTTGAATAAACACCTCCTATTCTTGTGGCAGGGCTGTATGAACCGTAACAATCTAAGGCGTGTTTTCAACAAATTTAAACAGAAAAGTCTTGGTATTTTATTTTTATGCTGTGTTTATATACAAAAGATGTTTAACAGGGTTTCTTTCATTTGATGCTCTCAGGTACCATCAACAAACTGGTCTGCTGAGTTTCACTGTACGTGCAACAGAAGCAGAACATTAATAGCACAAACATGATGTTCATGAAGTCATCTGAGGTTAAAGCTCTTCTGACCTGAAAAGTTCTGCTCTGGGTTAAATAAATAAACCATCCACAGTAAAGATATGTGTAGCATAAGACTAAAAGTTCGTCCAGGGATTCCACCTTGTACAATAAACAGCGATGGCCTGCTAACACAGGATTTGTGCAGATTCACTGTGATGGTAAAAATGGCCAAAATCATATCTGAAACACACCTGAAAACAACTACAGTAAAAAGAGTACTAGGTCAAAGGAGAATCTGTCCAGCAAGCGAAGATGCCAGGTCCTGTGTTTATAAAAAAAAGAAACTTCTTTTCCTTTCGGCTTGTCGCTTTTTTTCAGGGGTTGCCACTGCGACAATCAACAATTTCCATTTCACCCTGTCCTCTGTATACTCAACTCTAACTCCACCTACTCCCATGTCCT
>JAFBJS010057801.1:170158-271259 GCA_016785265.1 Paraplagusia blochii
GCATCCATCAATCTCCTCTTTGTCTCCTACCTGGTAGCTCCATCTCTAGGATCATTCTTCTACCAATGTATCCACTGTCCCTCCTCTGAACATAACTATTTCAATCTACCTTTTCCTCCAAACCTTCCTGTCTGTGTTGTCCCACTAATCACCTCATCCCTGATCCTGTCCATCCTTGTCTCTCCCAAATATCTATCATCATTAACTATGCCACCTTCAGCTCTGCCTTCTGTTTTCAACCTATACCTATTAGAAAAAAAATATATATATAATAAAGTAAAAAAAAAAAAGAAATGAAGTAGGTCCTTCTTCACAATAAACTTCACAATCTAGACACATTTCTAACTAAAGTACTGTAGACACACTCAACAAAATATGTAAGCAATACAACAAAATATTATCTGCCATAACATACTTGTCACAAACCTGGAGCAATCATATGTGAATCACTCAGACATTTATTTAGGATCTTTTGTTGAGACTTACAGTCTTAACAACTTAGTCCCAACACCAAAATAAGGTTCATCTTATTACCAGGAACTCCATGATAAACAATGTGATGCAACTTTTGCACCTCAGTCCAAGTGAAGAGGTGAATGACACAGCAGGTGGGCAGAAGAATGAATGGGACTCAACTGACTCATTAACAAAGGGTGCAGTGCGTTCAGGTGAATGGTGCATTGTGGGATGGACCTATTACATGTCAGCACAGTGCAGTTGTAGGGTCCTGTTTCCTGGGGGTCAGGGTCCTGGCATGAATTAAATATGTGATAGAAGAAGGTGAGCACCAGGTACTGTTTCACAGCTTCTGGGGCTATCACATGGCAACGGTTGTCAGGGTGACTGAGTAGAGCACTTTAACAGAGCCGGGGTGTCTTTGTTTATTTGGATACAATAAAACTAACAAAGATTTCTGGAGCATTGGGTTAGAAATATGATTAAGTAACAAACAAATGGCAAAAACTTGCAGAACCCCACTTACTTTCAAACAAAAAAGATTATGCTGTCAAAAATAATTAACAGAGTTAGTTATGACTTGTTTTTATCCAAGGCTAGGAACTGTTGGTGTCTCCTTAAAAACTAAAAAGAATCATTTAAATCTATACAAAATGAATATCTAAAATGGATTGAAATAGAAAATTGATGAATATCTAAAATGTCTAAGCTAAATGAATTGAAAACATTAAAATCATGCCAAAACAATCTGTCAAATTGCTGTTAAAATCAAAAAGAGAAAACACTGAGAAAAGCAACCAAATCTCTATTATTTTAGTTCACTGTTTTGTGTGACAATTTGGCAATTTGTTAAGGTATAGTAGCTAAACAGTAAAGTTTTAGTGATTATATGTAGAAGAGTAGATTATAACAGTGTTCCGCAACCTTTTTTGTGCCACGGACCGGTTAAATGTGTTTTTCATGGAGCAGTCATTAAGTTGTGGCAGATAAATACCCCTTTATTAAAAGTTAATTTTCTGTGTTCTGAAACATTTTCCTACCTATAAAATCTTCCTACCCAAATTAACTGTGCATGCACACAACAGGGGTTTCCCAAGTGCACACAGCCTATAATTTTCTCCGACCACACTGGTAGAACCTTGTATCATAGAATCTTGTATCAATGACTCTGTGTCATCTTGAGTTTATTGTTGTTGTCTTCACTGAGAAAATATTTTCTGATCAAATATAGTTGCATTATTGATGATGGAATCCAAGCCATTCTAAGTTTTTTTGTTGATATGGGTATGGACCAAGTGTAAGTAATAGCCAAATGGGCCAAAAGGAAACATTATTTCTCTGTGGCCCAGCACCAATTCACCCACGGAACGGTATCAGTCTCCGGCACGGGGGATGGGGACCACTGGATTATAGAATTCGAGCTAACATGCAAAGAATATAAACAGCATAAATGGTCTTGCACATTACAAGGTAAATGGTTTCATGTATGTTTTGAGTATACAACAAAATTTCAATATAAACACATTCAACTGTAAGGCAGGTAAATGGTAGGTCACATTATGTTGTAGACAATGGGTTTTCAACCGGTTCGGAGATGTACTTCAGTTTTACTAATTTACGTAACTTTAAAAAAAGTAAAAAATAATCTTGCAATGCTTTAATACAATAGGTCATTCTGACTCAAATAAAAAACAGGATATATTCAAGAGATGTTTATTTTGGAAAAATTAATGATCCTTCAATGATGACCAGTAATTACCAGTACTCCTTAATGAGTGATACTGACCGACTGGTCCTTGGTACAAAAAAGGTTGGGTTAACAGTGTCTTAGCTGTTGCTGACTGATAATGATGTCACCGTGTTAGTGACAAAAACAGGCTTTTTTTAAGAAAAAAAAACAATGAGATAAGGCTTCTCCGAATGCACACATGCCCTAATCACTCAGCCATGTGAACTCAGCTCACTCCTATTTCCAGCAATCTGTTGCATCTGTGTTGTGTTATCAGCAGCTGTTTTCCAAAGGTGCTAAAAGGAATTTGTTTGGGATATAAATTATTGTAAGAATAAATACATTCACAAATGACTGGATAATTTGAAAGCGTGTGGTGGACTATTCTTAGCCGAGTTTACAGACATTGTAACATTAACAACTTAGGCTCTCAAGTAGCCATAGAGATCAACACAAAAGCAAAGGGTTGTGAGTCCACAGTTGGCCTTCGTTGACCTCTAAAGTCCGTCTTAGATGAGTAGAGATGAATGACTGGTGCTTACAATGTTTGCACCACAAGGGAGTGAAGAGCAGATGGGTGGGATTAGTGTAAGTAACCTTTTGAAACCAGAATCCTGCAGGTGTACTGTTAGGAGTCATTTATATTTTATAATAAACACTTTTTGACTCATAAGATAGCATCCTTTGTACAGTATAACAGATCACAGAGGAACTAGCCCATAAAGCAAAAATAAAACAAAAAATGTAGTTCTGGTTGCATTACCACAGCACAATAGGTTTCCTCTACAATTCTCTACTGGATACAGTTTGTTGCCATTGCTTATTCATCATAAGCTTTATCGTCTAGACCAGCGTTTCCCAACCTTTTTGCGCCACGGTCCGGTTAAATGTCCAGTCTTTAATTTGTGTCAGATAATTACCCCTGATTAAATTAAAATGAAAGATATTGTGGATTATTTTCCTACCTATAAAATCTTCCTACCCCAATTAACTGTGCATGCATGCAACAAGGATATCTGAAGTGCACACAGCCTATAGTTTTCTGCTACCAGACCGGTATACAAGGTTAGTATCTTGTATCAATGACAAATCATTGACAATAGTCCAAGTCTATCTGCGTCATTTTTAGTTTATTGTTGTTGTTGTTACTGTGAAAATATGTTCTCATCAAATATAGTTGCATTATTGATGATGGAATCCTGGTCATTCTATTGTTAAGAATATGGGTCCAAGAAAAAAAGCATTATTTCTCTGTGGCCCGGCACCAATTCACCCACAGACCGGTGCTGATGCAGTAGTTGGGGACCACTGGTCAAGACCAGCTGTCCCATACCTTTTTTGCACCAAGCTATGGCCTTAACTGAAATCCCAAATGTGACTCCAACACCCCGCTGGATGTAGGGAGTTGAGCGATAATGTTCTTTTCCAGCTTACAGCAACTTGTGTGCACAATAAACTCGATTTGTGTTTCAAGGCATTTCAACATTTCAACATATTGGTGTCTGATGTCACCATAGACCTAATGTCCAAGAGCTGGTGTCAGTTACATCATTTCTATTACAAACTCAAATATGTTTTCCAATGCAGCCAAGGTCAGACAGACAAAGGCTGATGAAGCCTTTTTCAGTCTCTCCTATAATCTCTCCTTTCCTTATCAATGTGTTCACAGCACTCTAAGCGTTGCTAATGTACATGCAGTCTCTGTAGAAGGATGCCTTAATAGTTAGCTCATGCCTAAGTTATTATTATTTTTTTTTTTTTACAATTTTCTTCAGTATTTCTTCCCTTTGGCTTTCTGTCACTCACTGATGTAATCTCCTCCTCAACTCATTTTCAGCTCCACCTCTTAGAAAAAAAATCCCCTTTCTGTTCTTGTGCCTCACGTGCAGACGCACACTCCCAGGGCAGAGCAGTTAATATGCTTCCCAACATAAGTCAAGGTTTTTGAGGTTTGTCAGTGATTACTATGCCCTTGTTTGTTTTTTAAGCACCTATTCACATCTGTTTTACATCAGGGTAGAAATATAAACGGTGGGTTGTGCATGAGGCCTCTCACAGGGAGATGACTCTGTGTTCACTTTGTTCCTGGGAGCTGTATTTCTCAGTAAACTTCCAGGACAGAGCTCTCCACGTGGCACCGTTATTACTCTGGTTCTCACTTGGCCTGACAGGAGTTGGTGTGCTTTAAGGAACCACCACGTGATTTAAATAAAGAACAGAATCACTGTTTCAGCGTCTTTTTTTAAATTAAAACGCTCCTACCAGGTCAGTGAACTAGTGTTACTTTACTCATTAACAAAACAGTAAGATCAGTGTTTTTCAGCACCACTTTTCGCCATCTAGTGGACAACGTGGGTAGTAACAGAGAAGAGAAGTGGGTGATGTGGATATGGAATATACTGTACATGCGTCACAGCTACAGAGAAAATATCTTGCTGTTTTTAATTTTTTATTCAAGATTATTTTTAATTATTGTCCAGTAAGACAGCCAACAGTCACATATACACTAGGCCAAAATCTCCCTGTGTAACTTTTTCACACTTTTTACCTTTTGCAATCAGTGTTTAACTACAAGGATACAATGATACATTAAGGAATTTTAATTCTAAAATAAATAACAGAGTATAAGAACAGGACATCTACAGTTTGAAAATTATTTCAACACAAAAACCATTACGATAGCTCTTTGACATAAACTGTCTACTGTGAAATTTGAAGAACATAATAATAATCTGCCCTGATATTTTGCAGTTTGGGCATCCATCCTAGTCAGTACTTAGCAAAGTAACCCCACCTTCCTACAGATATCACTTTGCTACTGCAACACACCCACAGCCCTGATAAAGTCAAACGCACTGTCACGCTGTTTTTTTTAACACAGTGCTTAGGTACCCCTTGATTAGCCCAACTCCCTGAATTTTCCTAATTAATACAACCAGGATACTCACTAACTCTTGTAATTTTATATTGCTTGAAGAGCTCTATTTTTCTTTAGTATTTTCTTTTTTTTTTTGCTTTAACAAGGTTAACAATTGACTAATTATTGCTTCAAATCTCAAAATTCTAAGGCCTTCAATCAATGACAGACACACACACACACACACACACACACACACACACACACACACACACACACACACACACACACACACACACACACACACACACACACACACACACACACACACACACACACACACACACACAGAGTGCCATGAATATAGCCATCTTTTTCATGATGACTACAGTAGAGTAAATGAAGGCACCGTATTTATGAATGTAGAATGTTAACACTATGAAACCGACTGTCCATTTCATGATCTGATATAAGGATTTACACGAAGCCAACTCCCTGAATTTTCCTAATTAATACAACCAGGATACTCACTAACTCTTGTAATTTTATATTGCTTGAAGAGCTCTATTTTTCTTTAGTATTTTCTTTTTTTTTTGCTTTAACAAGGTTAACAATTGACTAATTATTGCTTCAAATCTCAAAATTCTAAGGCCTTCAATCAATGACACACACACACACACACACACACACACACACACACACACACACACAGTGCCATGAATATAGCCATCTTTTTCATGATGACTACAGTAGAGTAAATGAAGGCACCGTATTTATGAATGTAGAATGTTAACACTATGAAACCGACTGTCCATTTCATGATCTGATATAAGGATTTACACGAAGACTAAACTTCTGATCTCCTCTGCACTGTTGCAGATCTCTCTGGAGACAGAGCGACTAGGTCCTCGTCGTGTGGAGGCCCTGAAAAAGGAGGACGAGGAGTGGCAGAAGAAGGCTCACAGCGCCATATTGTCCATACAGGAACTCACTGTCAAATTCTTTGAAACCACAACTCGGGCACAGAAAGGTAAACTATGATGTATGCATTTCCAAAAAATGTAAATTCCTAAAACATGTCAACGAGGAGAAGAAGCATCATCTTTTTTTCTAGCATTCAAGCATTGCGGGTTTTACATTAAAATTTTTACATACAGTTAAAATGTTTGTAATATCGGACAATCAATTTGCACTGAGATTCTTTATGCATTCAGAAATCACCTTAATGATTAGTCATTTAGTACACAACTGACCCATCATTACATCATTCATAAACTACAAATACTGTTTCCCATATTAGACATTAACATTGTGTACATGTTGCAGCTTTGTATGATCGTATGCGTGCTGACCAGAAGAAGTTTGGCAAATCGACGTGGAGAGCAGCTGTGCAAAGGATGGAGCGGCTGCAGCACGCCGTCTCAAGAGAAACTCTGCAGATGATGAGAGCCAAAGAAATCTGCCTGGAACAGAGGAAACATGGCCTCAAGGAAGAGGTAAGATGACCTGTATTTGTTATTTTCTAAAGGTCTGGATGTAATTTACAAGCTAGTTTAAAGGCCAATTGCGACATGTGAGAGGGATAGAAAAAGTTGACTTTGGACATGAAAAAAAGTATAATTTCATGATATCCTGGTCTAACAGTATCAGTAGATCCATTGGACATGTAGACACAGGAGTCAAGTATCCAGTTGACGCAGTAGATCAATGAAATGATTGATTTTAAATAATTGAAAATGGACATTTATGTGTATCTTTTCTTCCAGATGCAGACCCTACAAGGTGGAGAGGATGCTATGCTGCGTTTGGACCAGTTGGAGGAGCTGTACTACGAATTACAGCTTCAGCTATACGACATCCAGACTGAGGTGTTGAGCTGCGAAGAGCTGCTGCTCACTGCTCAACTGCAGAGTTTGCGCCGGACAATGACAGGTGAGTATGTGTGAGCCTCGGTGTGAGACAGCGTGGTGTATCAGTATCACTGATATTATATTATTAAGTTCTTTTGATATGAAATGTTTCTCTCTGATACTCTATAAAAACAGGCGTTTACAAACTTTTTTTGGTCACCAGAGTGCCAGGACGAAGTTGTTTACTACGATGCCTATGAAACCCCAGATGCCATGAATGGAGAAGAAGACCCCGCAACTCCACCACCTCCTCTCAGAGATGATGAACTTGTTGTTCTGCGGCAGAGGACAAGGCATCTGGAGGCACGCAGAGGTCGCATCACTGCCAAGAAAGTCTACCTCAAAAACAAGAAAGTAAGTACAAGATCAAGGGGGTTCCGATCAATAGGGTTTTGTACTGCTTGTCAATGAAGATATCACTAACAACCACCTATGTATTTTACAGGAAATCTGTATCGTTAACCACAATCAGAAGCTGCAGCAGCGCCATGGCAGCCTTGCTGACTGCACTTCTCAAGCACTGACACAGGTAACAGTCACGCACCTAACATGAGTTGATCGGATGAATGAACAAAACACTTTTTTTCACTTGTGTAAATTGTGTGTTGGGTCCGTTTGGATAAAGAGTTCACTCCCCTTCTTTTAAACCATTTGCTGTTTAATCAAAGTGAACAGTGAGTAGTGTAAATAATTCTAATTCAAGTTAGAAAATATAACTATTTTCTATAGTATCTGCCAATTACCTCCATCTGAGCTTGAAAGACTTGAATGGCCGACACATTAAGTAACAGTTTTTACCAGAAATGTCCACGTCAAGCAAATGCCAGTACTATGTTATTGGCTTGGAAGTCTAACTGTGTTACTGTGTGCCGAAAAAAGGTTATATGGGGACGGGTGGGTTAGTGGTTAAGGAACCGGACTGGGGTCAGGACGGCTCTAGGATCAAATCCACCAACTGCCAAGTTATCACTCACTCCACACTTTGGTGATGGGTTAAAGATAGTTGTGTGCAGTGGTGTGGATCACAATGACAAGGAGTTTACTTTTCTTTTCTTTCCTTATCTGTTAAGGAGCCACAAACTCTTTTAGCACAGAAAACTAATCTTGTCAAAGCTGTGTGGCCAAATAAAGCCATGTTGCTATTGCTGTAATGATAATTGTTCTCACTCATTGTCTGTTACAAATTGAATTCCTACAATAGTAAGAGTTTGTCGGCTCTTGAAAACAGTTTACAAAAGTTATACTTCCTTCCACCCATCCATATTCTTCAGCTTATGTGTACCGGGCTGCAAGGGCAGTGGTCTCCAAGACTGCAGTTTACCATCTGCACCTTACTCCTGCAGACTGTAACCACTACAATGACATTTTCTCTGCTTGTAAAGGAAACGGAAACGATAGAAGAGGATGAAGCCAAACAAAATGCCAGAGTGAGCCAGGAAAGGCAAAGGACTCTGGACAGACTCCGCAGCCTCAAACAGGTAAAATACTGACTACATGAAGTTCAACAACAGAGCACTGACAGTGAATAAAGCATCTAAGTAATCTTTTTTTCTCCCTCACACAGCGTTACCCAGGCCAGGTGACCCTCAAGTCTAGCCGCCTGCGTCTGAATCCGACTCACGGTCGAAGAAAAGTGGGACAGCAGCCCAGCACGCAAGCCGCCAGTGTTCAGACCGACTGTACCTCAGACATCCCCCATCTGTCTGCTCCTCCTCCTCCTCCACCTGACTTTTATTGCTGCGACAGCATTTCTTTGCCAATGGCTGACCTTGAAAATCTCACCTCCTCGCCTCCCTTCCTCTCGCTGCCTCCTCTCACAGCTTCCCCATCTGCTCTTTTGACAGCGCCCCCTCCTCCTCCCCCGCCTCCCCCACTTCCTCCACCACCACCACCACCACCACCTCCTTCTCTGGAGGACCAAAATCAGGGTGATTTCAGGGGGCAGGAGCCCACCGGGAGCCCTGTGAGACAGCACACATGTGACTCTGAATCTCCACCGCTGCCTCTCGCTCCATTTTCGCCTCGATTCTTTGACAGTAGCCAGTTGTTGACAGCACGGAAGAAGCTAAGAAAGACGGCCTCACTGGACTCCACGCAGTGGAGGAGAGGTGAGGAAGCGGCTGCTTGAAATTATGGGTTCACATAATTTTTGCCCAACCTGTTCATAACCTTTTTCTTGTCCTTAGAAGAGTCTAACAGTTTTATGCCTATGTTTGCAGCAAGCTCACCCATGGATGAAGTTCTGGCTTCCCTCAAACGTGGCTGCTTCCACCTGAGAAAGGCTGAGCTGCGTGTCCTGGCCCCTGACCCTGATGATGACACCAACAACATCCTGGCTCAGATCAGACAGGGTGTCAGGTTGAGGAAAGTGCGAACTCGCCCTGAGCAACAGCAACGAAATAGCAAGAGTTTCCCTCACTCCACTGACGCTCTAACCCGGAGCATCCACGAGGCCCTGAGGAGAATTAAGGAGGCGTCCCCAGAATCTGAGTCAGAGGATGAAGGGCTTCCATGCACTGACTGGGAAAACTAGTTTAACATTTTTTTTTAATTATTTTTAATTAGGGCCAGGAGCCAAAATGATGAGACATTATGGCATGAGATAAGTCATATGGACGCCTGATGAGAACTTGCAATTTGAACAAAGACCCTTGATTTATATAGAAGAAACAGTCTTTTTTAAACATTTGTGTGCGTTTTTAAAAACAGACCACTGATTTTTTTTTTTTATGTTGCTGCTGCATCTCTGAGACAACCTCCAACTGAATCCATCGACATGATTGGAGCCGTACTGTACTGTAGCTTGCTGTGATTGGTTTGTTTGTAGAAGTGAGTATTTGATTTTGTTTTTCTCTCACTCTCATTGATGCATTAAGAGTTCTGACACAGAGCAGTGGGTGATCCTCAATCACATAAAAAAAACAAACATTCCTAAATCAAGCCGTTCACAAGGTACCAGTACTGACTGGAAACAGAGACAGAGCCTGAAACGCAGATATTCACCATATAAACATGCGAACAGCAGTTATACAAGGAAAAATATATATAACATAGTCAAATCCACATTTCAGTTGATTGCCAGAGGTTTATCTGATATATTTACTGTAAAAATCCAGGTCAACAGACGTTCTTTTTTTTTGCACACTACTCAATACATTAGTAGCAAGAATGCTGGACTTACTCAGCCACTCGTTTCCCCTCACATCAAGGGAGATATGGCCCGACTTGTGACAGTTTTCAGGAACAGGACAAAAAAAAAAATCACATTAAAATGTTTACTTTCTAATCACCTCAAACAGCCCAGACTGAAAGAAAAGTCTTACAGTAGACTTCAGCTTATAAATTTATTCAACATCAATCACACAAATAACCACATCAAGTGGTACTAGATATGTAGGTATGAGAATACTATCATAGGCTTGAAATATTTCTTTTTGCTTGTATTTATTGTGGCAAATGTGTTGTCTAGTTGCTGCGCCTAAGGCTGACCAGACAATTGTATGCCACACATCATTTATGGGTAACAGTATTTTATAAATATTGTTATCATCATCCTCTTAAACACTTCCTTAACTTGTTGGACCTGTTAGTGCTGATCCGTGTGGCCATTAGTTGTTGTTTGTTGTCATTTTTATTTTCTTATGAAACCAGCACCAGCACTCATCTGCACGTTTGGACACTTTTTTTCAACAGCATTTTAAATCATATATAATACAGGGTTTAGGTAAATTAAGAATCATATATAAAGAAGTGTTTTCTAAAATATGTATTTAAAACAAGAGAACCTATGTCGATAAGCTGATCTTATTACAAATAGAAAAATTAGCCCAGCCACATGTTCAAATTGTCAGTGCTATTTTCTTACACCACATTTCTTCCTCAATATATGCTAATTTAAACAAGATTACAATAAGAGTTTAAGTTTAGGTGTGATGCAGTCCTGGCAATGGCATTATATTATATAATTATATATATTATCTGCCATAAAACAATTAAAACTCAACCTAATTTACTGACTTAGTAGTTTATATTGTTTGTTATATGTTCACCAACTGCCATTATCTTTATGGACATAAAAAACATGAAATGCAGAAAAAAAAGCCACAATTCAAGGCCCATGTCATAGCCTTTTTTATATTTTTTTTACCATTGCAGATGGAGTGGAAATGACAGTGATAAGTAAAAATGTCAGTAAAAAAAATCAGTATAGTTATTTAGGAAAAATAAATATAGATTTGCCTTAAGAGATTATCAGTAATCCTCTTAACATAAAACAGGCACTGCTAATAGATCAAATTATTTATATTTATTTATATTTACATTGATGATTTGCTGTTGATGCTCTGATAACCAAATCTGCATTCATTTTTTTTATATATTGTTACTCTTAATTTGTAAAAAAAAAAAATACATTTGATAGCTTTAGTCTTTTGCAGAAATTTTGTAAGTTATTCCTAACTTACAAAATTTGTAAGTTTTTTTAAAAAAAAATTTGTAGGAGTGGAGAATGGCAACCAATTTGGGGAACAAATGCAACAAAGGTCCATAGTTAATGGTGAACAAAGATATAACTTTGGTAAAATGGCTGTCTATAACGTTAACTCTGTACTCAGTAACTAATAATGTAAACGTGAAACTGAAGTACAATATATGAAAATGTACTCAGTTCAGGAGGCCAAACGGTAATATGGTGCTGATAATAAAATAAAAAAATGTCTACCCTAGGTTAACGAGACAGGGTTTTGTATGGTTTTCAAATAAATGGGGTATAAACTTTATAGGCCAGTGAATGTAACATTTTCTCTCCAGTCCGCCATTTTAATTTTAAGAGGGCCACACTCGAAGTTTAAAGCTATTTTAAGCAACAATTGAGACAATAAGCAACAATTTTGTTAAATGACAAACCCTTGTTTTTTTCACTTGTCTTAAAAAACAAAAGGAAAATATTAACAAACTTCGGAAATAAATTAAAAAGTTTAGGATAGTCGACGTGATGTTTGACAAACCGCCATTAGTTTTCATTAGCATTATTGGCATCTGTGCTATTGCGTTTTGTTTGTTAACTCACCGGAAAGTTCGTCTCTTAACGTCGTCTCCGTCGCCTCCTAGTCCATTTAACGCCAAAAAGGTTTTCACGACAAAAAAATAAATGCAATTCGAACGAAAAATTACGACATTCGGCATCCCATTTATTTTATATTTTAAAAAATAACGACGCCCGTGACTCGTCCAATTTTATTGCGAAGACGTGTGCCCTCTCATGCTGTGTTCACTGACCACGTATCCGACTCGAACACATACGTTTTTACCTTTTCATTATATTCTTTTTTAAAAAAAATCCAACCTTAGTTTAGCAACCTTTGTTTAACAGAGAAATCCTACTTTTCTCTGTTATGTTGCATGGGAGTTTTAAAAGTTTTTGTTTAAAGGCTTTAAAATATTTCAATTACATCTGAATGACAAAACAAGCAGGTTTACGGCCGCAACTGTCAGCGAAAGTGTTGTCACAAATAGGCTTGAATTCTGTCCAATATTAATTGGTAATTTGCTTTGTTGTTTTTTCCATCTGAGAGTTGTTCTTCAACGTTTTTATCGCCGTGTTTACTTTATGCCATTAATGCTTGAGTTTGATTTTGTTTGTTTGTGTTTGAAGGTTTTACTTTTAAGCCAGTGTTTACTGTACTGGAGCATTATGGGAAACAGGGGTTATTTTGTGACTCCGCAGGTACATGTCCTGTCAGGGTTTGGTTTTTTTTTGGTCAGTTTTGATGGCATCCCATGTCATCATGTTGAACTGTCCATCTGTGTCTGTAATTTAGATCAACTACAGACATGTCTATGAAGCAGACATCATTCAATAAGGCCACTGTTCCCTGACATACCAGGCGACACCAGGCCTTTATCGTGTGTTCATGCAGAGTGAACTGGTCAGATGATTCATGCTGTTATATAATCAGAAAATATTAACTTTTCTTATTTTACTTAACAAAAAAAAAAGAAAAACAAGGGATGCGCTCTGTTTCTTTTAACACTAAATTACTGTAAAATATATGGTCTCAGCTGCCAAGTGTGACACTGAACACATCATGCCGCATTGTTCTATCTCAGACTGTGTGATTTTAATGTCTGTTCTTGTACTGCAGATGTCAATATTCTGAACTTCTCTCACCAAAATCAACTTTACTTTTTATTATTATTTTTTTATTGTATGATTTGTTTGAATTCCATCTAAATTTGACTTTTATGACTGTATGCATGTGACTGAGGATGGACCCATCACATTGTGCAATAATGAAGATATGTCTTCAACAAGAGTCAATTAAAAAAAAAAAACACAATTCCAACATTACGATTATATCCGCATGCCTAAATGTATTAAGGTATTTATTGTAACTTTCTGTTTGACATTTAAAGTAAACAAATTTTCCACAATTTTTTTTGGTTTGCTTTTTTGTTTTGCTTTATACAGTACTGCAGCATTCCTCTATGCTTCCTGTTTAAATATAAATATTTCTGTTGTTATATAAATGATTATTAAAGTAAAAAAGTAATGACTTTGGCTTTTCCTTCACTAAATAATCTAGGTAACTGACACCTATGGGATTAACCACTCAAACTAAACAAATTTAAAGGCAAAAATACTTTTCAATATACAGTGTTTATAAACCCGGACATTTAAGGTTTTGTGGATAACTGTAGTGCTGTAGTTTTGCCACAAGATGGCACTGTGGTCAATGCTTTTGCGTTACAGATGGATGGATGATGGATAGATTAAAGGATAGACAGACAGACAAACAGACAGATAGATAGATGGTGAAATAACAAGACATCATTCATTTTCTCCACATTTGCTTTACTATAAACTCGAAATTACAATTATTGTTTTCATATGGTATGACCAACATTTAAAAGAATTATTCAAATGTATTTTATTATTATTATTATAAGCTGTATCATTCTTTATTCTCAACGTGGTAAAGTCACAGCAAGAGTCGTTCAAGTCTCCCAAATGTAACTGAACCAACAGCAAGCCCTTAAGTAGTGTTCTTCAAGAATGATGTACACGGTGTCATTTTTGGCAATAGATAATCCCACAAAACAAAGTACCGCTACCGTTGATGCATCACTGTACCAAAGGCAACATTAGCAAAAATTCTGTACAAGAAATTGTCATTTGGCAAAGGAAAAAAATTCTTTGCAAATAAGATCTTTGACCATCTTTCATATTTAGCATTTTTTCCATACAGTCTAAAAATATTGCCAGTTCTTCCCCAAAATGAAATACCTCAACACCAGCGTACCAAACAATAAAAGGATTAAGTGACAGATGTAAAAGAATTTTTTTTTTGCATTTTTACAGCTTGTATCAGTTTAAATCATAAATTAACAAAAGAAAAAAAATCTAATCATTGCACTTAAAGCAACAGAAAAAGGGGAAATAAACAGGATCATCTGATTCACCCACACACCAACTCCCCTTTACAAGTGCACTATGAATTTCTTATAGTATTATTCTTTAAAAAATATATATACAAAGAAATACTTTAGAATAAAATCACACCTTGACCGGAGTAAAGTTACCTGAAAGTGTTGCTTAGTGTTTGTTTTCTCTTTGACGCTTCTGTTTCGTATTGCTCTTATGGTCTTGAAGAATAAAAGTCATAATGTAGCGTTTTTTTTTGTTTACAGAATGAAACATCTGCCATCTCTGTATAATGTTTCAACCTCCAGAGTTCAAACAATCAGTAAAAGAAGATGGGTGAAGTAAAAAAAAAAAAATCATTCTTGGATCCTCAAGAGTTCATTTGGCTAGGATGACCAAAATCAGTGAAATAAAGGATAGAAATGTCAGCTCCACGTGTATACAAAATTATACCAAAGTGAAGATGTAGAAAAAACTCATCAAAGGGGATGCAGAGGGCAGAGACGGGATAAAAATAGACTGATCAACAGCATCTGTGCTGCGGACTCATGAATGGTCCAGAGTGGACTGGAAGAAGGAGAACAGGTCACAAACGAAGCCCTCTTCACTTAGTATTTAAACCATGTGGACGTATCAACGTGTGTGTACCTTAAATGCATGTCATAAGTGTGTAAACATACACTCAGAAGAAAAATTCTGGTCATGACGGAAGTGAGTGACAACATGCTGCTATGTTTCTCCTCTGGTTACTGTCTCTCTCAACCATCCCTGTCACCCGGGTCATGTGTTTGGCGAGTGTTCAGTATGAATGCGTGTGCATACGTGCGTCTCTCGCTGTCTCTCTCTCTCTCTCTCTCTAGCTACTGCCCTCGATGAGCTTGGCGAGAGAGTCCCGCAGCTCGGTCATCTCAAAGATCTTTGTGTCCAGCAGCTCCAGCAGGGAGCGTAGACTCTTGCGAAAGGCTTCGCTCTCCTGCTGGCTGCTCTCCAGACGCTGCTCCAGGTCGCTCAGCTGGGTCTCCAGCGTCTGGCTCTTGGTCTCAGCCTCCTGAAAATAGATGACATTAATTATTTAATACTTCTTAGGTAAACAGTGATGAGCAAGAAGGAGAAAGAGAGTGAAATAGCTTTCTGCTCTCCTTTGTTTTGTTTAGTTTTTTTTTTTTCAAAATTCAGATGATTTCGTTCTGCAGTCTTAGCTGGGTGTATGGAATTTATTATCAATTAATGAAATATAAATGGATATTTACATTTATGTTTAAGCGTCAATCAAAAAGTGTGACTAGAGCAACATTTTACTGACCTGCAGTTTCTGTGTGAGAGAGTTTTTCTGTAACTCAAACTCATGGGCGCTCTCCACCTCTGCTTTAAGCCTCTCCAGCTCCTGAAAGAACCGTAAACATTCAGATGTTCATGCGTAACACGTTACAGTGTCACACACAGTACCATACCACACCACCCACCTCCTCTTTGGACCTCAGAGTCAACTTCAGCTCTTCTATGGTTTGGTTCAGTTCCGTCTTCTGAGATTTGATGACCGTGGTCTGACCGCTCACACACTCCAATTCCGTCACCTGAAGAGAAGAGTGTTTTTTTTTTTTTTTTTTTTAAGAAACAACAATTGGACTTGAAGAAACCTTCAAGTTTAAAGTTTGTTCAGGTCTCAGGTCGATCATCACCCTTTTGTGTAGCCGCTCCGCCTCCTCCTGGTAGGCAGCCAGCTGCTGCTTCCACTGTTTGACATTGGCTGTGGACTCCAGCAGAGCTGCCGTCAATTTGGCGTTGTTCCCTTTCAGCGCTGCAAGCTCCGCCTCCCAGTGTTTGTTAATGTTGGATGAACTGTACCACGTGACCAAAAGACAAATTCAACATTTTATTTCACAACTTATTTACCTTTGTTATTTTACCATTTTATTTGTGGTGGCATGGTGGTAAAGGAAGCAGACTTGGGTCCACAAGGCTTTAGGTCAGAGGTGGGCAAACTTTTTGACCCGCGGGCCACAATTTCTCCTAAAATTGGACACGGGGCCGAGTCAAGAGCAGAGAGATGGAGCGTTCGTGTAAGCTAAGATAAATGGCAAGTAAAAGTCATGTATCAAACCCAGAATACTAAATTTCTAATAGCCTATTATGTCATCTACTGGGAAAATGCAGGCATTGTAGGGAAAAGTCGGAAGTTTAATTATAATATAAATAAATTATTTAATTTGGACAGGGATGGCGGGCCGCATTAAAAGGCTCAACGGGCCGCATGTGGCCCCCGGGCCTTAGTTTGTCCACCCCTGCTTTAGGTTGACACTGAGGTGCTTTGATCATAGCACTGTCCCCAAGGTGCAGTGTGATTTGGTGGCAGTTGTGGAGACTGCTGCCCCTGAGGGCCAGTAATGATTAAGAGGATGAAAATGAATAAATAAATGTATATTATCATTGTTTGTGTTTTCAATGTTTTTCAAGGGTAAGAACTCATAACAAAAACCGCATTTATTTTACTTTTTCAAACAAATAAGAAAAACAATATATTCTACTCTATATGACAAAATTTTCCAAAACTTTTAATTGTTAAAATAATTGTTTTTGGCTGTTTTTGAGGGCTGGAATGGATTCTTTTTTTTTTTTTAAGTCTCCACGACAGCCACCCAAATCACACTACACCATACTAGCCCCTCATGTCCTTTCTGTGAGCGGCGAGCCCACTGGATTGGGCAGATAAAGACTTGAGGAATCACTGCAATGGGAAAGACTCGAGTCTTTCAGGTGTGGACAAAGTTTTAGGGCTACAAACAGACCCTGATGCCCTGCTTCCCTTTAGCCCACAGATACACTGATCTTATGATGTTGCAGACAATGGGTTACCTGTGTGATAAGGGCAGTGCATTCTGGGAAGGTTCTGCTCTGGCTTCAGAGTGCTGTGGTGTGTCTGGGGTAACTTTTTCCTCACTGGTTCCGTTGATGCTCTCAGGGGTCACAGGTGATAGCAGATCCCCTGGGGCCGACTCCTGGTTGCACAAATCAATGGGAAAGAATATATTGTAATCATCAACGTCAACATACTGAGAGTGAAGGGGAAAATCAGTTTCCGTCTCTGATCACACAAACACAGAAGGTGGAAGGAGACTGACTTGTTTGGCTTTTTCTAAAATGTGAATGAATGAATGATTTCTCTATCAGACAGAAGCAGAAAGTCACTTTACAACCTGGTCTTTGCTGTACATGGATATTAATAAACCGTTTTCAAGCACTGACTGAGCTGAAACCTGCTCCACCATAAAAACCTTGGCAACACTCAACACTCTGCTGTGATCACGACAGAATAAAAACACAGACACACACATACATATAAGGATTCACACCAGGGATTAAAGCGTTGTCTACAAATAAGCTGACCACAGGATATGCAATGATATTGACCAACTGATATTTTTAGCATGATGTTGATGACTATTATGATGTATTATACTTATATTACACAGAATACATAGTTTTAGACTTTAAATTTCTGTAATATTTTCCTACCTATAAAATTTTCCTACCCAAATTTACTGTGCATGAGCACAACAAGGATCTCTCAAGTGCACACAGCCTATAATTTTCTGCTACCAGACCCATATAAAAAATTAAAATCTTGTATCAATGAGTCAGCTTCATTTTGAGTTTTTTGTTGTTGTCTTCGCTGAGACAACTTTCTGTATTAGTTTAGTTCAATGTTTTGTGTGACAATTTGGCAATTTGTTAAGGTATAGTAGCTAAACAGTAAAATTTTGTGATTATATGTAGAAGAGTAGATTATACCAGTGTTCCCCAACCTTTTTTTACACCACGGACCGGTTAAATGTGTTGTACTAATTTCATGGACTGGTCATTAAGTTGTGGCAGATAAATACTGCTTTATTAAAAGTTCATTTTCTGTGTTCTGAAATATTTTCCTACTTATAAAATCTTCGTACCAAATTAACTGTGCATGCACACAACAGGGGTTTCCCAAGTGCACACAGCCTATAATTTTCTCCTACCACACTGGTAGAACCTTGTATCATAGAATCTTGTATCAATGACTCTGTGTCATTTTGAGTTTATTGTCGTTGTCTTCACTGAGAAAATATTTACAAATCAATTATAGTTGCATTATTGATGATGGAATCCTAGCCATTCTATTGTTCAGTTCTTTTGTTGATATGGATCAAGTGAAAGTAATAGACAGATGGGGCCAAAAGGAAATATTATTTCACTACGGCCCGGCACCAATTAATCCATGGACTGGTACTGGTCCCCGGCCCAGTGGTTGGTGACCACTGGTATAAGATACACTGATACATATCTAGCATTTACACACCATTGTGCTCATAGTTCTGAGAAATGTTTACTATTTTTCAAAGGAAGATTCTGCAGGGAAGACACAGCAGGGAAAAGATGAGTGAGTCATAAACTGTGGGCAGGACTGAGATCGAGGATCCACATCAGGGTTGAGTTACGGTAATGAATCTTCATTTGCTTCATTTTTACCTTATTTTTACCAGGTTTGTTGACTGGCAACATGTGGGGTTTTGCAGCACCGGTCTGAGCAGAGGCCGAAACAGGACAGTTTAAAAGAAAAAACAACAACAAAAAGACATGCATACCAATTTGACCAGACCTACACAGAGACACTGTATTAAAACATTAAAAGAGTTCACTACTGTCAGTATTGTTGAAGTGCAAGATACAATTCTGCTCATGTGGGATGATAGAGAAACTTGAAACTTTTTTTTTTTCAAATAAACTACCATGGAAACAGACTTCATGAAGATGATTCCAGAAATATCCCACACGTCTTCTCTTTTTGTGCTTGCGAACTTATACAGAATCGTATCACTCTAATACTCTAAGAGACGACATCTCAATGCTACATCTCTGTCTTCAATTTGTCAATCTCTTTGTCCCTGGACCTGGGACAAACCATGAGATGAAAGTTTGAGTTTGTCTTCTCCGACTGACACCAGTTATAGATGATTTTGTTTCCATGGGTTCTAACCATGGATGTGAATGTGTCTTCAACTGTGACCTATTTTTTTTTGTACTTTTTGATAGCATAAGACTCTCAGAATGCTACACATGTTTTATTGTCCATTACCTGAGAGGGAGTGCTGCTGAGCTCCATCTTCTCCTGCGACTTCTCTTTTGCTAACCGTGCTGCCTCTTTGAACTCAGCAAACTTATCTGCAAACTGGAGACATGACAACGATAATTAACAATTCACAAAGAAATATATTAATAATAAATTATATACACTTATCTGCCACTTTATAAGGCACACCTGACCAACTGCTCAGTGCCAGAAATCTTCTAATCAGCCAATCACATTTAGGCAACTCAATGCATTTAGGCATGTAGACTTGAACAAGACGATTGGCTACAGTTCAAATTAAGCATCATATTTAAGTGACTTTTAAATGTGGAGTGGTAGTTGGTGCCAGATGGGCTGATCTTCCATTGCGCAAACAGCTGATCTACAGGGATAATAAAGCACAACCATCTCTGGGGTTTGTTGTTGATGCAAATGGTCAGAGGTGAATGGTCATACAGGTTATACTGTAGCTGAGGGCGGTAGTAGTGGCCTAGCATTTGGGGAAGCCAACTCAGCAGGTCTTCAGAAGACTCAGTTTGATGCAGTGTGATTTGGGTGGTGCCAACCTTGTGACTCAGATTAGAGATAACCAGATGAAGATGAATGAATAGTTATAACTGGGGTATTTGCGCAGCCTCAACAAAAATGGAGAATAGAAGATTGGAAAATGGTGCCTGGTCTGGTGAGTCTTGATTTCTGCTGCACACGTTCGGTGTCAGATGGATCCATCCTGCCTAGTATTAATGATTCAGGCCGGTGCTGGTGTTGTAACGGTGTGGGGGATATTTTCTTGCCACACTTTGGGCCCTTTAGCACCAACTGTGCATCGTTGCAACACCGGATCCTACCTGAGTATTGTTGCTGACCATGTACATTAGGGCTGGTTTAAAAAAAAAAAATCGATTAATCGATTTGAATCGATTTTTTTGACGATAACGATTCATAAATCCAAAAATTGATCTTTTTTTTCTCCTTCTTTCTCTCATGAACCACAGGTGACTACGTATTTACGTGATTACACACTCACGTGATTACACACTCGCACGTAAAGCAAATGTAAAAACAACATGGCAATAAAATCTAAAATCTAAAACTAGAGTCTGCCTTGTAATTTGCCTTGGGTAAATTTGTGATGGAAATAAATGTAAAAAAAACCCCATCTTTTATTAGCAAATGGATTAAGTTTCAATTTTAACTTTGATTCTTCTGAGAATAACGTTGGTACCAAACTATAATTGATGACAAAAACTGAATCGAAACCTGAAGCGAATCGTTAATTGAATCAAATCGAACCCTTGTGAATCGACTCGAATCGATTTAGAAAATTTGAATCAATACCCAGCCCTAATGTACATCCCTTTACAACCACAGTGTACCCATCTTTCCACCCCGTACTAGCAAGGTGTAACTGATAGAGCGGCCAGTTTAAATCTTACTTGCTAATCAATGTATATTCTTTAATGACATTTCACTAAACAGTTTCTTTGTAATAACGTGACCCAGTGTCCATACCTTGACCAGGTGACTCTCAGATGAGAAGCCCAGGCCATATACGGTGTTTGCCCGGCTGTCGGCCCACTGTCCAAACTTCTGCGATGTCTTAGTGAAAGTCATGTTGGGAGTGATAGTGCTGTTGATAATGGCCTGGGGGGAAGAAATTGAACTCAACATGACTTTAGCACAAACTGTAAAATGGAAGAAAATTTCATGACACAACGTTGTCTCTATCAGTTGGTACAAGTTGCACTTCTTTTCCTTTCGGCTTGTCCCTTTTTTCAGGGGTTGCCACAGCAAGTCAACAATTTCCGTCTCCCTCTGATCTCTGTATCCTCAACTCTAATTCCAACTACCATGTCCTCCCTCACTGCATCCATCAATCTCCTCTTCGTCTCCTACCTGGTAGCTCCATCTCTATGATCATTCTTCTACCAATGTATCCCTCCTCTGAACATGTCCTAACCATCTAAATCTAGTGTCTCTAGTATTTCCTCCAAACTTAAAGGCTTGTTATGTCTGGGAAATACTGCACTATAACCAATCAAGATGGTTGATGAGGTCTTAACAGACAATTCACCTTTTTCTTTGTAGAAAATGTCTTTCAGGTTACAACCTGCTTCTTTGTCTTCTTAAGGAGACTTTATCAGGTTACTTCAATCTTCATGAAAAAAAAAAAAAAAATCGCAAATCACAATGTAGACCTGAGTTTATTGTTTCTGCTCTCTTGTTGGTCTGCTCTCCTTGTCTTCCTTAAAGAACATTTGCTGTCAAAAACTTGAGACTAAATGTCTGCCTCCATATGGTGCCTGTGTCTGGCTGGAACCTACTGTTGTCATTCTTACTGGGCGATTATGTCCCCAAGCTGCAGCCCTCACAATCACTGCTATTTCCAGCTGAAAGCTGCACCACTAACTTAGTTCTCCAACAACAGATCCAGTCGCCCGGAGAGGCTCAGTCTTACATAACCATGCTAACGCCACTCCTGCACCTCGCTCAAGACCAAAATAATCACTGCCACACAGACATGTCAGCCATGGCCGCCTCCTCACTGCCTCAGCACAGAGGGGAAAACAAGTCAGACAAGTCAGTGAGTGAAGAAGTGGGATATACTGTTCTTAAGTGATGTCTGTGATTCTGGAAAATTCAGCTGAAGGGAAGAACTTTCCACCTAAAGTTCCTCCCTTCTGGTCATTTGTCTATTAATCGTTTTTTAATGGTCAAAAACAATGACTAACAAGTCATTAGATTATTCAAGAAAATATTAAAGTTATCGTTGTACCTTCGATCCATCCAGGCTAATGATCCGATACACATTCCTGGTACTGTCGAAGAAGTACGACACAGTTACTGCATGTTTACTTGTCGGAACCCAGTTCTTCTTGGTGGTTGGGTCGATCTGGAAGACGTGGGCCCGTGTGCTGAAGATGGGCTGCTCTCTACAGAGGAGCAGAACAGAAGAGAAAAAAGGAGAGAAAAGGAGAGAAAAGGGAAAAACATAATCTGTAAGCACTGGTACATTTGATTTTTGGCAAAACAATCTTTGAAAAAATAAAAAAATCTCTATAGCAGGGGTTTAAAACTCACAGCCCATGGGCCATTTGCGGCCCGTGGAACAATGTTTTGCAGCCCCCACCCATATGTGAAAGTTGAATTTATAATATTTTATAGATTTGTTCTCCACATTCTATGGTTAAATCCTATAGTTCTCAAAACCCCGACCCAGAGTCTCCTTCTGGTCCAGTGTTGTATTACACAGAATCTATAGGAAACTTTTCTTTTGTATTGAACACTGAAAGCTGACGCTGCCCTTCAGTGAAATGATAGTGTGGATGGTGGCTCTCAACTTTGAGTTTGAGACCCCTGGTCTATAGCATCCACTTTCCAATGGTTCTGACAATGGATATGATGTTAGAGCTAGGCTTTCTTAGTGCTGGAACAAAGACAGGAGTCAGATAATGGAATCGAAATGGCTGCAAATGGCAGGAAAAAAAACAACTGAAGACTGGATTGTCTGCCTGCTAAGCGTGGTGAGAAAGATAAAACTATTTAGATATAAAAAGGAAAACCTAGAGGACTCCAGAGATCATCACAACTCCCACAGACTCTCATAGACATTTTTCAATCTGGTTTTTCTTCTCTGGGCAACACACATGAGAAAGTAAGGATTACACCAATCAACCAACGATGGGCCGATCGATGGGAATGATCACACGGACAAAGATCAATATTATTAAAGCAACTAGCGTAAAGACCAGATCTGTAACCAGTGCGTTTATCTTTGACCCGATTCCACCCTAAAAGTGATCATGGAGCCTACGTAACCGTAGATCTCATCCCTGCAGCAGAGAGAGAGACAGAGATGATGAAGGTGACCTGGAAACACCTGTTCTTCCACTGAGAAAACACATTGTGGTACTTTCGCTTTGTCATGCTGACAAATGTTACCAGGGTCTTAAAGTGAGTCAAATCAGTATCCAGTAATTCAATAATACTCATATCACTTTTGCTTCTATGTTTTCAACAAAAGGAGAAGAGAGAAAAATGCAGCTCCATTTTCTGACTGGAACTTATATTGTGATCCAATTCAAGGTTACTTGCAAATTTTATTGCCCTGTAGCCTCACATGGTGCAACCACTATGTGTAAAAGCATGATGCAATTGAGTGTTTAGAATAACATCATTTTATTGTTTGCAGAAGGATTCAAGAGAAGTCAGACAGAAAATGTGTCTTCAGGATAATACATGTGTGTCTATATCTATATATCCAAAGAATTTAATGACTCTAGAATTTTATATTGCTCTTTCATTTTCAGGTATTTTCCGATTCACAAAGATACAACATAATGTAAATTTATTTTGGCTATAGCATATCCCTTTATGGTTAAGGTGCAGGAGTTTAGATGCTGAGGATCAACTGTTCAGAGCAGTGGAGACTGTGGAAGAGAGGAGAAGAATAGAGTGGAGTCAGGATGGAACAACAGGAGAAAAGAGTCAGGAGTGATCTGAGATAGAAGAGAGTCAGCTAAGGTGGAGGGACGAGAGTTTAGGATAAAGAGGACAGGGTGAGATGGACATTGTTGACTTGCTGTGGCAACCCCTGAAAAAGGGACAAGCCGAAAGGAGGAGAAGAAGAGGCATGTGGGCTGAATGATTAGTGGTCGGTCGTGTACTATAGGGCTGGGTATTGATCGATTCGATTCACAAGGTTCAATTCACGATTCGCTTCGGTTTTTTGATTCAGTTTTTGTCATATCAATTATAAATAGTTCGTTACCAACGTTATTCTCAGAAGAATCAAAGATAAAATTGAAACTTAATCCATTTGCTAATAAAAATGTATTTTTTTACATTTATTTCCATCACAAATTTGCTCAAGGCAGTCATATTAATCCATCATGCATTTTTATTTAACATGACTTGACCCAAAATTACAAGGCAGACTCTAGTTTTAGATTTTAGTGCCATGCCAACATTTGTTTTATGTGCGAGTGTGTTAACTCGCACGTAACCACGTAATCACCTGTGGTGCACGATTTTTTTTAACCCAGCCCTAGTGTACTATTTTAGTGGTTAGCAAGACAAAAATACTTTGAGAAAAAACTAGTCTTGTCTTATCAGAGTACTTAACTGACAAAATGTAGCAACAACTCAGACTATATGAAAAATAGATAGTAATAGGGATTTATTCATTTTGAGGACAAAATTCTTCTGAAACTGGAGCAGCATTCAGAAGACGAAGGCGATTTCCTTAACTATAAACCTGCAGTCGCGTGTCATCAATTCTCCTGACTTATCATTATGGTGTAGCAGTGATCCACAAAGAAAATTGTGAAGCCCAGGTGTGGAGTTATAGCGGAAAATAAGTTCTGAATTGTAAAAGGCAAAGTATCTTTGGCATCCCATCTGTTCAAAAAGTCAGTCAGTAACAGTCTGTGGCATTAGGAGTAAATGTGTCTCCTAATTCATCCGTCACCATGTGTCCTATGTGGGACGGACTGATTGTGCTCCTCTGTGGGAAATTCTCACTGTGACTCAGTTGTGTTAATTAAATATGCACAGCTAGAACTCTGTGGATGTTATTTAAAGAGAGACACTTAATCAGGAACCCGGTGAGCTTGTGGATGTGACAGTAACTCCAGTTCACACATGCTGTCAGTTCAGCGGTCGGAGGTAAGAATAATCTGACGGTAATTCATGTTAATGACAGTACATTACATTAATAGAAATGAAGCGAAGGAAACAGAGCAGCGAAGCCACACACACTGATATTCCATCGAGGAGGGAAAATTTGCAACTTAGACACAGAGTTTGGCAATTTTTACTGACAAGTATTGAAGCAATTTAGATTTTTTTCTACTGCACGCTGATCTCCACATGAGCTCTTGTGGCACAGACACCATCTGCCTCTGTTCAAGGTGCTCTGCTTCGAGAGTGCTTCAGAATTCTGTTGCGACACTGGCCTTTTACTGAATATATGCTCTGTATGTGATGATGTTGCATGAATTCTTCAGTCTCAAGTGTATCGTGGAAAAACTGCACTGCGTGAAAGCTTAGCGCTTATCGATCGATTTTAATAGGCATTTAAAATGTATGATTAATAATTAATAATGAATAATAGTGATTGATTAAAGACATCAATCTGCTGTACAGTTTCTTAGTATTAGAGTTATATTTTAACTGTACACGTGCATTCATTATTAAAAGACAAATAATAAAATTAATATCAACCATGAATTTTCAGTTTCAGAAAAAAAAAGTAGTGTTGTTTTTTTAGTTTAAACAACGTATCCTGTTTCAACTTTCACCAAAAGCATTTCATGTATATAATTTAGTACTTTAAATGCCTGTCATCAGTACTGGCTTGTGTCTATGCAGTCATTGAAAAAATGATTAGACCACTCTTTCTTTAATTTCTTGTCCATTTAAAAGTCTGCTTCCACTTAATCAACATTAATCTGGACAAATATAATAACAACAAAAAAAGCTCATAATTCACTAATAACAACAAAAAAGGCTCATAATTAAGTTTAATTTCAGAGCTGATTTCTGGCCATTTTGCATGGTTTTATTGACAGTGACAAAAATCACTTCCGTTCTTACATCACTACCAATAACATTGTACTGACAAATACAGTGATTCATGCAGTTGCATGGTTTTGTGTTCATTGTTCCCCCAGGTGATAAACCTTTAGTGGAACAAGGCATTAAGATGAACAAGGAATTGAAGAAAACAGCAGAGTGGTCTAATTATTTTTTCCATGACTGTATTTTGATTAACATATCTTGAGTCAAAGCTCGAGGTCATCAGAAGAAAAGGCAAAGCAAATCTTCTCGTCCTTGGACACAGGAATTCAACCACAGATGCTATCAGATCAACAGTTGTGACAAAGAGAAGGCAAACATAGCCACTGGTGTTTACGCTAGCTGCTCTCAGATCAGCTGTCTGAGAGAAATTAATGTGCCAGGACTAGCCTTTAACTACAGTGCAGACAACACAGTCTGTTCTCTGTCTAACAACACTAGTGTAGGCTGACAGTCAACAATGGTACTAGGGATGAAATGCATATTTGACCACCAAAAATCAGCCAACATATCATCAAAACAACATGGCTAAAACACCATGTACCACTTTCATACCATTGTTCCTACCTTTTCCCGAAAAATAGATACATTTTTATTTTTTTTTTGGCCTGTCCAGAACATTTTCTGCAAGACAAAGAAATCCATGACAATATTTAATCCTTTGTTCACTTGATAATTTTAAAATCTGTTCTTATACCAGTGGTAACTTGGCAGCAGGCAGACTTGAACCTGAAATCTTCCAGACCAAGTCTACTTTCTTAACAATGATAATAAAAGACTACTCTATTCTATTACACCAGGCAACCACTGCCACAAAATTACGCCCAAACAGGCTCTTGAACCCTGTGCCCTCAGATTAAAAGTCTGATGCTCTACGGACTAGCTATCCAGGCTACAGCGTCATAGAGTGCCCTCTTGTGGCCCCCAGTGTAAAAGCTGACAAATGACATATTTTAAGATATATGCCACACCTGTGCTTATGTTAGGTTACAAACCCAGCCAAAGGATGAAAAAGTAAAAATGCAGGTCTTGCCAATACTATATACTAATGTTAACTGTAATTTAACTAGATTTGCTGAGTCTGAAACAGGCCCTTAAAAGCTTTGATATCCAACAACAAGGCATATCTAAATAAATGACAATTTCCCCATGCTTTACAATGAATTAACATTTTTAATTTTCTCCAGGGTTTCCAGGCTGCAGAAATGTTCTATTTACAGGTACTCTTAAGTAATCTACCGCAATAGGAATGGAATAGAGGACAAATACTTAAATGTGTCAAAAACACAAGGAAACACCCTGTAACAATTAGAGGAAAAATAAAGCCACATCACTACAACAGCTGCTGGGTTGTTATGAAAACAGTTGCCATGACTCAGAACTGGTCATGAGCTGTGAACAAACCCCAACTCAGTACTTCTGTCCTTCCTACCCGGGGATTCCACCAATCCAATTCTGGTGTCATTGTCAGTTTACCCACTGGCAGAGTAAAGTGGACAATCTTGGCAGGGCAAAAAAAAAAAACATGAAAAACCCATATGCCTCACTGAGAAGTCAGAGCTTTCTGAGGCAGACAGATTAACCAAGCTGTAATGATTACATGAACAGAGAACCTCTGCCAGCACAGTTTGTAAACGAAAGAAATAGTTCAAGAAAATTTGGTAAGAACTTCTTTGTTTTAAGTTAGTGCTTTTCTACCACAACAACACTGAATATAAATCACACCAGTGATTATAAAAATGTGCCTCAAAAAATGGATGCAACATAAAGTTAAATATTTACGCGTGTTAGGGCCACCGTACATATGTACACAAAGAGTATGAAAACTGTAAACGGACAGGAGTTGCTAAATATTTACCGATTATTGATTTAGGTCAGACTACTATCCACATTATAATATGGGCATTGTCCTCCCTGGCTGGACTCCAAAATTTACCACATCAGATTATAAAAGGGGGTGAAAAAAAAATTGAAATACCAAAAAAACAGCTCGTATATTTTTCACACCAGTTATCACTGTAATCCAAATGAGAGATTTAATAATATGCACAAAAGACACAAAACAATGCATAAGTACAATCCAAAATTACCTTCACAGAACTGGTAGATTGTATTGAAATGTAATGAAACCGTAGTCTACAGAACGTGAAAGTCATTGACATATTGTCAGTCAGCCTGTCAGACGTAGACCGGATCTTAACCAACACAATCTGGGTGATGAGAATATATTTTAAAATTGAACTATGAAAAGTGAAGTAGATGGTCAGTGGTAATATTGGATTTAAATAAAGTGCTTATGCATTTTTTATATTCATACAGCGCTAGCAATATATAAAATCATTCACACAAATGTAATATATTTAGATGGAAGGACCTTTATTATTAGCTCTATAAACACGACGTGAAAAGCAATAAATACCCTCTTTCTGACTGGGAAAGAATATTATAATTAAGTTGTTCACTTCCTTCGAAGCTTAAAGTGGCTTAGTCCAACATCTTGTTAACTGAGCCAAAACAATGTAATTAAGATCTAAATTAAGATAGTATCAGATAAGTGTTTCTTCTCTGCAACTGTCATCACAGCTGATGTTTATCAGACAGAGATGTTTCTGTGATGGGCTCACTAATAATTTCTGTGTAACTCATCACACATCAAACCCTCATCTCTATTCATAAAAAATAAGTCTCCACAGTTTAAATAGTCTGAATTTTGTGCATTGGAGATCTCCACTGGTTCCCTGACAAGAGCAATGGTACTGGTAGTACAAAGTGAAAATAATTTTATTTCTCCTTCTTTTCTATCAGTATGACTCTTTTTCAGGGGTTGCCACAGTCAATCAACATCTTCCATCTCCCCTGTCCTCCGCAACTTTTATTCTGACTCCAAATGCCTCCATGTCCTCCCTCAATCCATCCATCAATCTCTTTGTCTCCTACCTGGTAGCTGCATATCTAGGATCACAATTCTACCTATGTATTCACTGTCCCAACTCTGAACATGTCCAAACCACGTATTGCGGTGGAGAATTGGGTATTCTGAACAGACAAAGTGGTGGACAATATTGATGTTATTGTAGAATTGTAAAAAGATTAGTACCCAATGCATGTAAGACACATAAACTGGCGCCTAGCATAAACGGGCGACTAGATAACAGACACAAGATGTACCCACGTCAAGGTGCAGTAGATCTAAACAACATTCCACGTTCAGAGGTCTGATGCATAATGTCTTGTGATGCGACTGTATACGAAGAACATGCCTGTATCAGTATTCAGGATTTATTGGAGAGACTGCAGATGAGATTCATGTTGGACTTGACATGGTCAGAAATCTTGTGATACAATAAAATCCCCCAAGATGGAGAAGTGTGTCCTGGTCTGCTTATTTCGCTTTCTACTATACTATCTGGCTTTAATAGGTTTTTCTCCAAACCTTCCTGTCTGTGTTTTGGACCTCATTCCTGATCCTGTCCATCCTGGTCTCTCCTAATGTGAATCTCAGCATCTTTAACTCCTCGACCTCCAGCTCCGCCTCCTGTCTTCTGCCTATTCCTAGTGTCTCTAATCCATCCATCATGGCTGGTCTCACAACTGTCCTGTAAACCTTTCCCTTTACCTTAGCTGACACTCTTCTATCACAGATCACTACTGACATTTTTCAATTTCAATTTAATATCCCAGTGTCAACAAAAAGTACTGCAGGCCCTATTTAAGCTTTTGACATTGTTTTGTTTGATGAAAACAAACCTCAATAACCTGACACCAATTACCAAAGTTTAAAGCCAGTTGTTGCAAATCCTCTGTTATGATACTTTTTTTTTATTTTTAATGCACTTAAAGTTTATTCATTTATCAGTCTGGAACATACACTACGTTGTAAGACAGAAATAATTAACTATAATATATAGTACCAGAACAGAACCTCCAGTGAGTGGCTAATTAGGAGGTAACAGTACACAGTAGAGGACATGCTCCCTGTTCTGTCTCGGAGGAATTGATTGAAGACTGGATTATAACCATTGGCCTTGAGCCTTAGAGGGGATGTGCTTTGCATGTGGATGTAAGCAGTTCACCCCACCCCATCCCATCCCCCAACGACAATATGACAACAAACCAATCACATGCTTCATCATCTGCTTTCATCTAGAGTAAGAACTAGGTCGCTCTTGATCAGTAGGATCACTATACATCTGCAGGTTCAGCCACATGCATTACATGAATCAAAAGCCAAGGGCCGATGGCTACAAGCCTGATTCCATGGTTGCACAAAAGTACACACAACAGAGATGTGTACTTCACACTTAAAAAGTACAGTATAGCATGTGCAATATTGGTGTAAAAACACATGACTGTGTTGGCCTTTGAGAACTTTTACACATAATGATGCACATAGCTATAGCCGCAACAAAATTAAAGAAACTGACAAGGAAAAAAAAATAATGAAATGGTGATGTTTGCCCAGGTGTATAGGTTCACTGATAAATACTCTATTTTGTTCCTTGGTAAAGACTCTATTTTGCACATTATTGTTAAAGATTTGGAACCTAAAAAGGCAATGTTAATTTACTTCAGCTTATGTGAACAACCATTTTTGTAATTAAATATAAAAAAACACACTTTTACTTTGGTCACAAAATAAATAGTGCAAATACAGTATTTATTCTGTTGACACTTAATGTCCAAAGCTCAAAACTGGACATTCAGTGCACACAGAAAAACGCATAAACAAAACTCAACAGTCACCTGTTGTAAAGTACGTTACATCAATGTGTGTTTATTGTGCAGACAATTTTCCTACAATTAATTGAAAAACCACTCCTATAGTATCACAGTATTACATATCAATGCCTATGAACTATGAATGATACTATGATCTATAAAAAACAATATCCGCTAACATTTTGACTATTTAAGTTGGGAAATGTCCGCATGCTTTTCAATGTTACATTACTATTATTTGTTTTTTTCCCCACAAAATAAGAATATCTTGTACTTTATATAAAATATTCACATTTGAGATTTAAAGGGAAGGGAAGCTGGATAAGAAAACTGGTTTAACTCAGGGTAGGCTGTTTGTAAAAATAGATTAGATTTGAAATAATTTACAAAGGTTTGCATGAACTTTCAAGACAAATGTGTACACCAACTTTTTCCATATACTTTTACTATATTTCTGCATAAGTAAACATTCTAGTTTAACTCCTGATTTACTACTTGGCCTACTTTTCTTAACATTCTTTAGCAGGCCTGGGCAATACTAAATACTTAAATTTTGACTCGGAGGCTACAGGTGATACTAAAATTTGAGTGACGGGCCAGATCACAATCAGAAAGCTGGCGTATTTGTGTGAATAATAAATGATGGGGAAATAATTGAATAAAGGCAAAATTGCTCAAATGCTCATAGACTTTTCTATTCGGCAAAAGGCAGAAGGATGATGATAATTTAAATTAACAGTATAATTTTGTGGCCTAGATTGAAAAGCCAAGCGGGCCACATCCGGTCCCCGGGCCATAGTTTGACCAGTGAAAGCTGGGCCTTAAGATGTGCACTGCTACGTTTCCTCTGCCAGCAGTTCACCAAACTGTAACTTGTCTCATCTAAAATGTCACACACACACACACTCAGACTGTGTGTGTGTGTGTGTGTGAGAGAGGACACATAATGATAGAAAGCCCAGCTGGACAAGTTCAGTGCTGTATTTTGGGCAGTTTTATTGGCAGAGACATTTTATTCCGACCTGCTGCCAAGTTATTATTTATGACAGCAGGGATTGTGTGACCCTGCTGAAAACTGTCAGGAGAGCAGCTGATATCGTCAGCAAAACAACAAACACGGCAATAACCCTAGCTCCTTTTTTTAGTTTATTATATTCATTCCTAACAGACTAATGACTCTTAGAAGTTGTAGTACTTTTAACTTTTAAAGAAAAACTCTGAGTGGACACGGTGGTTATGGAATGGACAGTGGTTGGTTTTCGAAGGACAATGATTTTAAACATGCTGCCAGGTTGACATTCCTGACAGAAGCGATGACAGAAGCAATGGCTGCTTTTAACCACTCACGTCTGCTTACGGTTAATCCACAAAAAGCTCAGTAACACCTTAACATAGGGGGAAATAAAATGAAAAAAAAAATTACATCAGTGCAGTTTACCTACCCCATTTTGCCAGTATAGGTCTTTTAAAGGTGGGTGAAACAGCTTCTGTCGGTGGTCTCTGGAGGCAGAACGCTACAGTCCCTGCTTTTGGTCCACTCTCCTCTACCACTTCTCATAAGCCTTACTCGGTTGTTTTGTGACCTTACGGCCAGTGGCGCCACGGTGTCACTGGTTTTCAGTCCGACATGAGAAGTTGTTATTCTTCATACCTTTCCGCACATTTTTGCTGGGATGTTATCTCTATTTCAGCTTCACAACCGCGGGGACATGGTGACCGTAAACGCACCACGGCTCCGTGGCTACCGTTAGCTAAGCTAAATAAATCTACCCAGTTGTAACCAGGCAAAGATGACCGACCTAAACATTGACTGACATGGCGACCAGAGAGGCGTACGGTGGAATAAGGCTTCGAAATATGAAGCTGACGCGGGAAAAAAAAGTAAAATAAATATGTGAAATGGCAGCTTTGGTGTTATCTGACTGTGGCTAACCCGCTGCCGCTGATGATGAGTGGTGGAATCTGAGCGATAAAAACAGTTAAAGATGTTAATATCTGATCCCCAATGGTCCAAAAGAATTACATTCAGTTCAAAAACGTGTGGGCATTCAATCCAGTATCTGCCAATGTTTCCCCTTTCTCTGCCCCTTTACATTAAATCACCATTCCAACCAGGACCGTCCAGGACTGATGTTTTACAGCCGCAGGATAAGTGCTCCAGAACGGACATCATATTGACAAGGCTTCACCTCCCCGGTTTCTGGAGAAGATAAAGTGAATGGTCGGCGCATGATGCAGGCGTAATCGTCACATCATCCAAAGAAATATTGTCCGGCTCCTGGACCGAGGATTACTATCACTTGTAACGTCGGTTCCGTTCGGAGGTGGCCAGAGTCTGGAACGAATGCAGATGTTCCGTCCGCCGGCGCATCCTCTCTTCTGACCCAGCCTGTCTTCTTTCTGTCAGTCCTCAGCTCATTCATCCGAGGGGCTGGTACACTTACGACGTCATCACGTTGTGGGTTAAGTTTTGGCGTAGTTGATAATGACGTTGCACCAATTTTAATTATTTTTTAGACTAGAAATGGAACAATAGCGGTTTTTGTTCACAAAGTGCAATAACTCAAATGGTGGTCACTCAGTGTAACAATAGGGATTTGTCTTGCCTTCTAACAAGAAGGTCAGTGGTTCGCTCTTCTGGTGTGCAAAATGTCCTTGTGTTTTTCTTTTACGTCAAAATTCTAATTGAATGTCATCTTAAATAAGATTAGCCAAGCAGTGATGGAAGCAGATTTGGTCTGCAAAGTTTCAGGTTCAAATCCACCAGCTGCCAGGTTGCCACTAAGGGGCTACCACTAGGGCAACATTACTGCTATTATTTCACTTCCAAATGGGTGGCAGTGTTTGCCTGGCGGTTTACCGACGAAGACTTGGGTCTGCAAGGCTTCAGGTTCTAATCCGCAAGCTGCCAGGTTGCCACTGAGGTGCTCTAGGAATTGCACCATCCTAATCCATATAACTTCCATTGGGCTCACCATCCGTAGGAAGTTGATGCAGTGTCATTTCTGGTACCACAGCAGCCCAGCAAAGTTGAAGATGGAATAAGATTTAGCAGTAGAAGAAGACTCAATGAAGCTGGAGCTGATCAACAGTTTGTTGTCAACATTGCTGATTCTCTTCAAGCTCTAGATACAGCTGTTGTCTTACGTTTTAGTGCTGGTAATGGATGCTGCCAGTACACTACCATAAAAATAAATTATCTCTCATCTGGGTGATTTCTTATCCAGCGGATGCATGTTCTTCAATCTGATGATTACAAAAGCAAATTTGAGTTTTATAGGTTGCGGGTTTGGAGAAACTAACAGTGGCCTAATCATGGCATCGTCCCCATACACTGCCCCTTGGGGCCTTGAGCTACACAGTTCTTTCCAACACTAAAGGTTGAATGCAGAAACCTTCTTTCCATCCTAACGCACATTTTCAAAAAATATGTCACTTAAATCTTATTTGTGCAAAACACTGTTGTGTAAAAGTTTGCAAACCGTTTTGCAGAATATCTGAATACATGTTCTTTGTGTTCCAAGCACCCTATTTCTTACCTCTCTATACCTACATACATACATGTATACATTGCATACCTCTCCCTAACTCTTCTAGGATTTCATCACCCATGTCAAACCCCATCAGCTTTCAAAACAGACACGAACAGGTGTAAAGGTGAAATTTTCACCAAAGTGTTTTTCACAAATCAATACAATCAGGGTCTAAAATAGTGTTGAAAGGAAGGCGAAATATAAATCTAGGAGCATCATAATATGTGTTATACATTTATCATATAGGTCTATATTTGGAAGGTTACAGTGATAATGTTGACTACAATATATATTTTTTCTACTAACAATTTATTTTTAGGAAAACACAAATAGTGTCATTTTAAGCCAGGGGTTCAGATTTCTTTTATTCGGTTCTGCTAACTAATAACCTGCGTGCACTGACTTTCTGCCTCAGACAGCTTTCCAAACTCATTGGATGACATTGGATATAGGCAAGCAGCAGAAATTATATTTAGACCCAGGCATTCACCTAATGCTCTTTACCTTATTTAACAGTTGTTATCTATGGTTAACAATTATTAACCCAGATTAACAGAGCATTATTTGAAGTACCAAACGCAAAGGAGGACAGACTGTGAACATATGACAAATTAACTTCTCGGCATGTTGCAAATGCTTTCAGTGACACACTGGAAGACTAGTTTTCTATTTCAAGTTCAGGCTGTACACGATGACTGGTCCTAGACTCGCTTACTTAGAATGTGATCGACAGAACAACACCGAGTTGTGTTGAGAGGCTACAGCAAATTTATCAAGATAACACAATTATGGATAGGGTGACAGAAGATTTTGCACGATCGGATGTGGACACGGAGATGAGGGTGTTGTCACCCGAAGACTTGGCAGAGGAAAATCCCGAAGCCACTGATGAAGTTGAGATCCTTCAAAACAGGTGCCAAACCTTTTCATGTGAATTTCTTATGCTGAAATGATTTACAGAACTTTGCATTGTGCATTTATGTAAAATATATATACATATATATATATAGATAGATAGATAGAACTGGTAGATGGAAAGATAGACAGACAGACAGACAGACACACAGACACACAGACAGACAGACAGACAGACAGACAGACAGACAGATAGATAGATAGATAGATAGATAGATAGATAGATTTCCGAAATCTGAATACAAAAAGTACCAGTGTATGAAACATTGTTCCACTGATCGTAGTTATCGACTGCAGCAATAAATATAAACAACTCATAATTATGGATTATTATATCTCACTGACTCTTGTTTGTGTAAATCTGACTTTAGTTTACGTGAGGTTATCCATGATGACAACGTCCAACCTAAAATGCAGTGCTTGATGATGGACACCTCATTCTCCATGGTAACCATGCAAGGTGAAGACAGCGGGATAGCATGGGAGACTACCCCAAGTCGCTGCAACACACCATGGGCATCGGAAGCTGGACATCCGACAAAAGAAGGCACTTCTGCTGCGATGCAACCTGCGCCTGTGTCAGCAGGGAAAATCACCTTTGTCATGGATGATGAGATGATTTCCAGACGAAAGAAAAGTAAAGAAAGAGTTAGTGCTCCAAAGAGAGCAGAAGAGGACCATGTTGGTAGCTCGGAGAACATCACAGGACGTCCTGAGTTAATGGGCGTCTCTGAGCCAAATGTCAAATCCGAGGACAAGAAACTGACTGGCCCCTCGATAGATAAAGAAAGACTATTCAGTGTGGTATCAGAGGGTTCAGAAATTCTTAACATTGTTGTTCCACTAAAACTGGCCACAGTGGATGAAGAGGAAAGCAGAGTTATGGCAGACAACCTGTCATACTTGGAAGAAAGTCCTGTTCCTAAAGCAAATGAAGAGACTAATGATAATGAGCTGTTGTTCCAAGACACCCCACCGGGGTTCAATGAACCTGTACAGGTAGAGGTTTCTCAGCCAAGAGAGGTGCATGCAATGGATCCCCCCGGGGCCCCAGTTGCTAGAGTGGCTGCTGGAGGACTTTCTGGAAATGTGGACTACTTTGAAGCATTTACTCTCATTGATGCACAGGCTCCAGGAGGTCCTGCTGTAGAAACAGAGAAACAAGCGGAAGAAGAGGGTGACAATAGAGTGACAAGTAAAACCTCTGAGACTCCAGTGCAGTCCACAAGCACCAGGTTCCCAACAGCAGCGGATAATGACAAATTGGACATTGTTGGTCTGCAGGAAATAAGTAGCGAGCTTCTTGATGATGTCTTCTACGGCAATACAGATGATAATCTCATGAAAAGCCTTGGCATAGAAGTGAAAGGTGTGGACCATCGAGGTTCACCATTTAGAGTCCCTTCCAAAGAAAGTGGTTCCGCTTTATTTGGAAGAGATGAGGACGTTTTGACTCCAATATTTCTACCTGAAGGACCTCAAAAAATCATCGACCCTATTTTGTTGGAAGAACCCAAAGCCATGGCTTTCCTCTACACAGACCTGTATGAGGAAGCACTTGGCAGTCGACAAAAAGAAGAGGATACAGAAAGCATGACTTCCGAGAAGTCCTTCCACAGCAGACATTCAGACAGGGAGGCCAGGGGCTATCTGGAGAAATACGCACTGATAGATGAGACTCCTGCCATGGAGGTTGAAACAACTGATAAAGAAAAGGGTCCAAAGGGAGGTCCACGGGTGTTATCTCAAGATGTGTATAATTTCAGTCTCGTGTCAAAGTCTGAAAAAAGTCAAGTGCCAAACTCAGAGGAAGAAATCACAGACTTCTTCAGGTCCAGTGCCAATTCATCCCCATGTGATACAGAACTTTTCTCCCGAACCTTTGAAGAAGATGATACAGAAGTTAAGGCTAAAGCTAAAACAAACAAGAGTGTCTCCATAAAGGATGACAAAGTTGCTGTGATCCCTACAGATCCACTTAGCACTTCCAACCTCCCATTAGAGGACTTAGACTGGGGGACTATAGAAGACTATCCAGAAACCCTGGGTAACGAAGACTTCAGCACACATTCAGATCAGGAACTGTGGAAACATGACTCAGAAATGGAGAAGCCAGTGGCCCCGCCCAGAAAAAAAGCAACTCCAAAAGCCTGTCTGGACTTGACGCCTCTGACTCCAGTTGACATCATTATACAAGAAAATGGAGGAACTGGTGAAACTGAACAGAGTGAAAGAGAGAAGGAACCAGCAGAGCAGACTGTAGAGGACGGAAAGGAATCAGAGACAATGCACTCCTGTGATGCAGTCATGGGATTTGAATATCCACTTGGTGCAGACAGCACAGAGGCTCAACAAATTCAGAATGATGAAGGTGATGAAATAACAGTTAGAAAGACAAAACCACCATCAGCAGTGGAGGCAGAAAGCACTACTGTGGACAGTTGTGAACCAGGAACACAAGAGACTGGACCAGAAGATGTGAACATTGAATCATCTGAATCAGCAGGAACTGAGAGTATTTCAGAAAAACAAGGAGATGATCCACAGGATTTACCAAGTACATCAGTTAAAAACAAAGGGCAGTGTGTTATACTCTGAAGGAGGAAGAGTATTTTTGTAACCCTTACAGGTATTGAACTTTGGTGATGTGTCTTAGAACAGTAGAACCATCGTTTGTTTCATTAAAAACGATCCCTCTTAGCCAAAGATAACAACGCGTTTATGCAGCTAACCCTTTAAGGATCAGAATATTGTTGAAAACAAAAAATATTAGTCAGTGCAATTTTCAACGGGAGCAATATGAGATCAAAGAAATTGAAATTCTTCTATATTCTCCTTCAACAGCCTCTTTTCCAAATGTTGCTGACTCCCATTTTGGGAGCTG
Source organism: Paraplagusia blochii (assembly GCA_016785265.1). Classification (NCBI taxonomy): domain Eukaryota; kingdom Metazoa; phylum Chordata; class Actinopteri; order Pleuronectiformes; family Cynoglossidae; genus Paraplagusia; species Paraplagusia blochii. Next base: position 208,265 of record JAFBJS010057801.1, read on the forward strand.
CATCAGCTCGTGGGGCATTTTGGTTGAAAACAAAATGATAATAAAACAAATCATGGCAGTCTGTGAATATTACAATGAAGTCAGAACATTGGAAATTGATAAAACAAAACAAAAATAGGAATGCCGTATAATTTGATTGGGAGAAAAAAATTGTTAAAGTTTATATTAAGGGTCACAGGAAATTTTCAAATTATATATTTTTTTTTCAATTCCTAATCTCCGTATTAAAATGCATGACATCCATTCATATCCAAGCGATAATTTACAGTCTAGGTGATCGAAACAGGTGCCAATAAAACATGATTCTGTGTTTTTGATGGTGGAAATTTGAGTCATGAATGTGGATAAACATGGAGGTATTGGATTCACTTGTGTGACGTAAGCGTTGGTTTTCAGCTATAAATAAACCTGTGCAAGCCATAACCTGACACCTTAAAGGGTATCTGCTGACTGTGCTTGTAAACAGTAAAAAAAAGTGTATACCGTAATCTTTGCAAATGCACTTTGTGACAAATGTAAAATGTTCAATTCCTGATGTTTTCATATGACACTATGACTGTGCTGTGTAAAAAAACCCCAAAAAAAACCAATGTAACCTTGCATGTATGTTTGCACTCAACAAAAGACAAGTACACTTAAAACTTACTAAAGTAAATCCCTTGCGTGAATACAAACAATACTGTAATTTATACTTAGCAATAGCAGTGACTGTGCATGGACCCATTTAGAATTTAGGTTGCTGTGATTATCACTCTCAAACGCCCCCACAGCAAATTCATGTCCGGCATAATTTTCAAACGCTGCTGCTTTCAGGCCTGAATCCAAAGGTCCCATCTGGAGCTCAGCAGTGATCCAGAGAATGTTGCCCACGAAAAATGAACATGGAAGAGGGCACTCTCATGTAAATACACAATACTGGTAGATACATAGCACAAATCAACGATCAACCTCCCGGCCCCCCCAAAAAGATAAATAAATAAAAAAAAATTATATTTTACTATAATGGGGGTTTTATGGTTTGTATTTCCAATCTTTACTTTATCGAACTCCCTTTAAATTCAGGTTTAGCGACACCCTGTGTCACAACTGTGTACGTACAACCTTTTCCGTCAATCGATTGCAACTATATTAATATAAAAAATAAGCTAGAAATGAAAAACATTTTTATTATTTTTTAAGTTCTTCGGTTCAAAGACGGAAAATTAAATACACCAGTAATTTAAATCATTGGATGGTTGGGTTTATTTTTCTCATTGGAAATGAAATATTTTCATTTTAACTTCCAAAGTCTGTTCAGTGTCGCTAAAATAATGGAAGTGAGACTGGTTCAAATATTTTAAAATAATTTAAAAAAAATAATAAAAACAAGAATAATAAAACGTTACCTACTGTTAGCTGAGTCAGCTACAAATACAAGTCACAGGAGATGAACCTTTGGACTTTGACGTCACTTCACTTTAGTCGGACACAGTACACCGTTACATTTCCTTTCCTTTACGAAGTAGCTTTAACTCGCAGAATATGAAGCCAATGAAATACCACACATTTCTGCTGTGGATGCTGTTGAGCTGCGGCATGTTGGCCGACGCCATCGAACCCATCAGCGCCACCATCGCGGTCGGAATGGCGGCAACGCTGACTGCGTTTATAGCCGGCCGTCCGAACATTTTCTACTATTTCCACGAGTCCTGTCGACCCGGATGGATTTCGTTCAACTACACAGGTAACCCATGTAAATGTCTGAATGTACAATAACTGTCGTGTTTATTTTATGTATGTAACAGTGTCGAACCAACTGCAGGTGATTGAGTTGGACCGTTAGCAATAGATACTTCCTCTATATGCAAGTAATTATTAGTTTAAATATTTTTTATTAATATTTAAATGCTTATGAATGTTAAATTTAATTTATGGCAGTAAGTTAATAAGTCTTTGAACGTATGTACAGTTTGTTTTGTACTGTATTTGGCATGGTTTCGTTTTTTCTGCAACACCGTTCAATTCTGTACCAGTCTCGACGAATGGCTTTCAACTTGTCCGTCACATGTTGATGACGTATGCGGAAGATGCATCCTGGTTAAGAGCGGTGCTGGTTAAGCGCATATTCACTGTACGGTTTCTTTTAGTGCAGTTTTCACTGCATACGCGGTTAATGTCCGGGATCGGTAGTTTTTTAAGATGAATCCCGCGCGATTGTTTTTGTCGATGTACGTCTGCGTCACATGCTGCGTCCTGGTGAACACGTTCGACCCATTTACAACAACAGTGGTGATCGGCGTCGGTGCAACCCTGGGCAGGTCGATTTACAGTTATTTATGTGAAAGTTGCAATTCAAATTGGATAGCCTTCAATGCAACAGGTAAAAAGATTTCATTTTGTTCATCCACTGTCACTAAGTGGAAATGTTGTTCCGACAGTTTGTTTCAACGAATACGGTAGAATTTAAATTAATACACCTGCACACGTATGAAAACTACAGAATGAGCTGGTTCTATCTCACACCCTTCATTTCTGTTAAGAATGTTTTCAATGCATTTCTTCGTGTTTTGTGAAGTGAGGTCTTGAGGAAAGTGTGTAAACAGCCAGTTGACTGTCACCTATTCCATGTTCACAAACCTGTTCAAATGTATTTCTCATGCTGGTGTTGTAATAGGGACACACCTTGTAATGTTTTCTTATTAAAGCTACAAGTCAAAACATGTAACAGCTCATTATGCAGCAAAATTAGTTTACTTACATTGTAAACGAGAATGTTTACTTCACGCTACTGAAGCAGGGAATGTCAGGAAACACACACCTAAGCACCAATATTTTTGTTTGATCGTAGTTGTAGCTGTTATCAATAAAATTTAGCGATGACTCACACTATTAACAGAGTGAAAGCAAACAGAAGACAGAGGTGGATCACTGTTGGGGACAACAATACTAACATGAAGTCACTCTTCTTCTTTTCCTCTCGGTTTGTCTCTTTTTTAGGGTTTGCCACAGCAAGTCAACATTATCCAACTCCCCTTGTTCTCTATATGTATATACTCTGACTCCCTCCCTTTTTGTATCCATCAATCTCCTCTTTGTCTGTTACCTGGTAGCTCCATCTCTAGGATAATTTCTCTACCAATCTATCCACTGTCCTTTGAACATGTCTAAACCATCTCAATCTGGCTTCTACAACTCTTCTTCAAACCTTCCTGTCTGTGTTGTACTCTATTCTTCACCTCTTTCATGGTTTTCACTCCTCTGAACAATTGATCCCAAGTTCTCCTTATAACCCTTTCTGTTTTCACTTTCATTCTTACACCTACCTACCTACCTAACTAACTAACTAACTAACTAAACAAGAAGGGGCTCATGGACGATCCTTGCTGCAGTCCCACTTCCACCTTAAAGTCTTCTGTCCTTCCAAACTAACATGCAGTCACTGTTACCGTGGCAGTAATCTCTCGTCCAACCTTTTTCTTTTCTAAGGTCTCAAAGCTGACCTGGACAGGAGACTTTTTGGGCAGCACATTGCCTCAGACATCATCCTGAAAGCTGTAAAAGGATTCATGAACAACAATAATCCAAAGAAGCCACTGGTGCTTTCGCTGCACGGTTGGTCCGGCACTGGGAAGAACTACATCTCCAAAATAATCGCTGAGAACATTTACCAAGAAAGAATGAAGAGCAACTTTGTTCATGTCTTCGTGTCCACACTGCACTTCCCTCACCAAAGCCATTACCTTCAGTACAAGGTATTCAAGGGTGGATTTATTTTTTTTAGTCAGAAATGGATTCATTTCTTTCTTTATTGACAGTTCTACTTTTTGTTTCCAGTCTCAGTTACAACAGTGGATTAAAGGCAACGTCACCAACTGTGAGCGCTCCATGTTCATCTTTGATGAAATGGACAAGATGCATCCAGGACTGATTGACGGCATTAAACCATTCCTTGACTACTACGATAAAGTGGATGGTGTTTCGTATCGTAAAGCCATCTTCATTTTTCTAAGGTGAACATTTGAAAATTTTCTGTATTTTTTTTAGCCCTTATAAAGTTGCAATTTTTAGGTTACTTTAGGGGTTATAGTGTTATACGGTTACAAAAGGAACAGTTTAAAACTGTGGGTTGGCCACTTAAAAAAAAAAAGATTTACATACAACTATGGTTTTGGCTTTATAGGAGACCTCAGTAGTAAAGGGTTTTACTGTAGGTCAAGGGTGAAGAGATCGCAGTGATTCAACACATATAAAAGTGAATTGTCTTGTTTCATCAGCGAACAACAGGGCAATATGAAATGTGTCCTCTGTATTTACTCAATCAACAAGACTGTCAAGGATTGAAAAACTATACTCTTATTAATCACGAGTAAAGGTGATAACGACTAATCGTGATTAATGAAATATCAGCAGGTAGATGTACACTCCTGTTTTCATTACTTACTAATGCAGAAGATTTTTTAGGGTTGACAAGGATGGACAGGATGAGGAATGAGGTGATTAGAGAGACAACACAGACAGGAAGGTTAGGAGAAAAAGCTAGATAAAGATGGTTTGGGCATGTTACAGAAGAAGAAGAATGCAAAAGATACAACTATTCTAACCGTGTGGGAAAAGAAATCCTTTTTTAAGAGACAAAATTTTACCTGCGCACTAAAGTCACCTAACACTGCAGATTGTCAAGCTCCACGCTTTGCTCGTTGTTGAGCAAGTTCTGCCCCCTGATGTTTTTGTGTATTCCTGATTTTGCTGACAGCAATACTGGAGGCGACAGCATCGTACAGACGGCTTTAGATTTCTGGAAAGAGGGACAACAACGAGAGGAAATTAAGCTCAAAGACCTGGAAATGCAGCTCTCTCTGTCAGTGTTCAACAACAACAACAGTGAGTGGAAGTTTCAGGCAGTGTTAAAGTTTTACCTTGGGAGTTGGTGCCAACGTTTTTCAATCTTTCACTACAGGTGGCTTTTTCCACAGCAGCCTGATTGACAGGAACCTGGTGGATTATTTTGTTCCACTACTGCCTTTGGAATACAAGCACGTCGTCCAGTGTGTCATAGCCGAGATGAAAGAGAGAGGACTAAAGGTGAACAAGGACATAGCGAACCTGGTGGCCAAAGATTTAATGTACTTCCCCAAAGAGGAAAGAATCTTTTCCGTCACGGGCTGCAAAACAATACAGAGCAAGTTGGACAATCATGTATAACGGCTGGAGGGGGCAGACACTGTTTGGACACTGAGTGCGCTTTAAAAAAGAAAGAAAAAAAAAACGAAGTTAGCCAATGACTACAGAGAGGAAGTGGTGCTGCTGAACTCACAGGAAGTCTGTGTACAGAAGACGCTGCCAAACCTTCACCTTCTGAAGTGCAACGATTATGCCACTCAAGTAAAGAATCAAAAAGACAAATGGACTTCCTTTTTTGTTTTTGTCCCAGGTAAATTTCATGTTTTCAGATTTTTGTGTATACTGTATTCCTGCCTTAAATCCAACTGTTTTTATAGGTGTAGATCTTTTGGGCCTTTATTTTTTTAATTCCAAACTGGACATTGTGGACAGAGTTCTTTTTACACTACCGAGTCTCACTATTAGAACTATTCACAATGCATTTCATTGTCACTATATCGTAAATGTCCAATGAAGAGAGCAGGATGTGCTTTTATAATTTTGTTTATAATTTATTGTTTCAAAAACATCTCAATCGTTGGATATCAATTCTGAGAGTGAGTTAGCTACATCAATGTCCTTTAATGTGATCACAGACGGTTCACAAAAGAGAACATATGACTTTTTGTAAGAAAGGCTGATTCTGCAGTTTTATTAAAAAAAAGATCAGAAGTTATTAAAATTATGTTTTTTGTATTAATCTACCTTGTTAGTCCCGAAGAAACAATGTGAAATATCTATATCTATAATCTATATTCTATGATTCAGTAGGACTGTATTTAACAAAGAAAATGTTTTTTTTAGCCTCAGTTTTGACCATAAATGACAGGGATGTAGATCTAACATCAGCATGAAGCTCTGCTACAAACACACTAACAGAAATAAAAACTTGAGGCTGTTTACCTCTTTCAGAGTATTCTTGTTGACAATAAGGAATATTCAAGTGAAGTTTCACAGGTTACATACAAAGCCATTCCTAACCATGGTGTTAAACTCAGCTAATTTTCATCGGAATTGAAGGCAAAGCTAAAAACTTGAGGTGAAACTGCAAACATTATCTCATTTTGCTTTCAAAATAAGTGCAGACGCTAATGGAGCTAAGCTAATGCAATTTATGGAAAACTGAGCATTGTTTTAATTATTCAATTGGTTTAGGTGCAGATCACAACATCTAATTGAAGTGTTTTATAAATGATTGGCAGGTCATGGGTTTATACCATTGTTTTACTAATAAAAGGCAAAAATACTTGGGAAAATGTTTTAAAAAATGCGGATGTTTAATAAAATAGGTCGACTTTATACTTCTAGAACTGAATTTTTTGACGTTTGGCAGATATAACAGCATGGGTAAACAGTAAGCTACAACAGTGTCATTTGGAGGTGAGTGTGTGGCAAGGGAAGTGATGTAAATATTTCATGTATTTGTTCAACGGCACCGTTTACTAGGAATGACAGTGATTCAAATAAAAGTTCAGTAAAAATCTGAAGCATTAGCTGTGAAAAGCCACAACAGTGAGCCACATTTCTTAATATATACAGTACATGTATAAACCACCACGAAGAAAAAAAATGGCCAACAAACACTGACATGTCTAATGTTGGTCAAAAAGTAAAACTCACAATTCCTGCATTTGTTTTTTTTTCCCCTTTGAAAAAGAATGTTACTATTTTAACATTTGTTTTATTACCGATTAAACAATCTGAAGCAAAAATAATTTGCTTAATCATATCAAGTTTATTGACATCAGATTTTACAACATAAATCCCATATTCTTATGCAAGTATCCAAAGAAGTTCAGTTGCGTTCAAGGTTTTCCTCTTAGTCCACTGATTTTTAGTTTCTTTGTATGAATGTCCTTGGTATAGATAAAAAATTACCAGTCCATTATGGAAGTCCATTTTCAGCATCTTATACCAACAGCACTGCATTAATGCAGCCATCGTTTTCTGGATTATTTGTCACCTGAGCATATTTGCCTGCAAAGCAGAACAAATATGAGTTATAAAGTCATTGACAAATTTACAGTGTGGACACAATTTTCAGGCTCTGCTGCTTGATAAATATCAAGAACATACGTGACTTTTTTCTGTTAATTAAAATACTTGAAACTAAAACATTTTACTCACCCCAAATGACTTTTCCTCCTTGGGTCACAAGTCCCAACTCACTGACGTTGACTTCTACGACTGTGCCTTTTGTGATGACACCCAGGGAGGTGTACAGTGGTGAGGAGGGATTCTTCTTCACTCCAAGGATGGGAAGACAGAAGGTGGCTTTCAGCTCTGGATGTGTAACATGTGCCTTCTTAAAACGTAAACCCTAAAATATATTATAGAGCAAGAGACAGTTAAGATTAAACAATAAAAATAAATCACATTTTATGACTTATGTAGGAATAATCAATACAACACAGACAGGAAGGTTTGGAGAAAAAGCTAAAGAAGCCAGATTGAGATGGTATGAACATGTTCAGAGGAGGGACAGTGGATACATTGGTAGGAGAATAATCCTAAAGAGATGGAGCTACCAGGTAGGAGACAGAGGAGATTGATGGATGCAGTGAGGGAGGACATGGAGGTAGTTGGAGTAAGAGTAGAAGATACAGAGGACAGGGTGAAATGGAAAATGTTAATTCCCTTAAAATGGACAAAGGGAGGAAGATGTAGGAGTTATCAATAAAAACATTTACATTGTGGATTTCTTACCATGGGTCTGATAAAACGTTCATATTTTGGAGGTTTACGGGTAAAGCCGTCTCCAACGAAGCAAACTTTGGTGACCATTCTCTTCCAGGCTTTCTTTTGCCTCTTCCCAGTTTTGATGACCTTCAAAACTTCTGTCTCTCCCTGAGCACGCACCTTTGGTAAGGGCACCTCCCATTTGCCCTAAAGAACACATGACATTCATGACTGTCAGAAACCTAAATGATGTTCTTACATGTTTGTAGAACTATCACAACACTAATAAAAACTGTTGGTTGTTACTTACCGCCTTCTCTTTCCTCTTTTGTTTGATCATGTTAGAAAGGACTTTAGCTCGTGACTGTCCTTCTCTGTCCAACAGGTAGGCTGGTACGGCTCCTTCGGGGGTCTTATCGTCATTCTTCTGTTTGGTCTTTCTCTGTTCATGCATTTTAATACTGCCAAAGACACAGGTTAGAATCCGGATCCATTCTCTACAATAACACATGTCCAAACACAGCAGTCCACCCTCCGATACTCACGTTTTCTTCATCTGGATCTTTTCTGCATGTCTCTGTTTGTGGTAGAGTTTGGCCTTCAACCCGATCATCTTCCTGGCTTTGTGAGAACGCTCGTGAGCCTCACGACTCTCCTTCTTCCTCTTCCTCTCATGGTGGTCCAGGCGGTATCCATGCCGCTTGCGGTGCAACTCAATGTGCTCGTTCTGAGGCTAAAAACAAGGATAAAAAAGAAAAACATTTAATTTGTCAATTCTTGTGTCAATGCATAAAGTCTGATCGATGAGTCAAAGAGATAAATGTCAACCAAATATTTTGCAAAAAATTGTGATACATGGCTTTACATGACACTACAGCTTTGTGATGTGATGTAGAACTACAATAAAAATAGCTGGAATGTCAGACTCAGACACCCATGGTGCAGAAAAGAACGCTACTGCAAGTCATTTATTCCTGCAACAATAAGACTTTACAACCAATATTCTGCATAACACCTTCCACTTATGTATATTTCTATAGTTATTACATTTTTTTCCATTTTTTTTTTATTATTCTTGTTATATCTTATTGTTTTTAGAGCTACTCCAAAAGCTGCTGTGTGTTTCCCCCTCTGAGGATGAACAATAAAACATTCTATTCTATTCTATATATTCCTTTTAGAACACGTATAAATCTGTTTTATTCTTTTAAATAATTAAAATAATAATTTTAATAATTTAACATATTTAAATATTTAATAATATTTTTGTGTATCATTTTTTCTTAATATACTCAATTACTTAGATGGATTTATTAAATATGGATGTATGTTTGTAACCAGTTAACTATGAATGATAATCTATTTTGTATACAGTTTAATTACTAAATCTTAATAAATAAACACCACATGTTTACTAATTATACATAATAGTCGTAAGAAGTTACAACTATACATGAAAAACAACTGCTCTTTCGTGTTTTGAGAATCTTCGCTACTGAACACTACGTTGAATTTTTTTTTTTTTTAGATTTCTGTCAAACGTAAATAATAGTTTAAAAATAATTAAAAAATGACCCCATCGTTTCCTCGTTCTAATTTAAGTATCTGGTTACGTTCAGTATTTGAAACCAATATGCTGGACTTTATTTGGTGCCTAAACTTTTGATCGACACAAATAGATGTGATAGTTCATAATTTAAACGAGAATATTTTGAAACCGGTCGAATCGAAAGACTGTATAAAAAACCCCGTGTCGATAAACATGTACATATCCGCAACTGTCAGCAGATGTAAAACTATCGTCACATGAGCATAACAAACAATCACGCCGCGCTGCCACATGTCAACCTAAGCTAATGCTAATGAAGTTGGTAATATTTTAAACTGTTTTAAAAAGGTTAAACACAGGTTATAAAAGCTATACTCTTACCATTTTGTGTTTAAGGTGTTCTTCTCAGCAGTTAATACGGCACAGATGGTAAAACTTGACAAAGTTGTGAGATATTTGGGATTTTCTTTTGAGCCTGGGGTTTCAGGTGTTGTTTTTACCCAGGGCCGGAACTTAAGGGAAGTACGTCATGACAACGAACGGCTTTTCCGGGGAGATGATAAACCTACTGTATATTATTTGAGCCAACGAAATAAAATAAAGAAATAAAAGATTAAGCAAATTATATTTTTCTTAACAATGTAGAGTATAACAACAAAAAAATAACTATTGTTGACCTGACATGTATTTTTTATTTTTCGTGCTCGGAACCAAAGTTCTTCATTCTTGTTTCTCAAAACACATTTTTGAATGGTACTCGCAGCGTGACTATCGGAGATATGATTTTGTTTTGAAGGACATTATATTTAACTTTGTGTGTTGTTTTACTACTCTCTTTTGTAAACGCTCGCTGTTCTGCTCATTTTGTTGGCGTTATAATGGCGTTATCATACGAAAAGAGTTGGCGTTTCCCCCCCAAACTCTCTTTAATTACTGTTTTACTATGTTAACCCATAGCTTTGTTTACTTATACAAATAAATAACAGATAGTCATGAGTGTTTCAAAAACTACCAGGATGATTTGGGTAAGGGGAAAACGGTTTAATACAAATTTGTGTCAAAATCTGTTTTCAAGAAGTAATTATTACCATTACTTGTTACACATTTTAACAGGATAGACATTTATTCACTGTGGGGCTCCACTGCTTCAGATGTCGGATGGGCCATCACCTAAAGAGACATTATAGCTTCCTGCCAGGTATGTCAGCCAGTAAGATGTGTGTAATGATGCTAAGTGATTAGGAATTTGGTAACCATCAATTAACCATTTGAGCTTATATAATCATTTGTTCTAGAATCATATAACACATGCATTTGTTGTAATAGATGACGTCAAATCTTTGCGGACTGTTGTCAACCCTGATATATCTAAGTAAGTTACTTTATTACAGAGTTATTAGTTGTATTACATACATTTGTCTTTTGTTTCCCTGAATTAATTTGTTAATGTTTGTTGCAGGATTCGGAATATTGGCATTATGGCCCACATAGATGCGGGAAAGACAACAACCACAGAGAGAATGCTTTATTATTCTGGTTACACACGAGCTCTTGGAGGTATAACAGAGGGAGGACAATAATGACAATATTTTTATTATGTGGACACTTGTTGTGTTTGTTTTAATCACAAACATATTTTTTTCGTAGATGTTGACGACGGAGACACTGTCACCGATTTTATGGCTCAGGAAAGGGAGCGTGGCATAACCATACAATCAGCAGCCGTTACGTTTGACTGGAAGAATCATAGAATAAACCTCATCGACACACCAGGTAATGCCATATATTATGATAGAATCACCAGTGTCATACTTACTCAACTCAGTGCAGCTACTAGAAGCAGACATGGTGTGATTGGATTACAGGACATGTTGACTTTACACTGGAGGTGGAGCGGGCACTCCGCGTCCTGGATGGAGCTGTCGCAGTGTTTGATGCCTCTGCAGGGGTTGAGGTTAAACTCTTATCTTCTAATATCTGTTTGTAAAATAAAAAAAGCGTTGACTTCTGACAATTGTTGACTATTTTGTCTTAAACACAACTGCAGGCACAGACACTGACTGTGTGGAGACAAGCTGAAAAACACCACATTCCCTGTGTTTGTTTTTTGAATAAAATGGATAAACCAACAGCTGAGTGAGTATTTCAACAATCACATTTGGTCCTTACAAATAAATAAATAAATATATATTTTAATGACTGGATTCTCTGTATTTTTTGTTCCTAGTCTGAGATTTTCTATTGATAGCATTAAACAGAAGCTTAAAGCCAACCCCGTCCTCCTGCAGGTAGGCTGTCCCAGAGTCAATACTCTTAATTTGTTTTTATCACTTTGATTTACTGAAAACATCTATTAAAAAAGGTAATTTCACAAATTTCTTGCACTGTGTTTTTGTAGATTCCCATCGGCAGTGGAAGGGACTTCACTGGTGTAGTAGATCTGATAACAAAGCAGAAACTGACCTGGAAGTTAAAATCTTCAGCATTAGCTGACGATGGACGGAGGTTCGAAACAGAACCTGTGAAAAGTTTGGATGAGTCAGAGCTGGTGATGGACGTCAGTGAGGCCAGAGCGGCGTTACTGGAGCAGGTAGACATGAATTATTTTCAGTAGATAGAAAAGAATCTTGATATGACTGTAAGTTTACAGACATTTATTGATCCCAAACACAGATTGCTGATCTGGATGACGAGTTTGCCGAACTGTTACTAAATGAGTTTAGTGACAATTTTGATGATGTTCCTCCTGCCAAGGTTAGTGACTATTGCTACTATTGTACTCCGTGGACCAGTTAATGCTGCTGTAAAACTTTAAAAATGTATCTAAAGGTACAAGAGGCTGTACGGCGACTGACTCTGGCCCGTAAAGGTGTCCCTGTTCTCTGTGGGAGCTCTTTGAGGAACAAGGGTGTTCAACCTCTTCTTGACGCTATCGTCAACTACCTGCCTGCTCCAAGTGAACGACAGCACGACTTAGTGTGAGTTAAGATCATATTTTATTGGTTTTCTATTTTTGGACTCAATGCCAGGTTATTTATAAGTAAGATATAATAAATAAAAAATATAAAAAATAAATCATACCTTTAAATGAAGCAAAGTTGAAAAACAAAAATACATTCACTGTATCCCATGACTGCCAATCGGTACAGATGGAAAAATTCACTATAATAAAATGATCCTTGGCAAATAAATGATAAATAATATTAATGAGAAAAACACAGGCCTGCAATACATTTTTATATTTTGTCCATAAAAACTGAACTAAAATTGAACTGTTATTTTTTTATACATTCTTTGGGATTCAATTATTTCATTTTCTTAATGTTTCAACAGACGATGGTACAAGGATGACTTGTGTGCTCTGGCCTTCAAGGTTGTCCATGAGAAGCAGCGCGGCCCCGTGGTGTTTCTCCGAATTTACTCTGGCACATTGAAACCACAGACAGCCGTCCACAACATCAACAGGAACAGCACGTATGCCGTACCCACCGCAGTAACACCACCTTACGTGTACTACATGCACATCAGGATGTAGTATTCACTGTCGTGTGACTTTGTCATGTGCAGTGAGAGGATGACGAGGCTGCTGGTGCCATTTGCTGATCAACATGTAGAAATCTCCTCCATGACTGCAGGGAATATTGCAATGACTGTGGGACTCAAGCAGGTAGAGTAGAACTCTGTGCACGGCACCCAAGACGTTATTTCTTTTCTCATTTGTCTTCTCCTGCTCTCCGTCATTGAAGACAGTCACAGGTGACACCATCGTGTCATCCAAAGCTTCGGCTGCAGCCGCTGCTCGTCGAGCAGAAAATGAGGCAGTTGGGCCAAAGAAACACAAGGGGCAAACAAATGTGGTGCTGTCTGGAGTGGAGGTCCCTGATCCAGTCTTCTTCTGCACCATAGAACCTCCTACCATGGCCAAACAGGATGGTAAGTGATGGTTTCTTCACTACGGCTTTTTTTCTCCTCAGGAAGTCTCCCAGCCTCTGAAGATGATATTTTTTTTCCTCTTAAGATCTTGAGAATGCACTTCACTGCCTCCAAAGAGAAGATCCCAGTCTGAAAGTTAGGATTGACCCTGACTCTGGGCAGGTAAGACCACACTGGTGCACGTTGGGCTCTTTATGTTCATTCATTCATCTTCATTTCACTTACCTGTTGCTGGGGTACAAAGGCAGTAGTCTCCACGACTGCCACCCAAATTACACTGCACCGTACTGTGAGCCTTTCTGCAGATGGTGAGCTTTTCATGTATTCAGTTTAAATTAACAATCTGCTTAATTGTTCAATCACAGACTATTTTATGTGGAATGGGAGAACTGCACATTGAGATTATCCATGATAGAATCAGAAGAGAGTACAACATCGAGACTCACCTTGGACCACTGCAGGTGGCCTACAGGGAGACCATTCTCCACAAGGCCTCTGCTGAAGGTAACACATGCTTCCATGCAACCATACATCTATATATACCATTTTCTGTGACAGCTGGTTCAGCTCTTTTTCTGCCTATTCCTAGTGTCTCTAATCCATCCATCATGGCTGGTCTGTAAACCTTTCCCTTCACCTTAGCTGACTCTTTTCCATCACACATCACTCCTGACTCTTTTCTCCAGTTGTTCCATCCTGACTGTTCTCTCTTCCAGTCTTCAATGTTCTGAACAGCTGATCATATGAATCTAATCTCCTACTCCTTTTCCTCCTCTTCTCCTTGTGACCTCATCATTCCACTGTTCTCCCTTTCATTCCTTCTTTCCTCCTTGTCATAGGCCTTTTCTAAATCTACATGAACACAACGCAGCTCAGCGTAACTGCTGTGTGGTTAGGATAATAAGATAATAAGGATAATCCATGACAAACTGCAACTCTTATTGATTTTTCTACTTTCTCATGGTGTAGATGCACTAGATCGTACTATCGGGGAGAGAAGACACGTGGTGAAAGTGAAACTGGAGGTCAGACCCATGGACACATCGTTCGCAGACTGTTCGTCTGACTCGTTGACTTTTACAGAAGAAACTGCAGGACAGTTATCAGAGGAAATGAAAGAGGCCGTGGGAAATGGAGTACAAAGCTCATACCTTCAAGGTAACTGGTCTCTAAACAGAGAAAATAATAGAAGTGTGAAAGTAAAAGAAGGTACAAGTATGGTCTTCATCTGGCCTAAGTTTAGATCTTTTATTTATTTAGATTTTTTAGGCCTTCTATTAAACATGCTGTTTAGAAATCATACTATGAATACACACAGAAATCCAATGTAAATGTTTTACTTATAACAAAACTCATTTGTAACTATAAATTTCTTCTTTAGGAATAAAAATTAAATTCAAAATGACTGCTCGAGAAAGGTGAAAGGAAAGTGACAGTTAATGATTATCAGATAATCAGAAAATGTACCTAAATGCAGCATGTTTAGAATACCAGTAGAGATTAAGATTAACAAGTACTTAATACTTTACAGTATGTCAGTATTTGTCAAAGAAATATTGTCCAAAGTACCTTATTGAACACAGTTTGTTGCAAACAGTAAACCCATAAAAACAAGTCATCAGTCACACACACACACACACAGTTAGCTTGAACATTGTGGTTTGTGTTGAAAGAAAAACAGGAACTGGACTGTTGAAGTGTGGAAATACATTTTTGACCTTAGAAACACTTGAATTAAGGTAAAAATGAAACTAAAAGTTAATTTCAAACTTCGTTAGTTTCGATTGTCTGCTCATAATTCCAGGTCCATTACTCGCTTTCCCTGTAGAGGGAGTAACTACACTGATCCAAAGTGTTAGCGTGGAACCAGATACTTCTCTGGCCATGGTCTCTGCCTGTGTGTCCCGCTGTATGCTCAAGGTAAAGCCATTAATCTAATGTTCCTAATGTAACCCACACACAGATTTCAGTCTGTGATTAGCACCAAATGTGATGCCACGGCTCCAAACTGCATCGGTCAGTGTGTAATATACAGTTGGATGTGTGACCACAGGCGCTGAAGCTTGCGGGAGGTCAGCTCTTGGAGCCTGTGATGTCACTGGAGGTGACCGTGAGGGAGGAGTACCTCAGCTCTGTGCTGGGAGACTTGGCCCAGAGACGTGGTACCGTCAGGGACATCCAGAGTCGCCATGACGACAAGGTGCTGCTGGCTACCGTGCCCTTAGCGGAAATGATGGTGAGATTACATTTTTTCATCTTTTGGTTTACATTCAGAGACTTGTACATTATTTTGTTATTGTGCATTTTGTTGAAAAAGGGTTATTCCACCGCCCTGCGAACACTTACATCTGGAAACGGCATGTGTTCGATGGAGCTGGACACCTACGAGGCCATGAACCCTCAGGACCAAAAAATGCTGCTGCAAAAAATGAGTCAATTTTAATTCCCGTATCACTGAAGCTGAGGATCAGTGGGCGAGGAATTGACAAGGACACTGCTTCACTGTGACCTCAGATCAGTCTGTAATGTCAATAACTACCAATTGTAGATAAAGTATTTCATTTTATTTATTCTTTCACAATCAATTGTACAAAAAAAGGTGTAAAATCAAGATTGTTACAGCAACTTTGCAATTCTTTACTCTTACCAAAAAAAATCATTACATTTTCCAAATTTTCAATGCAGAAAACATTGATTGCAGCAGGTGTAATTCATTAGTGTATGCAAATAAAACAAGTTCAGCAACTGATTTGGAAATTGTGTGCAAACGTTTCCTTCCCTTTTCCATCCATGCAATCTCCTCCTTGGTTGTATTCATACTCCTCTGTACTCTTTAGGGCAGTAGCTGGAAAATAGTGGCTCAGCGGGAATGCCACGTCTTAGGGAAAAAAAAAACAGCCAGAACAAATAAATAACTCTTCCATCAGCAGGAGACAGCAAATAAAAAAAACAGGCAGCTAAAGCTGTTAAAGCTTTTCATTAATTCCTGTGACTAGATTATTGTTGTGTTCAACTAAACAAGGACTTACTCTTTGATTCAATTACTATTGATTTAATACTTTTTTTTTGTTGTAAGTCAAGACTTGCGTGCTCACACAGTGGTAACACCATGATCTAGGACAGTGGTCCCCACCCACTGGCCCGGGGACCAGTACTGGTCTGTGACTGAAATGGTGCTGGGCCACAGAGAAATAATGTTTCTTTTGGGCCCATCTGGCTATTACTTCCACTCGATCCATACCCATATCAACAAAAGAACTGACCAATAGAATGGCTAGGGAAATATTTTCTCAGTGAAGACAATGACAATAAACTCAAAATGACACAGTGTCATTGATACAAGATTCTAACTTTGGTCTGGTAGCAGAAAGTTGTAGGCTGTGTGCACTTGAGAAATCCTTGTTGTGCCCATGTACAGTTAATTTGGGTAGGAAGATTTTATAGGTAGGAAAATAATTCAGAACACTAAAAATTTAATTTGATTAAGCGGTATTTGAACTGCCAGAACTTAACAACTGGTCTGTGACAATTGTACGAGACATTTAACCGGTTCCGTTGCACAAATAAGGTTGGGGAACACTGATCTACGACATCTAGTACACTGTATAGCACCTTCCCAGCTATGTTCTTGTTCAGACAACCAGGCTACATGTAGCTCATGGTCCATTGTATTTGAAACAAGGTGTCTCAGTACTTTTATGGAGGTCTCATAAAATAGAGAATTGATAGACAAATTTAAAGAAGCAATATTCACTTACTCCACCATGCGACAGCGGTGCCTTGACAGCCTGTTGAAGGCGTCACTGATGTCTGTCACATTCACGTTGCTCCAAAGACGCTCTGCCACCGCACTGGCACGAGGCCTAAGACAAGAAAAATGAACGAACCGCACATTGTCACACCTCCAGCTGTTACAGTACCTTGGGACTAAAGACATGTAAACTGATGATAATCATACCAGAGTCTGGGGGTAAGGTTGGTGGCATCAACATATTCTCCCCACAAACAGGCTTCTCCACCAATCACAAGTTTCTTCTGTGCATCCGTTCCTGGATACAGAATAAAGATTTTGTATAAGAACCAGCAGCAAGTTTAAAATTTGCTCTTAGAATTACAGCTTCATTCAACAGGTCTACAAATATGCACAGGGATAAGTTGTGTCGCCTCAGCTGTGTGACGAGCTTGAAACAATAAACTAAGATCAACATGGGAGTCTGTAAAACAGAATCACATGACTGTTTAATCCCTGAAATATGACACAAAGTCCAAAAGGCCTGGCCAGTCAAAGAAGTCATGCAGACACAAACCCTGGAAATCCTGTGGGTCAGCGCCGTAAATCTGCCTCCAGTCCTCCCCGTAGGAGATACGGTTCAGGTACCAGGGCGTGGACAGCAGGGTCTGGTACCCCGAGGCTGTAACTTTTGCCATCTCACTCTGGTATTGCTGCTGGTTTCCTTTCCAGACATGGATTAGTGTGTCTGGCTTCAGCTACACGGCACACACACATACAGTCGTCAATAATTAACCTAAGGTTTATGATAAAAAAAAAAAAATCAGGCCTTTTCTGCTTCTATTTATTTTGTATTATTTGCAGTTAGATGACAATTTCTGATGGAGGTCCAGCTTTGGTCAGATGTGAAGAACCAAACCCAAACAACCCAACCATAAATAATGTTGCATTGTTTCTATTGATCAGGATTCACACTATGCTTAATTGATTTAATTTAAATTTGTACAGTTAATATAAAGTCATTGTCTGTGTTGACATATATATGATTCTATATAGATACATATACACATGTATATACATACATATACACACATACATATGTATGTATTTGTGTATATATATATGTATATAGGTATTTATATGTAGCATATAAGTATATATAAATATATATGCATATGTAAATATATACATATACACACATATATATACATATATACACACACACACACATACAGTATATACTGTACATATACATACGTGCTTGACATCATATACTGTACATCAGGGTTGGTCCTCCACATCAGTGACCAATGATCGACATATTTGTCTCCACCAACCACACCACCCCATGGTCTTTGCCTATCACTGACAACTGTGCATATTTAGGCGTACACCTGTTGAATGAAGCCTTGTTTGATTTTCTTTTCCCCGTGCCAACCCCAGATTAGACACTTTCTGTAAACTGACCGTTGAAGTTGAGAGGCTCGGCCTTGTAGTATTTCTGCCAGTCCTGTCCGTAGCTAATATAATCTAGGTACCATGGGGCGGAGAGGATGGTCTTGTATCCTGCTGTTGTCACCCTCTTCATCTCATCATTAGCCCCGCCGCCAATCCACACATGCACTACTGTATCAGGTTTAAGCTGCAATTGTTAGAAGCCAGGCTGAGCACTCAGGACAGAAGTTAGGGCAAATGTCTCCATTTGCATTCTAGCAAAACACTTCAGTTCCAGGTTAACTAATAATTAGGATTATTAGTAGTTGTACTATTTGTGACATTTCACAAAAACATAATCTTAATTATACTTATTTATATTATCAACAATTATCCGGATAATGTCATTAGGTTTTACACTTTTTCTAATGTCTGATAGTAAAAAAAAAAAATGGCGATAATGTTTTTATTTCAGAATAAATGAATAATGGAACAAATCCTTTCAATTGGAATAAACATGGCTTTACCTTCACCCCATTGTCAAAGACCTCCTGCCAGATCATGTAGCCCTTCTTTGTACTGGTAACAATATCCAAGAGACTGTCAGAAACAGAGAAGAATGTTAAGGAGGGAACTGTAACATCAGAAAATGAGCAGAAGACTTAGGTATAAACAAGAACCAGACTTCTGGATGTAAAAAGATTCCAGTTTTCTGTAGTCATCCCCAAAACTTTGCTGTTCCATGAATTTCTTAACATCTGGGTTGGACTTCCTGTAGGAAGTATAATTTGTTAAAAATCAGCAGGAAGTTAAGATAATTATTTAAGAGTTCCTCTTCACGGCCTCACCAGCAGGTGAAATCCACCTCATCTCCTCCAAGGTGGACGTAGGCATCAGGAAACACAGAGCTGACCTCCTTGAAGAACAGGTTCATGAAGTCATAGGTAGTGTTCAAGATGGGGTTCACAGGTCCAAAGGTGCCAGATGGTTGCGCTCCAGAATAGCAGGGTGTGAGAAGATCTGGTTGGCCTTAAAAATGAGAAGCCAAGCTACTGTTAGTACACACGATACATTATCATTCATCAATAGATGGAAGATTAATATATTATTATATATCTCTATATGAGTGATTCTGGTATCAACTGATGGGGGAAAAAAATCATGTGACTGGTGGTCCAGAAACTAATTTCGGCAGAACTCACTCACCTTTGCCCCATGACTGTGTGTGTCCCGGTGTGTCAAACTCGGGAATAACTCGAATCCCCCTCAACCGGGCGAACTCAATCACCATTTTAATGTCAGCAGGAGTGTAGACGTGAGTGTAGGGATGATAAGCGCCCTGGAAAGAGTTAAAATATTTATATTTTGACTATAATATTGTAAAAAAAAAGTGCAAAAGTGTCATTAATGCCCCCTTCATGTATAAAAAAGCCCTTTCAGTTTCCAACATCTCAGGCCACAAACTCTCAAATGTTCTTCATGTTTGCTTAAGTTATGAGCAATACATCCACTAGGGGGGGCACTGCTGAGTTCAGAGTTTATTTTGTGTTACTTTGTCAGACAATTAAAAACATGACAAATATACAAAAAGATCCTCTGCACAGCAGCAACGCTGCCACCAATGGTTTCTAATGGTACTGCTCCTCCTAAAAATTGATTAAATTATCTCGAAACAACTGCTGCTGGCTCTGTATTTTAACAAGATCAAGCAACACCTAGTGGTGAAGTTTGGTGGCATGGTACAATAATTTTCTCTTTTTATGCAGCCAATAACAAAGGAGAGCATAGTGCTTAGAATGGTATGTAAATAAAATTGTCAGGTAAATACGTTTTTGTTTGCTGAAAATAAATCTCCTTGTGCCGCATTGCGTCTTACAGTGTACGCCCGGCTTTCACCTCTTCCTAACTGACTGACCTTCTCACTCAGCTGCGGGAATGTTTGGCTCAAGTACGGGAAGGACTGGTCATCAACGATGTGCCAGTGAAATACGTTGAACTTGTTCATTGCCATTGTTTCCTGCACAAGAACCCAAATAATGTGTTAAATGTCAGATATTTGGATAAAAATGAGAAAAGAAAGATGACATGACACAGTGACTGTTCACCCACCAGATTGGCCAGGATTACTTTGACAGGCAGGAAATGTCGGGAGCTGTCGAGTAGGATGCCTCTGTGTGCAAATCTGGGGAAGTCGCTGATGGTTGTGGAATTGATGCATTTCTGAGAAAATTATCCACAAAAACAACATTATTTCACCTACACCTACACCTACAGCACGGCGGAGAAATTCTAAGGATATTTATTTCCACTTACAGCTCCATATTCATCTTCATAAACCAACTGGCTGAATGTTTCCAGTCCTACAAAATAGGAATAAAAAAAATTACATTTAATAGCACAGCATTCAGTAACAATATTCCAAATAAACAAATACAGACAAAAAATGCAGGGAAAAACTGCGGACGAAAACCCCCGTCTTGGGTGGAGTAAAATGATCTCACCATGTAGAGCGCCCCAGACTGTTGGTGCTTTCAGGACTGCATATGGCTGGTCTACAGTCAGTTCATCTGTGGGAACAAGATGTTGCATCTCAGTTTAAGATCCAAAATGGAGGCCCTGCCTTACTGTCTGACCACTACGTAAAGCTTCTGTGTTATTGCAGTAACTGTACCTTGTACACTGGTTGTAGAGACTGAAATGGCGAAATAATAAAAACACCAGCTGATAGAGCAAAGATATTGTCAGTAACTGTGAGTTATGAGTTGTCTATGATACGTGATAATGTCTCACAAAGATTATGAAGATAGTGTCTAAGTCTGTGCACTAGTTCATGGCCTCAGTAAAGTCATATCTTTATTGCTGTTGGGTCAGAGTTGAGTATGTACAATACAGTTACAGTGATTTCTTCTATATTTAGGTCAAGCTGCAAGAGAATATACATTGTAGACAGATTTTTATTTTTTTTTTAATATTCCAAACAGGCACAGACTTGATTCAATGAGATTTATCCTTGGAAATGTCACAATTTCCAAGTCCGGCCAAGTTCAATGACTCGATGACTTGACTTAATAAAGCATGCAGTTTTGGCCTAACGGTTAAGGAAGCGGACGTGGGTTCGATTCCACCAGCTGCCAGGTTGCCACTGATGTGCTCTGAGCATAGCGCCGTCCTGACCCACATTATTGGGTCGGGACTTCCTCTAGGTGGCAGTCATGAAGACTGCTGCCTTTGCAACCCAAGAACAGATAAGAAGTTGAAGATGATTTTACATTGCAAAGACCTGCCTTGACATTATTTGTGACTGAATCTGATTTGACAATCTCTGACGTAAGATTTCAGCCTTAAAACTTGAAATGCACATTGGTGACTCAATCCGATCACTGGAATATCAACACTTGATATGTTCTGCTTAATGTAAAACTCGTCTAAAATTGTTCTTTATACTCTATTAGTAACCCCAATATAAAACATTTCTTTACTTTAAAGTAAATTTAAAAAAAACATGTGATGGTAATTTTTGGGATGTTTTGAATCTTGTCAGGTGTGTTTAGATTTAAGCTTTGATTCGGAAGCCTGAACTTTAGCTGAGTCAATATTCCTGAATAACAGGATGTGGCGCGAGTTCACAGTGGAACAACAAAACATGGACTCACAGGACTCGTCTGCACCGAGGCTGGGGTATCCGTCACATTCAGAGTCAGGTGATGTGATCCACACCTGCAGCTCCGTCAGCTCAGAGGGGCCCAACCGCCTGTGTTTGTTTGGCTGCTGCTGCTGCTGCTTTTTAAACCCATCACCGAACATGTATTCATAATATCTGAAAGAGGAGACAAAGAGCTGTTTATCATCCTTAACAATAAACATGTGTTCATGGTTCAGCTTTTTCATTTTTAGTTGAGTAGAAATTTCTGGGCAAGCACAAAATATAATCATGCAAAAGTATCTCAAAAACTGCTTCAACACATTAGTGCAACAATGCAACAAAGAGGACATTTTTCATAGAAACACCTAATAATGATTGTTTCCTCTTGCAATGTACAAACACTTTGTTTTATGAAGATTTTACACATATGTTTTTTTTCCCCAATTTAACAAAAATAAAAGTTTTCATATCACTAAGAAGAGAAATTGCATTAATAACATAATGATAATAACAATAATATCAGATCAATATCAACTAATACAGCAGATAAGCATTGCTAACAGGGATGTCCAATATTATTGGTTAGCCGATATTATCGGTCTGATACTAACATAATTACGTGATATCTGCAAGACGGATAAATTGTTGTTTTTTTTACTCTCATAATAAAAAACAATAACACATTAACTGGGTTTTGCCATGTTTACTGGAATTACGCATACGGCTCTGATACGTTTATCTCGGTTGTAGGGCCAAACTGCTGAATATATGGGTATCGGTTGGTATTGGTATCGGAAGATTAAATAATTGGACAATATCAGCAAAAACCACATATCAGCTGTCAATATCGGACATCGTTTAACTGTTACCATCTCAAAAATATTGTTGCTAAAAAGAAAGTGATGAGACGGCCATTGAACTAGTTCTGTATGTTGTCAGAGGACAATTGACAGAGACATTGATTTCAGATTAGCTAAAACCAATCAATCAATCAATCTATCGATCGATCATACACTGACTACCTTCTATAAGCATTCTGCAGGACGTTACAGCTGGGCCCAGCGGTGGACTTGGGGGCATCAACAATGGAGAAAGAGGAACCAGTTAACTTGTATGAAAAATCAGTGATAGAGACTTTTTGTGGCAGTGGCCACAAAGACCCGAACACTGAAGTCCCGACCACCCGCAGCGGCTCTTCGGTCTCATTTCCTTCATTGTCCGGGTGTCGGTGCCGCCCCGAGCTCGGGTCTAACGTCGACAGAAATAGAAAAATAGAAAACTTCAACAAAACGCTCATTTTCGATTCAAAGAACGGCAGCAAAGTCACGCGCTGCGGAAATCAACCAGCGCCAACATTCTGTAAAGAGAGGGCGGTGCAGTGGGCGGAGGTTGAAACCCGGAAGTTTTTCTTAAAGAGACAGTACTTTTCCGCTTTCACTTTATTTTACTTGAAATAACGTTATATACTAGTCTACAGTATAAGATAATACAATATAAGTTTGACAGAGTGTCGAAAAAAACATATATATTTTTTTGATAGGAAGACGCCCATACCTTTTTTATTTATTCAGGTGTTAACAGAAACAGAGCATATCTGTCTCAGGACAGGAATAAAGAAATAGCAGCTCACATTTTTCTTCCTATTTCCTGGAGCTGAAAGTTTCATTCCTGTATTGAGGATCTCCATCAGTTTCTAGTTGGTACAAGAGGGAACTGTGGTAGTTATACTTCTTCACATCACTCACTTCTCCACTGGACAGAGGTGTGAAGAGTTGTTTTGGTCACACCTTTTTTTGGGACAGAAACCTGATGGTAGTGAGCAGTTACTATGTCACATGTCAATATGTGAATGGGAGTCTTTGTGGTCACAAACATCTGGAGCAGACTGCTGTGGTTATCTCAAGCAGAATGGTCTGTTGTAGACAGACCCCGTCCGCTTTTCTGTGAGTGACAAAGATGGACGAAATCAGGAATGAGGTCATTCGAGGGACAGCAGAGACAAGAATGTTTGAAGAAAAAGCTGTTGAAGCCAGATTGAGATAGTTTGGAAATGTTCAATGGAGGTTACAGTGGACAGTGGTTATATTGGTAGATGAGTGATCCTAAAGATGCAGCTACCAGGTAGAAGACAAAGAGGAGATTGATGGATGCAGTGAGGGAGGATATGGAGGTAGTTGGAGTTGGAGGATGCAAAGAACAGTGGAAGATGGAAAATGATTATCTGCTTTAGTAGCAATAAAAAGGAGACAATATGAAAGAGTAAGCCAGAAAGCTTTGACATTTCTTTCAATCGTATGCATAGATTTTAACAAAGGGTTTGATGTCTTATCCAAAGGTTTTCCATAGCTAGTATTGTCAGCTGATTTTTTTCCTTTTAGAAGAAAAACCAAATATTAAACAAGAACCCTTGCGATTTTTTTAAATTCTTTGCAAAAAATGGATAACATTTTAAAAATGTCTGAGATCTGTCTGAACTTATATCACCTTAAACATAACCACATTCTCTTAGATCCATAAGTGTGTATTCAGATGCACTGGATCCCTGTATTACTAGTAGAATGGAGGTCTTTGTTCTGAAAAACATCAAAACAACCTACTTTCCAATTAAACAAATTAGAAATAGGAAATAACTCCCTGACAGACTCAATGATCAATACTTCCTGCTCTACCGATCTCACAACATACCTACCTACCTGATGACCCACATACCATTATGAAGATATAATAAGGCAAATAATTTGGTAGTCAGTTTAGAAAATAAATTAAACCATTTCCTGAAAAGAAATCTTACAAAATAAGGCTTAAAATGGCACATATGTACAAGTAAATTGGTGAAAAAGCAAACAAATGTGATAATTTGGTTAACCAAAAATATCAGTCAAGAGGCCCTTTTATCTCCTTCCCATCAAATGTTAAACTATCCACACACAAGGGTAAAGAGTTTCATAAGTCAATGGGACGTTAGGTTTTTTTTTAAAAAAAAGTTTTACCTCTCATCCAAGACACTTCTTCAGTTCTGTGATGGTTATTGCCTATTATTGATTTATTTTGATTGCGCAAATTGTTTTCTTCTTGCTAGGGGGGGTCGTAACAGAAAAAGACTGGGAAGCACTGGCTTAGAGACACTAGGAATAGACAGAAGACAGGAGGCAGAGCTGGAGGTGGAGGAGTTAAAGATGCTGAGGTTGTCTTTAGGAGAGACATGGATGGATGTCATTGCGAATTAAGTGATTAGGACAACACAGACAGGAAGGTTTGGAGTTAAAGCTGAATATGCTAGATTAAGATGGTTTGGACATGTTCAGAGGAGGGACAGTGATTATAGTGGTGGATGAATGCTGGAGATGGAGCTACCAGGTAGGAGACAAAGAGGAAGACCAAAGAGGATATTGATGAATGCAGTAAGAGAGGACAAGGAGGTAGTTTGTGTTAGTTGACTTTTCCTGTTTTACCATTATGCAGCCACTAGATGTCGCTCGTGTTCCATATATTCAGGACCTGTCGGTTCTTTCTGCAGCGACTGCTGTAATTGTCTTCATAAAAGCAGTTTGATAGAAAGAAAAACCCAAATACAAGTCTACAGTCACCACAACACAAGTGCACTGTACATAAAAACATAGTAAACATTGACTCTGGAGTCCCCAGTGTCTGCAAAAGAGATTAGTCCCTGACAGACATGTCGTCAACAACCACCACAGATGTGGCTCACAGAAGACATCCTCAGATAAAATTAGACTCTTAGAGTCCCAACCATTCTGAGCAATAACCACAATGCACTTCTGCTCCTATAGGGCTTCCTCTGTGGGTTTGTCGCAATCCGGTCAGACCTTAAGAGTTTGGTGCATTGTTTTGATTTATGCACCATGGCATCTTTAAAAAGGTTCCTGCAGTTTAGTACTAAACAAACAATGCCTTAAAGTTCTCCCTGCGCCATTCACAAAGCTGGAACGAGTTTGACTCGTTCAGTCAGTCGGACGACCTGGACCGTAATTGTAATCCGGTGTCTTCTCAGCAATTAGTCTATCCAGAGTATAAGTCCAGAGTCCATTCATCGATTATTGTCAGTAAACCATGTCCGTAAACAGAGTGCCAGTGTGTTTTACAGCACAGAAAGACCTCATCCGCAGGGAAATCTGGATCAAATTTTACAAAACAAATGTATAAAAAAACAAAATCTCCAGTAAGTTTCCTTATAAAGTCAATACTAGATTGTGAAAAGCTATGATCGGCTACACCTTCTTTGAGAGCTCCAGTGGATACAACTGATGTAGGACATCATTCTTAAAGAAAGTGATAGGAAATGTTTGGTAAATTGCCTAAATAATTTAACTCATATTGTATGTTGTGATCCAAAAATTGTGTGTTTAGTGTACAGTATGTTGTATTTTTAGTACTGATTTCTACTAAAAAAAAATAGTAACAGTACTTTAGTCACAATGACCTTCGACCTGTAAGACCTGAGTTACTAAGGAAACTGTTTATGAAAACAAAAATGTTCAAGAAGCAGAGGTAACTAGAAACGTACTTATTATGAATAAGGCAGTTGTTAGTCCTGGTCCATTACCCCTGATGAATTAACGTGAAGTCCTCACTTATACATTGTAGATCACTCATAGTGGGTAATGGACAGTGACACCAAAGTAATTGGCACGTAGTTTGACAGTGTAATGATAACTTAGACAAATTAGATCAACAGTATATACTGTATGTACCCCCATAACTACTGGTAATCTTATGGCTATATTTGGAACTGCGTCTGCTGCTACTGCTCCTGTATTACCACTGAAACGTCTGGTAAAGAAATACTACTGCTTTAACAAGCAGTAGTTTTGCACAAAACAAAATTTAACCCATTACACAAGTGAACAGAGGGCAACATTTAGCACCCGTGGAGCGGTACGTGAGGACGTTGACATCCGCAGAAACACCTCACTGGTAACACGGCAGCTGTTGGACTCGAACCTAAAACCCTCTGGAACCACGTCCCCTCCCTAAACCACCACTCCCCAGGACTACTGTACTTTTGCCAACAGCTCTGCGACTACTTCAAGTAGTACGACAACAGTTATCACAAAAACAACAGCAGCTAATTTTTCAAGGCAGTCTAACACTACTACTCTACATATGGTCAACGACTACTGCTAATAAGTATAACTATTACTACCGTTGGTAAGAGCTGTACTATTACTATTAGTACTGCTCTTACCATACTACTACTGCAACCAGATCGACTGGTCTCTCTACCACTACTGCTACTACTACTACTACTACTAGTAATAGTCATCATACACTACCTTACATCAACATCTCTCACAACAAACAATACTACACTGTACCATTACTACTGTACTTAGGGGCGGAGCTTGAGTACAGGTGAGCCCCCTGTGCACTCAGATAGGGGCTCCAGTGATATCTGACTTGGAGCCCCAGGAGATCCTAGCACCGCCCCTGGCCGTACAACAGCTATCATATCCCGTTATACTACTACTGGCACTTCTTAAACTATTAATACTACAACTATTACGACTAATATTACTACTTCTACCCCCACTACCTCTGCAACTAGAACTGTACTAGTCCTATTAGTAGCCTACACCTGCTAGTTCTAAAGCCTCTGAAGGATTGATATGTAGACATATATCAGTAAATCCTTCCTATCGATCCAACATGGGCACTGTTTACATCCAGCTCCCACCTCACCTCCAACGTCACGCCCTTCATTTCCTTGCACGAGGGGACTTCCTCCTCCCTTCCCTCCCTCCCGTCATACACACCCATCGGTCTGAGAGAGAGAGAGAGCGGAGTAGGAGCAGCAGCGCAGCAGAAGGAGGAGGTCATTCACGCTGAGAAGGAGCAGCGGTACCGGACTGATCAGTCCAAGTCTCTCTTCTCTCGAGCCCATCCTTCATTCGCGTTCTTCTCCTGCAGCCGGAGTCTCGTAATTCTATCAGGTGAACGTAGATCATCTGCGCTAAGAACTTCCTTCAAGATTGTGCGTAAACAACCAGTGCCAAAGAAGCGGAGGAGTCCTCGTTTTCCTCCGTAACTCAAGACAACGTCTCGGGAACCTGAGTTGACTTCCACTCCTCTCCACTCCACTCCTGCGGAGCAGGGCTTGCACCGTGGCTCTGTCAGAAGTAGCATGTTCCAGGGAGACTGCGGACACTATTGAACTCCTGCTTTCACCCAAAGAGGTAGGTGAACACCGCGCATCACAGCAGGCTAGAGGAAGTGGGATTAGATCAGTTTGGATTGGATTAGATTATGGTCCCATATATTAAAGACACAATTAATTGACAGCAACACAAAGGTGAGAAATTATGTTTTAAAAAAAAGTGAATCCATGTCTTAGGTATATAGAAATACGCACATTTTTATCGATTAATCGCGATTAATCGTGATTAATCAGATCAAAACTTTAAATAAGGATTTTATAAACAATCAAGCAGCATATGAAGAATCAACACACCACTGCTATATTATTATTATTATTAATAATACAAATATTATTTGGACACATGGAGAAAACACAATGAACATATATAAAAATCTGGGATCTGTTGTTTTCATATCATGTTGTCTGTCATTTCATAAAGGTGTTGGTCACTGTGAATTTACACCTCTGACATTGAGACAACTGTTCTTGAATTACCCCATAGGTTCATTAACAGAAACCTACTAACGTGAAAAACCTAAAGACACAGATGTGATTGTATTGTCACAGCTTTTCCCAATGTGTTAAACAGATGATGGAAAAGCAGCAGAGAACACAACACAGAGCAGAGTCATTGACAAACACTGTGTCTGACATTTCACAGTGATTCAAAGGGAATCTTTCCCCTGAAGGTTTTCACTTGTCCCCTCGTCCCCTCGATGCCCTCTGCTCCTAACCCCGTACTTTGGACATGTTTTAAGGCGACATCGGCTGTGACACGCTCTGCTCTTGTTCCATAATGTGATCAGCGGTATCATTTCAGCGGCGAGGCTCCCAGTGTAAACCCACTTATCCTCTGCTCGGATGTGTGTGTGTGTGGACAGCTGGTGTGTGACGATAAATCTGATTATGTTTGTTTTGGATGAAGATTGATGTAGGCGCGCAGATCAATAGTGTGCTCTCTTGTTTTGCAGCCTGTTTAATTATTTTCCTCCCTCTCAAATGCGAATTTATACACTTGGCCTGTGAGACGGGTGTTTACTTTTGAAGTCTCTCCCTCCCATTCCTCTTCCTGCAGCCCATGGTTGACTGTGAACACCTGGCAATGATTTTAAACAAGACTGCAGTCCAGTCCAGAGGCTGCATATGCATCCTTTCTTCTCCTCTTTTTTTTTTTTTTCTCTCGTGTTAAGTGAGGTATGCAGCGTGGCTCTGTTTAGCTGTGTGCCCTCTGTGAAGGGACAGTTCTCACAGTTAACCAGAATGAACCTCTACACCCACTAGTGGCATTTAATCTTCTCTCAGATCACTTCCGACTGACAGCCCTGACACTGTTATTGTGTCAGCAACACACCGGAGATAAATCACAATCTCAATATATTGATTATTGCTTATTATAGATAACAGTGTGACCGACAGCCTTGAGCTTGGGGTTTATTTTTTATTCTGATCAGACCTCGTATACGGTGTTTTTAATGGAATTGAAGGCCAAAAAGTATGAGAAAAAGTAATAGCAGAGTAAAAATGTCATGTTGTTGCTGGTTGGTGTTACTCAAATAAGTCACGAGTCACCAGTTGGTGATGCAAATATATATATATATATATATATATTTATATATATAGGTACCAGTACATTGATCTTCAACAAACAATTGGGAAAGTCCATGTAAATAAACCATTCACTTTTAATGACGAAGCCTGGATCAAACATTGGCAACCTAAGGCCCGGGGACCAGGTATGGCCCGTTCGGCTTTGTAATCTGGCCCGCCAAACTTGTCCAAATAATATAATTGTACTGTGGTTATAGAAGGACCTGCAAGTACACCCACATACTTCCTCTATTCGGCGTTCAGAAGCATTTTTGCCTTTAAATGTTTCATATATTTGCTCTTAACCCGTGCCCCTGTGTCCAATTGTGATGCACGAGTCAAAAGAATTGCCCAGGGCTGGCCTGGACCAATCTTGGGCAAACTTTTTGACTCATGGGCCACAATGGGTCTATAAATTTGACATGGGTGGCCTGGTCAGGAGCAGACAGATGGAGCAATAGGGTTAACTAAGATAAATGACCTGTTAAAGTCATGCGTAAAGGGTAAAATACTAAAATTCCTTTAGCCTTTTCTTCCCTTCCTCTGGCTGTTGGGGAAATCTATATAGAATGGCAGACATATAATCACAATATAAATTAATAATGTTATTTAGACATATTTAGAGGGTCGGATTAATGAGCCAAATTGCCACATCTGGCCCCCGGGCCACAAGTTGTCCTTTCCTGGTCTAGACAACAATTAACTGGCATCAATGTATAGATCTGATCAATCACGTATGAACTAAAATACTTGTTGTAATAATAACTTTGACCCTATATTTTGCCTTTCCCAAAACAATTATAAGGAGTCAAGTAATGCTGTGACGTCCGCTCCACTGTGTCTGTAATGCGTTCCAGCTGGACTTCTGCAGCGACATGTTGTACTAATGATGTTTACAGTTTTGCTGCAACCTGTTTCCCATCAACAGCCAGATTAAACTAATGCTGTGATTTATGGAGCGGTGTTGCTCGAGGAAATCTGATTTCTCCAACACACTGTTTATATTTGAATCAATGTCCAGGACAAACTGCTGTTGTTTACAAGAAACATATGATTTTTCTGTCACTCGCAGATAAACAAAATTTGACTTATAGCAATATAATATAAGCCGAACAAAGCCGGGGACGGTTAATGTGTAACAAAGGGCAAATTCCATTTAAATTACAAATGTATGAACAAAGGAGCTTCGGGAGCTGCAGGCCGACTCAGTAATCCAGGCCTTATCCTTTAAAATGCAAATGGTTTAAGTATGTGGTTTGTTGCCCTTATGTTTTCTCCACCTCTCTCGCAGTTGCATGCATGAGTGAGCTCATTTAACTGTGAAGTTTGTTCTTTGTTATGTCTACCAGCGAGGCAGTTTGTAATTAAACTGAATGGGATGGTTGGGTAAATGGATATACACTGATAATTTAGAGCTGAATTTATTTGGTGGTTTCCCCAGTTTGAGAAGAATTCATTTATTTGGTTGCTGTGACCACATCTGCTAAAACACACGCTACTAAGGGGCAGCATGTGACCAATAAAAAAAATGCTCCTGAATGATGGGTTGCAGGTTTGAATCCTTGCACGTTAAGCAAACATTGGACCGCCTACGCATTTCTGTAGACGTTCGGAAAAATTCAGGATAGTCATAAAATTTAAGTCCTTGACCCAAATCCCAGAGGTTGAGGCGACAGCATGACTGAGAGGCTCTAACGCACTAAGGTTCACTCGCCATTGCTGGTGCAGAACTTCAAAATGCATCTAAAAAGCAGGTTGGAAAACTTCTCTTTCATTATTGTCTACGTAGACTATGATTGGCTATCATCAAAAAAAGGTTCCATAATTACTCCTGGGTTTTGTCCCCAGACAACTAACGTATGACATGCAGTTGTGATAAGACCACCCTGCTGTTTTCATCAATTAATTGTTCATCTTAATGCCTGGTTCCACTCAAGTTAATAGTTTTAATAAATATATAGAGTTTAAGAGCTGATTTCCACCCATTTCTAATGTTTTCTTAATAATAACTAAAATCACTTCAGTTCTTAAATTTATAGCTATGGCACTGTACTAGCAAAACAGTACATTTAGGCATTCCATGTTTTCGTGCTTGCTGTTTTCTTCAGACAATACACCTTTAGTGGTACCATGTATTAAAATGAACAAGAAATTGATGAGAACAAGGATGCTGTAATAATATTTTCCATGACTGTATATCACAGATGCTGAAAGTTCACCCTGAATCTGTCAGTTTTACCAATTTGATTTATGATGAAGCAAACAAATCAATCTACATTCAATTATTCAGTGTGCCCAAGTGTGTGTGTGTGTGTGTGTGTGTGTGTGGTGTATTGTGACATGTGCAGGTGAGAGGACAGGCGAGGACAGTCTCATTAAAACCAAGCCAGAGGCCAGAAGATGACTGGCTGCTACTTTGCACACTGCAGGAATGCAATAAATCCTGCTGAACCAGAGCTGCTGTTGGTTTTGCATCTAATTAAGTTGCATTGAATAATGTTCTTCCGCTCGTTATTACTGAGAAATACAACTATACTACACAGTATGTCTGGGAAACTTTTACATGTGTGTGCAGGTTTGGCTTTCTAAGTAAGCCAGGTTGTCGGCTGCAGCTGTATGTTTGGGATGGTGTCAGTCTCCTCACTCACCCCTGGGTGGGAACGTGAGAAAAAAATAAGTCAGGGTCAAATAATAGAAGACATCTAGCTCTAAAAGTCATAAACAATTAATTGGAATAAAAATGGACACAATTTTGCCACAAATATGGATTTGTCTCCAGCCATCTGTTTTTGTGAAGAATAATCACAATTAGTCAGACCGGGGGGAGAGAAGGAGGTGGGGGAGTTAAAGATGCTGAGATTCTCCTTAGGAGAGACATGGATGGATAGGATCAGAAATTAGGTGATTAGAGGGACAACACAGACAGGAAGGTTTGGAGAAAAAGCTAGAGAAGACAGATTGAGATGGTTTAGACATGTTCAGAGGAGGGACAGTGGCTATATTGGTAGAAGAATGCCAGAGTTGGAGCTACCAGGAAGGAGACAAAGAGGAGATTGATGGATGCAGTGAGAGGACATGGAGGTAGTTGGAGTTAGAGTTGAGGACAGGGGAAGATACCTTAGAAAAGACCCTAGAAAAAGGGACAAGCTGGAAGGAAAAGAAGAAGAATAGCAATTAGTCACAATTGTATCATGATTAAGTGTTTTTATATTTCATATTTAGCTTCACGCCTTCGTTGAGGGGAAAAAAAAAAACAGGGAGTCAGCGTGTTCTTCTGGGTTTGTCTTCTATTTAGATAAAGTTGCTGAGCTGCATTTTGTGTTTAATTAATTTGGCAACTTTTTCCTCTAAACTCCACTTAACAAGTTTGTCTTTATCCCTTTGTGAGAGTTTAGTTTCAGAGCGAGTGCCTGGAGTAGACCGGTAAAACGGGCGAGTATTTTGTATCTGAGTCACTGAAACACTGCTGCCAATACAAACCACGGCCATTGTGAATTAGGGTTTGTTCGACTAAACTGTTTCATAATTAAAATGAAGACATTTTGAAGAGGTGCGTGTGAAGGGCGTAACATCTCGTGATAATCTATTCTGCAATTTTGTGGTTTTCTCACTGGCACTGGTGCTACATTCACAACCTGGTTGTCAGTCAGGTACCTGCAGACTGTGACAGGTAACAATGAAGCTTTGTTGTGCACAAAGGTACTTTGTGGCGACGTTGCTCACCACAATGCTCCAGAGGATTTTTCTATCTGTACCTACAGGGCCAGGGCTGCATTGTCTGGTGTTGTGACAGCGGTGTGTTGATTTTGGAGATAGATGAAGTAACCTGGGGAAATTGGAAGGCATCCACGACAGCCTGATTGTAAGAAATCATTAGTGACACCTGAAAAATAACTCTTTTTTTTTTAACTTGGAGATTCTTCTATGTCTTTTCCCCAAGAGGTTTGTCAAACTTTGCAGGCCCTGTGGTTATGTTTGAGCCTGTCTGGATAAAATATATTCCACATGCTTAAAAACCTCATTAATATATCTGTCAGATTTAGCATTCCTCCGTTCCTCCTCTCCTTTAAACCTTATCACGCGGGCGACGCATCCGTAAAATCTGTCAGTTGTGAAGTTACTCGACCAGACCGAGTTTTACTATCTGTGCAGTTGCAGTGCTGGAGGCAATAACTAATCTTGAAACTGACTGGAATAAAAGTGAGCCCCCGAGAGAGGACAGAGCAAGGACAGGGTGAGGACGGCGGGGATGTGAGGGTGAAATCTGCGACTTTGAGGAAGCGCTAAAGAGGAATATATTCTCAGAAGCTTTTAGAGATCCCTGAATTTCTCTTTCTTATTCTTTTCTCTTCTCCCATGAATCGTAGCATCTTGACAAGAGAGGGATCAGTGCTGCACTGAGATGAAAGTAGGAAATCCTCTTCTTCTTTGAAGAGAAAACAATCTATTTGACCTTCAAAAGATCCAGATGTGTGCTACTGGTATTTTAATAGTTGAATGGCCCACCGATCCTTTTCTATTTCTGGGGAAAGCCTGCTATAGGCATTAAAGTTTGTTATAATATTTTGGATACTACAGTTGTTCACTGGAACATAACAGATTTTACATATGAGGGTTGTAGGGTGCAGTATAATGGCAAAAAACTTTATGTGATATGTTATTTTTCTTTATCTAATCAAATGTCTGAAATTGAATTTGACTCTAACAAGAAGTAAAATAATCCTCAATATAAAACACTCCTAATTTTTTGCACTTTTATTTATTTAAGTCACCATGTGGCCAGTGAAGTGGGCAACGAAACTGCCAAAATCCTGTTTTGGCTTAACTGTCACATTGTTGTTCCCAATCTGCTAAAATAAGCAAAAATGTCTTCAATTTATGATTGGATTATTTTGTTTATCATTAATTAATGTGTTATTTTCTTTGTTCTCTCCTAGGATTCAATGAAAATGTCCGTGTGTGTCCATGAGAACCGAAAATCCAGAGCTAGCACTGGCTCTATGAACATCTACTTGTTCCACAAGTCGTCCTATGCCGACAGTGTCCTCATGCATCTTAATGCACTGCGGCAACAAAGGCTTTTCACAGACGTCCTCCTTCATGCCGGCAGTCGCTCCTTCCCTTGCCATCGAGCCGTGTTGGCGGCCTGCAGCCGCTACTTCGAAGCCATGTTCAGTGGCGGGCTGAGGGAGAGCCAGGCCAGAGAGGTGGACTTCCACGACTCCATCCACCCGGAGGTCTTGGAGCTCCTGCTGGATTATGCGTACTCCTCACGTGTGGTCATCAACGAGGAGAATGCGGAGTCACTCCTGGAAGCAGGCGACATGTTGGAGTTTCAGGACATCCGTGATGCTTGTGCCGAATTCCTGGAGAGAAACCTTCACCCATCCAATTGCCTTGGCATGCTGTTGCTGTCCGATGCCCACCAGTGCACCAAGCTCTCGGAGCTTTCCTGGAGCATGTGTCTCAGCAACTTTCCTGCTATTTGCAAGACAGACGACTTCCTCCAGTTACCCAAAGATATGGTGGTTCAGCTTTTATCACATGAGGAGCTCGAGACAGAAGACGAGAGACTTGTTTATGAAGCTGCCCTAAACTGGATCAACTACGACCTGGAGAGAAGACACTGCCACCTTCCTGAGCTTCTGAGAACAGTCCGTCTTGCCTTGCTGCCTGCCATCTTTCTGATGGAAAACGTTTCCACCGAAGAGTTGATCAACGCCCAGGCCAAGAGCAAGGAGCTGGTGGATGAAGCTATCCGCTGTAAGCTCAAGATTCTGCAGAATGATGGTGTTGTTAACAGCCCATGCGCCCGACCAAGAAAGACCAGCCACGCTTTGTTTCTCCTCGGAGGGCAGACCTTCATGTGTGACAAGTTATACCTGGTAGACCAGAAAGCCAAAGAGATAATTCCCAAGGCAGACATTCCCAGCCCGAGGAAGGAATTCAGTGCCTGTGCCATTGGGTGTAAAGTGTACATCACCGGTGGGAGAGGCTCGGAGAACGGGGTGTCGAAAGATGTATGGGTGTACGACACCGTCCACGAGGAATGGTCCAAAGCAGCGCCCATGCTTATTGCCAGGTTCGGCCACGGCTCTGCGGAGCTCAAACACTGTCTCTATGTGGTGGGTGGTCACACTGCCGCAACAGGCTGCCTACCAGCATCACCATCAGTGTCCCTCAAACAGGTGGAGCAGTTCGACCCAGTGGCAAACAAGTGGACCATGGTGGCTCCATTAAGAGAAGGCGTAAGCAATGCAGCAGTGGTCAGTGTCAAGCTCAAGCTATTCGCCTTCGGAGGAACCAGTGTCACCCATGACAAGCTGCCTAAGGTGCAATGCTACGATCCGCAGGAGAACCGATGGACTGTGCCTGCCTCCTGTCCGCAACCGTGGCGTTACACGGCCGCAGCAGTGCTGGGGAACCAGATCTTTGTTATGGGTGGGGATACAGAGTTTTCAGCGTGCTCAGCTTATAAGTTCAGCAGCGAAAGCTATCAGTGGACTAAAGTGGGGGATGTGACAGCCAAGAGAATGAGCTGCCAGGCTGTTGCATCGGGGAATAAACTGTATGTGGTGGGCGGATACTTTGGCACGCAGCGCTGTAAAACTCTGGACTGCTACGACCCCACTCTGGATGCTTGGAACAGCATTACTACTGTGCCATACTCACTCATTCCCACTGCTTTCGTCAGCACCTGGAAACATCTCCCTGCCTGAGCTCTGAGTACTGCATCCCCACCTTTCCATAAGGTTTGTATGATATTTATTTTCCTATCCATAAATTCCCAAAGGGTATCCTTTGGGAATTTATGAGCCTTGAGGGAGCCTTGAGGGATAACCAAAGTTCTATGTAGCTAGCTATCTACCTAGCTATCTAGCTAACCTGACTGAAAGAAGGTATAACGATAACACAGAAACTTAAGCTTAACTTAAGCATATGTGCCAAACTCAAGGCCTGCAGGCCAAATGTGGCCCGGCAAGCCATTCGGTGTGGCCCCTGGAACCTTAAATAGTGTTTACCTTATAATAAAGTACTGAAGTACTTCTGAATTTTTAACCCAATAATTCTTGGATTACTACTCAGCGAGGCATCGTCGATCGTCTTTCAGTTACAACTGGCAAGGGGAACTGCATTGGTGATGTGGTCCCCAAGTGAAATTTCCACCAAATCTCTCATATCTCAATACAATGAAAAATATATAAAAATAGATTTTTCTTCCTGTTGGCTGGCTTTTGTAATTTCACCATCATATCCCAAAGGATGACCTGTGAGTTGACTTTCAGGCTGATTATTTCAGCATCTTAAGTGCAGCGTATAATATTGGCTGGTTATCATTTTCCCATGCAAACACCTGACATAAGTGAGATCATTTTGATGACCAGCCAGTAAGTAACCTGCTGAACGAGCACATTTTAAATGTGATCAATGAACCCGCTCGTCTAAAATGGATTTCGCATCTAAAGCGGTTGAGCATGCGTCACCAAGTGGTCAATCATAACTGTGGCGCGGACGCTGAAAATGATCAGTGCGTTCATTCAGGTCTTAAATAGGAGCAGCGGTGATATCATGGGTGGGGTGGTGGGGGTGTGTGTGCTGGAGACAGAGGGATGTGGTGAAGGGGTCTGTGTGCGACTGATAGGGCTCTGTGTGCGTTAGTTAAGTGAGTTATGTGGCTATGGGGATGGGCTGAAGGACAGAGGAGGTAATTGAAAGAGAATAGGATACTTTTATCGCTCCTGTGGGGGGAATCTCTCTAAAAGGCAAAAGAGGGTCTGCCAATTACACAAGCCACACACCAGTGGGCTTCGACACCCTAGCGAGGCTAATCCACTCTCAGTCGCCTTCTTTGTTAAGGTAATGGTCTTTACGTTAAGTGAGAGGGAGGCAGCAGCAGATTCCGGCAGTAAAAGAAACTATTCATTATCTCCTGAAAAAAAAGTGGGAAATGAGTCTCACACCAGACTCACCTTAAAGACACTGATTATCTTTAATAGTTGTGGGCTACATTCAGACCAGCGGAATTTAGGGTCGGACGTTTGGTTGTTTACTTAGTTTCCAGAGGTTTTGGACTTTAACTTTCGTGAAATCGATGCAGTGCTTTTGTTTAAGCGCAATGCAAAGGGCAAATATAATCCAAAATATAAACAAACAAATTACTGTGGCATTTGTTTCAACCTCACAAATGTCATGACCAATGAGAATAGGAAAGCTGCTGCCGGCAAGTTTAAGGGGTTTTGTTTTTACGGTAAAACTCCATCACGAAAGAGTTTGGTTGTAAGCAGCTAGACTTCTTGAGGAACTGAGGACTTTCATCAGTTACCGATGAAGTCCCTCGATTGAGAGGCCTCATCAGTTTCCGAAACTGATAAAACAGATGAAGAAGTTTCTCAATTTAGGAATAAAACATCTGTCAAGTGCCAGGAAAAAGTCTTGTTTACAACTAAACTCTTTAAATACCATGATAGGGATCAATGAGACTCTTCACAGACCTGAAAAACTGAAACACTTTTTAAGAAAAAAAAAAAAACTAAGAAAAAAAACCCCAGAATCCTGCATGACTCAATCCCAGATAAGGATATATATTTATTTAAATGCCGGTCAGTACCAGACGCTTCCTCTCGAGGCTTAACAACCCCCTATATATGGAGATCATGAGTATTTACCTGGTTTTAGCGGAAACCGCTGGTCCCAAACTGCCTATCAAAACCCCAACACCCTGCACCACATATTTCATACTCCAGTCAAACCCAGTCAGCCATTGTTTTTGCTGCATTTGTTATAATTCCAACAACATCCAGTTCCCCCTCAGTGGTCTGGCTCCACACAGCATCCACTTCCATACAGAAGAGTAGGCAGCTCCGAGCAGCTTCCCTGTTCCGTCGCCGTAACATTTCTCCGCTCGTCACCGTGAAACATTTCTAAGGACTTATTATTTCCTTCCTTGTCACAGCTCGTGTGTGAGACGACGCCAGAAAGTAGAACTATCTCTCAACCAATGCGACCCAGAGCTCACCGAAGGGTGAAATCCTGTCACTAATTTAATACAGACTTTTTTTTCTTTACATATTTGCCCGCCTGTCGTAGCAGCTGACAGTCGACACACTTAATGTTGCGTGCACACTGTAGTGAAAGGAAGGAAGGCAAAAGAAGCCCGACTGCTGGGGAATGAAAAGGAAAGGAAGTTTGTGAGACCTCACAGACGGAGAAGGCTGCTGTGAGAGGAAGAGAGGAGGTTCTCTCAGGGGAACGATGCTAACTTTTCTCAGAGTCCCTACTTTTCCCCCTTCTTTTCTTTTCGCTTTCTGTTCGAAAGGCTCATAATCGCTTGATAAAATAATAAAAAAGCGCATATTTATATATAAGTGTGAGGTGTGAAATATGTATCTTGGCAAAGTAAATGATATTTTCAATAGAAGAAGGGAGAAAAACAACATTTGGACAATCATAACCAGTTTTCTATATCTGATGTTTGATGCTACAAGTACTAGTACTAAGCAAGCGCTACTTTAAAGACAAGTACTAACTAAGCGAATGGACTCCAGCTACTGTCCATGTCCGTACTTTGCACTACAGTAACCTGATCGGCTTCATCTGGTTTCACTCCTTGTTGTCATCTGGCAGTTGAAAGGATTTTCCAGTGAGAAGAATTAACTATTTGGCATGTGCAAAGTGTTAGAAAGATATTTGGTAGGAAAAATGAAAAAAAAAATATATATTTGATATAAGAAAATATGTGCAACCAATGCAACTGCTAGTGCAAGATAGTCATGTGTTAGAGCAGTAGGGATGTTGCAGAACTATTAGTCCACTACAGGAAACTAGTTATGTGTAGCTCAATGACAGTTTTCAAAGAGTTAGTTCTCATTTCATTGTGTAGTTTTCTACTGAGGCAGTAGTATCTAAGTAATTAAGAAACGGGACTTGGGTTCTGAGGGTTCCAGGTTAACACTGAAGTCCACTGACACCGTGTCCACTCACTGATGCCTGGGCGCTAAAACCTGCCCACTGTGTGACCCACTTCTTTAACCCTACCTATTTTATTCAGCAGAGTGTACCTTTCAAAATAAGAGTTTTTCTAAAATAAAACACACACTCAACACGTGAGTCAAATTATTTAGATTTTTGACGGGCTGTTAGCAACCCATTCAGAACTGGTGGGCCCACAAGTTGAGAACCACTGATGTAGAGGACACATTTCGTTGTGTGCAGTGGTGTGGATCACAATGACTTTCTGTTTCTGTTGTTGTGTATATTGATGGGATGTTATAGATTTTTCTCACTGAGAGTTAGCATTTTTCTTCTTTTTTAAAAGAGGTATCGGAAAATGTTCTCTTTCTAGCTCAGAAGGTTCCTTAAAAAACATGACTTTAAATGTGAAGTGAATAAGAAATGTCTCCAAAATATTGTGCTCTGATGTGAAACATTAATTATAGATTCTGATACCGGAGAAGAAAAGTTTATGGACCTACGATCAAGCAAAAAGTGACCTGAGACTAATGTCAGCCTGTGTTTTCTGTTCCTCTTCCTCAGATTTCCCAGTTTGCTCATCATCTACTGGACTCCAACTGTGAAGACGCACACTATCTGTTCCTCTAAAAGAGACAATGAGCAGTGATGTACAGAGAAGTCATGATCATCACAGTGCTGCGTATGTGCAGGAAACGGAGTGGGACACTTCCCTGGAATGATGTCATTGCTTAACTGAGAAAGGACGAGACATACTGTACAGTTACTCATGCAAACCAACCAAAACAACTGCTGCTTGTGGTCCCAGGCACAACTCCTGTCTACACCTTGCATATCAGGCTTTTTTGCTGCCATACGATGACTGTAAACATTGCACACAACCTGCATTTTTTCCTATGTACTCGTGGCAGGCTTGTGGGGCTTCATAGGTATGTTTTTCTTTGGTGATAGAACAAGAAAAAAAAACTCTTTCATACGAAAACGGCAACGTATAGCATGATGAATGTCCCCCTAGTTAGTCGTAGGGCAAATCCTGGGATTTGTGGACGAAGAAAAAGACAAAGTCTAGTTTGACTGAACATTGGTGATGGGATGTATGAAAAGGCACAACGAAGAAGCAAAACTCCTCCTCTGTCCTCCGTTGACTCCTCCTATCTGTCGGTCAAAAGTGTTTAGAACAGGCATGGGCAAACTAAGGCCCGCGGGCCAGATGTGGATCGTTGAGCTTTTTAATGCGGCCCACCAACCTTATCTAAATTAAATAATGTATCTATACCATCGCTAAATTTCTGCCCGTTCCCTGCAATGACACGTTTCCTCAATAGATGGCGCCATAAGAAATGTAGGATTTCAGGTCTTATACATGCCTTATACCTGCCATTTATCTTAGTTCAAACTAATCTTTCTGCTCTGGACTCGGCCCCTTTGTCCACTTTTAGGACAAATTGTGGCCCGCAAGTCAAAATGTTTGCCCACGCCTGGTTTAGAAACAAACCTCTCATGATGCCTCTGGTCGTTTTCTGTCAACGCGAGACGCCAGTTGTTGACAAACACCACCAGCTGAGGTTGAGGAGGATAGAAGGGGAATGCAGAGTGAGCCCAGGGAGGTGCTGAGGGGTTGGGGGGGGTTGCAGGGTCAGTGTGCCGATAGAGGTGCATGGCGGGGGGTCACAGTCTTACATTTTAGCTGTTTTGCAGCTACGTATTAACACCGGCTGAACGCAGTTCTCAGCTTCAATCATCGTTTCATTCGGCTGTACACAAGGGCCGCCGTGCTTCTGGATCGCTGAGTCATTGATAAAGCTTTCGTAGAGCATGTCCACTCATAGTGATTCTGTAAAACTGGCATGAACGCTCCGTCACCATCCAACAAATCTCGTCAACTTCAACTGAGACCAGATCAGTTACCTTGCTGCAATGTAGTCTTAATTTATATAACAATAACCACTCTACTCCACATGTGTAATCCTATTTATTTCCTACCTGCCTGCAGTCATAGGTAGTAGTACCGTATGTTTGGGTTGTGTCCTGCATGGCCAGATGTTGCTTTATTTGTCGGCTGCATTTTGCACAGTTCGTTCAATTTGAATCGTTAGAACCGGATGAGCAGAAAAGTTTCACTGTTAAGAAAAAAAACATTTTTTTTTTAATTTGTTTTTCTTTTTTTTGAGCAAAGTCTTATGACGAAAACCGACAAAAACCTGCTTCAGACCAAACTTTGCCCAGAACGTAAAGTGATAAGAAACAAATAAACCCTATGAATCAGGCAGCTGAACCAGGGCCGTTTGTGACCCACCAGGGACACCACGGAGTGACCCTGAGTTGCTTAAGAATGTGGCGCTCTGTGCAGCTGTCCTCAGGGGACAGCTGGATCAGACCCTCACATGTGCTTTCTTTCTTTTGAGGGTGTTAAGCGTCCGTGGTCTTCAGCACTAGGCAGTGAAAGAGTTTTATCCAGTAAACTGTGACAAGGGCAGACACCGCAGTGCTTTTTGCCGAATATAAGAAAAACAAACACTGCAAGTTTGGAAGAATGACGATGATGACGATTATGATGATGATGATGATGATGATGATTCTACTTCTGTGTTTCTTCTTCTTAGTGACTCTCATCTGTGTTTTCTCTCTGGGTATCTGTCTCTTTCCTGACTGAACGACGACATTTTAAAATTTCATATCATTTGACTTCCTCCTTGTAAGAGGTAATGTGTCCAAACGTGTAATTTTTTTTTTTGTACCTCATGTTTTCCAAATCAAAGCAAATTGTCATTTTGGATGAAAAGCCCCGGCAAATTCCTTGGCTCCGCTAACCACCCAAGAGTCCAGTCTTTATCTGGCGGTTTGGGGACTTGTAGGGAGACCTTTGTGCCTCCATACTGTTGACCTCCTCCATCCACTGAACACAAGAGCCTATGAATCTACCAATCAGATAAGAGGAGTTTTTTTCCCCCATTGAGCACGGGTTTCCCTGACAACTGCACGTAATGAATGCCCCTCCAATTCACTCCTAATTGCTGAGTGGCATTTCCCATTTCTACCCATGTGCTACTCTTATTCTGGGTTTTATCTGAAGGTCCCATTGGTTCTCACTGGAGCACAGTATCACAGTTTCACATAATGATGTAAATGAGACAGAGACGCTGTCGGTGTACATCACTCTTCTGTTCCTTCTTTCATGTAAGAGTTTATTTTCTATTTTTATGACGTTATTTTGTACATGTGATTCTTTTCACAATGTGAAATTCATGGCTAATAAACATAAGAGTTTTTTCCTCTTGACTGTAAAACCAAACCGCCTCCTTCGTCTACTTCATTCGTAGCTTTTTTTTTGGTGTGTATTTACGGTAATGCGACGGTCGCAGCGGAGATGCGGCTTCAGCCCAGTGTGGGCTGCTTTCTCATTATTGCGTGTTTCACATATCTAGGCAGCTTTAGAGTGAATACGGCAGCCAGAGTATCTTGAGGTATTTAAGGCAGTATATCATGCGTACAGCCTTTGTTCTGTGGAGGAGGGACTGAAATCATCTTATCTATGCCTCTGGCTTCTAAGCTTCCTGCACAAGAACAGACGAAACACAGCTAGATACTTTCCTTTTCTCTGTCGAGTCACCTTGGCAACAGCAACCTTTATCTGCAAACTGTGGGGGCTGGAGGAGAACATGAAATCTTAAAAAGCACCTCTCGCTATTCTCCTTCCTCCCTCTTTCCCCTTGTGGGCCTGCCTCCCCACTCACCTCCTATACTCCCCCTGCCCCCAATCCACTCGCTCACACGCGCTCACTCACATACCGACGCACACTCGCCTCATCAGTGCCATGCCCTGCAATAAGGGTTCTCGCCAGAGCTGTTCCAACATCCCAGTTAGCATCGATGAGAGCTGAACTCCCGCAGAGTTCAGTTGTTCTCACTGTTTACATTCTCTTTCTCAGACATCACTCCTGTGACACCGGTGTCACCAGGTTGAGAAACACCAGTTTTACTGGATCTTGACCCCCATGCATTCACAAACAAAGTACAACCACACCACCCACCCATCCACCCACCCACACCAGAGGGAGCCTGGGAAATAAACAAGCGTCTATCTGGCTGACTGAGAATATTTCCACCCAGTTAAGACAAGACATTTTGAGAACCAATGAAAGCGGTGAAAGAAAAGTTGATCCTCGGGGCTAAACGTGGGAGCTCTCAGTGCTGGAGGCCCCCACAGAGCCCCACTGTGACCAGCAGTCCCCCCTCATTAATCAAGGCAGGAAGTCGAATTTCCTGTCTACCAGGAAGTGAGACTTATCCCCCACCCACGCCCTTTCTCCCAGAGTACACCTCTGATGGCTCTACCCTTCGACACTGAGAATCCTTCGGGTGATTTAGGCTCATGTAGGACCTGGAGGAAAAGACGTAACTGTGGTGTTTCTGTGTGGGCAGTCGAGGTGTGTGGCCCAGGGTGATTACCAAAACACTGTACCTTCATATCAGCGTATCCTGGCAACATAGGCATGAAGAAAAGGGAAAAAAAATGCTCATTCTGCACAAACACACACTCACATATATACACTAGGGAGATGTTTTCAAATAAAAAAGAGACGCTAGCTGCACATTTTTTCACTCAGAATTCTCCTACAGCCAGATGAATAAACTAATACAGTTTGATCCATCTATCATACGCATCTAATGCATCTAAACATGTTGAGATCAAGATCTTTTTCATTTACATTGATGCACATTTAGCAGACACTTTCATCCAAAGGGACTTATAGACAGGGATTGACATTAACGAGCACGTGGTTCCTCTGGGGATCGAACCAGGGACTCTGCTCTCTGCTTCCATAGCAG
The DNA here is from genome assembly GCA_016785265.1 of Paraplagusia blochii. Taxonomy (NCBI): domain Eukaryota; kingdom Metazoa; phylum Chordata; class Actinopteri; order Pleuronectiformes; family Cynoglossidae; genus Paraplagusia; species Paraplagusia blochii. Next base: position 252,915 of record JAFBJS010057801.1, read on the forward strand.
CAGACATGCTATCTGCTCCACTATGGAATCAAAATTCACCAAGGTACAGGTCATGAAAAAAAAAATTCCAATTACTTGATAAAGGATAACCATGTGACTGATATTCTCAGTGAAAAAAGAAAAAAATGTATATTCATATATAGACCCCTGCCCCCTATGTTGGGAACCACCTATCAGTGAGTATTTAATACCAATGATAAGCGTTTGTGAATCAGAAAAAAAAGGTTTCCAGTCAACCTTAACAGAAAGTTTAATTTAAAGAGGTCGTTCCAAGTACATGATTGGTCAGAATTATTGACGAGATGTAGAATGAATATTTTATGAATAGGAATATGACTGAAATCACATTGAATGTAATAAGATCACAGGTCAAACAGCTCCTCTAAAGGTTGGGAATGTGCTGCACTGCCTCCAACCATTCACATCAGTATTCAGAGAGTGGCAGCCACAGACCAATCTCCCCTCAGGCCACAGGACTGTGTCAGAGGCCAGTATGTCAATGTCAGGACACACTTCTAGAAATGAAATTGAAAAAGAAGACATGTCCACGCTGATAAGTTCATATGCCCACGGCTGTGGATGATTGAAGAAAGAGAAGCAGACAAACACTGAGGACGGAGACATGTGGTAATAAAAGATGCTAAAAATAAGAGAAGTGGGGAAAAAATATGGAGAAGTTGGATGATATAAAGTTATGGTTGTCGAGCTAGACCAGCGGTGTCCACACTTTTTTAGTCTTTTGAGGTACTTTTCAAATGGCCAGGCTGAAGTGAGCTACCCTAGATTGGAAACTAAATATATTTACCAATATAAACTGGATATATTACTGGATAATTATACATTAACATACTGTTTGACTCAATATCTATTATTCTTATTGTTAGGACTAGCGCATTACTTGCAACATCATTACATAACGAAACTACTTTTCTCGGTAACTAATACCGTAACACATTACTTTTCCCATTCAGTAACGCCGTTATTGTTACTGTGGTGCAAAGGGGCTCGTTACTCGTAACTATCTGTGGTCCAAATGGACAGTTTTTCACGGCCACGGAGAGAGGACTGTGTGGCAGCGGAGCCTGTCTGCTGCCTGTCAGTCAATAGTTAAAGACGGCCGTGGACACTAACTGAACCCATGCGTTCAAAAGGAGCGATTGGTCGACATGGGTTAACATTTCAGGCTAAGCCAATCAGAAAGAGACCTGGACGGGTCTTCTCGCCTTATAGGAAAATAAACAGTCTCACACACACACACACACACGACGCGGTACAGCAGCACACACCCACAAGTAAGACGACGGCAAGTGGCAAGTTGAGTTTACGATAAAGATGCCTGTCAAAATGTCCAAACATCGTTTTGTTTTTATTTATCCACTACATTTCATTATGATAGTTGCTACAGAATGCGACATAAAACTTTTTTATTGTGTTTTCAAAGTAAAAGTAACCAGTTATTAGTTACTTTATGAATTAGTAACTAGTAATGTAACTAGTTACTTTTACAGAGCAGTAACTAGTAAAGTAATAAGTCACTTTTTTAAAGTAACACAACACTGGTTATTCTCACTTTAGCCCAGTGATTAGGATCTTGAAATAGAATTTCATCTCCTTTTTAATACTATTATTTATTATATTTTTTATGTTATTGCTCAGGATCAGTACTCCAGCACTACGCTGGAGATCTACTGGTAGATCCCCATCTACCTATTGGAAATACCTGATCTAGAAATTCCTGCTTTGAAGCAGTCATATAAGGCTCTATGAAAAGCCAACGTTCTTCAAGTCAAACCATTTTTCTTTTATTTTCTTTTTTTTTTACAAAATACTTGACTGACCTGGTCACTGGTGGCCACAATCACAGCCTCAGGCCGGTGCTTCACAAACTTCTCACCTGAACTTTTTTAACTTTGTAATTGGTGCGATCTCAACTCTGCAGTGAGGTGCAATATTTCACTGTCTCAGATTTATGATTTTAGTGCTTGTTTTTTTCTCCCCGTACAGAAAGCATCTTTATTAGTCTTCTGGTTCTTTTTGCTCCTTGTCATCCATCCAGTCTGGTTTGACAGTGTAAATGAAAACTGATCAAATCTCATTTTATCCAAGGTTTTTGCTTGGATGGACAAAGTTTCCTCCCTTGTCTTTCTTGATTTTTTGGAAGTTCTTTTGACTCTCGTTTTTTTAATTTGTCTGTTTTCTCCTGTAGTTAAACCCATGAACCCATGATCTCCCCCTGCTGACCGATCTTCCCTGTTCATCTTCACCTGATGAATTAGAGGAGAATTTTAGGAGTGACTAAATGTATGTCAGGCACTAATGTTCTCTTATACAGTATATATTGTCTATTTCTCAGGGCTCACCACAGCAGTAGAACTTCTCACAGTGAAGCTTATATAGGAAATGCTCTTTCCGACACAACCCAACCTGGGATTATGGGATGAGAAATAATACTTCTCCTTCGCATTGTTATGAAAACCTGCATCTTTCTATAATTGAATTTTTATCGTTTCCACCCTCAGTGGAGCCATAGTCCATTTCCACCAACAAAATGTTATATTTCCTTAAATGCATTGAGAAAACAATTCTACGATTGTCTTTCAAAACAACATCCTGGAAGATTCACTGATGTAAAAAAAATATATTGTGAAGGGAATTGTTTCTGAAACAAATGGAGCTTTTCGTTCTAACTGCAATGGCAACGTTTTCTCCATTAACAGTAACTTCAGAAAACAACACAAATATTAAATCTGTGTAATATTTTATGTATTACCAGATAAGAAATAAATGTCTGTATCAATCCTTTCATCTATTCATCCACCCTCTATCTGACCATCCATGGACCCACCCAACCCTCCGTGGCCGATTCGTCTAACCATCCACCTTCCATCCAACCATCCATCATCCACCGTCCAATCAATGATCCATCCATCTGTGCATCCATCCATCCATCTGTGACCTATTCCATCCACTTTCCATCCATCCAACTATTTATCCATCCTCCCATTCCTCTGTTTGGCATCCATCCACTTTCTATCCATCAGTAACCTTTTCTACTTACCCTCCACCCATCCACCTTCCATCTAACAATTCATCATCCACCTTCCATCCATCCAACTATCCATCCATCTGGTCATCCATCTACTCCAACCTCTATTTGGCTATGTATCCATGCATCCATCCGTAACCTATTCGTCTAACCATCCACCTTCCATCCAACAATCCGTCATCCACCATCCAATCAATGATCCATCCATCTGTGCATCCATCCATCCATCTATTCATCTAACCATCCACTTTCCATCGATCATCCACCTCCCATCCATCCATCCAACTATTCATCCACCTCCCATCCATCCATCCATCCAACTATTCATCCATCTGACCATCCATCCTCCCAATCCTCTGTTTGGCCATCCATCCACCTTCTATCCATCAGTAACCTTTTCTTCTTATCCTCCACCCATCCACCTTCCATCCAACCATCCATCATCCACCATCCAATCAATGATCCATCCATCTGTGCATCCATCCATCCATCTATTCATCTAACCATCCACTTTCCATCGATCATCCACCTCCCATCCATCCATCCATCCATCCAACTACTCATCCATCTGACCATCCATCCTCCCAATCCTCTGTTTGGCCATCCATCCACCTTCTATCCATCAGTAACCTTTTCTACTTACCCTCCACTCATCCACCTTCCATCCAACCATCCATCATCCACCGTCCAATCAATGATCCATCCATCTGTGCATCCATCCATCCATCTGTGACCTATTCATCTAACCATCCACTTTCCATTGATCATCCACCTTCCATTCAACTATTCATCCATCTGACCATCCATCCACCCTCTATCCATCTGTAACCTATTCTACTTACCCTCCACAATTCATCATCCACCTTCCATCCATCCAACTATCCATCCATCTACTCCAGCCTCTATTTGGCTATGTACAGTATCCATGCATCCATCCATATACATCCATCCATCTGTGACCTATTCATCTGACTCTGTGACTCAGAGACAATAGTTTCCGACACGTTATGACTTAAAGCACTTTTGTGGTCAAAACCCTTTTAAAATCCAGCAAAAACCATCAGTGAAAAATTCAACCTGAGTGTCATCACTTTCACTCACTTCACTCTTTGGCAGCAATGTATAAATGAAAGGTTCTGTGCAGAGTTCAGCTCTTTTTTTTCCCTGCGTCACTTTGGGGATCTGTCAATATTCTGTTTACTGAAGACAGACAGAGATGAGCTGCCAGCATCTCAGGTGCCACCATAAAGTGAGACAGTCATGGTCCAGGTGTTTCTCCTTGCACACTGTGGGTCAATAAAGTACGGTCACATTTCTGCCTTAACAGTTACATTACAGTCAATTCATCCATCCACTCCACCCTCTATCTGGCCATCGATCCAAGCATCCATCCACCCATCCATAAGTCACCTATCCAGCCATCCATCTATCCAAACATTCATGCATCCATCCATGGATGGATGAACTGCTCAGTATCATCAGGAGCAGTTTCTCGGAGCGGAAACCAAAACAACTCTTCACACCTTGGTCCAGTGGTGAAGGGAGTGGTCTAGAGCAGGGATTCTGAACCATTGGGCCCCGGCCCAAAGTTGGACCACAAGTGCCCCCTAGAGGGCCGTGAAAATTTTAAACTGCGGGCCACAGGTCACTCGACACTGAAAAAATTGGGCCTCGGTGCCAAAAAGGTTAAGAATCCCTGGTCTAGAGTAGTAGAACTACTAGAGTTCCCTCTGACATCAACCAGACACTGATGAAGTTCCACAGGTGAGGAATAAAACGTCAACCCCAAGAAAAAGTCCAGAGACTCACAACTAAACCAAATGGATAAAAATTGCTTTTTTTTTTTTTTTTGCTGAAGGCATTGCTTGTTTAAAATATAGGAATCTAAGACTAAGAATAATGACTTATTATTGCATTTGTTTCTTGTTTAGATTGAATGGGATAAGAAAGTAAATTTGTTTCGTTAAATTGACGCGTCTTTATTTGTTCGTCAAATCTACTTTCATTTTGTTTTCTCTGGCAGCTAGAGCTTTATAAAGTTTTGAATCAAAACACCACCTAAGCCCTTGGAAATGCCACATCTTTATCAAAGGTCTGTGTGTTGATAAGATGTGTTCGCAGGTCATTAGTACATCCTTATTAACTGCTTAAAGATGCCTTCAAGGCCACTCGGCTCAGCTCAGAAATCTTGGGGCTTATCTCGGTGCTGAAAACCTCAGGAAGATAAAACACTGCATTACTTCATAGGGCAGATGTAATGACTGTTTAGGGTGAATCACTGAAGGCAATCTGCTCATAATATTGTTTATGTTCTCTTTGAAACCTGGCCGCTGGGTCTTTTAATCAGTGTGGCTAAAAGGCATTTGCCCTGCAATTTCTGCTGTCGTGTGTGTGTTTTCACTGGGGTGTGGTTTGAGGTTGAGGGTAGGTGGGCAGGTGGTGAGGCCTTCAGCTGTGGAGGTGGGTTGATGGGTGAACTCACCTCAGCTTAGAGAGGCATGTACAGGCCTCAGGGTGAGTCCTTTGAACTGTAAAGATGATTTTTTTTTTTTTCTGACATGATGAGAAAGAAAAATAAATTATTAACCCCTGCCTTTTAATTACAGGAGGGGAATTTACAGGAGATGAGATGTATGTGTGGGTGAGAGAGAGTAGATGTTTATGCAAACATCCATTTTCTATAATATAATTGGGAATATAATACAATGTGAGATAAAGTAAATAAAAGGGGCCGGTGATTACATATATATATATATATATATATATTCCTGTTCACTGTACTGAATATATCATAACATATAATCTATCCTAACAAACCCACTGAGCACTCGGGACGGTGTTATGCTCCACAACAGCAACCTGGCAGTGGACTCGAACCTGTAGCCTTGGACCCAAGTCCGCTTCCTTAACCGCTAAGTGTGTTAGTGTTTATACTAAAGAAGGTCAAAATGTAAAAGTAAAGAAATGGGGAATCATGTTTCACAGTTCATGCTGTTGAACCTCTGGTAGTTTCCAATGTGAAAAAAAAAAGTTACGGACCAGCTACGGACAACAGATGCACTGCAGCATTACTGCAGTTACTGCTATTGTCATGGGTGATGTGGTGTTTATGTTCTGTTTGAGGGACTTGGCACACAAGTTTTTTTTAACACACATCTGCAAAATACATGATAAAATTATAAATTAACAACAATTTAATTCGAAAAACTCATAAACAATATTTACGTAAAATAACAATTAAGTACAAAATAATACACTTAAAGACTTATACACATGCTTCACAAACAAAGATATATATATAAATTGATATATATGAGCAAATACACACACACACATTTATATGTATATATGTGCTATGACACAGTTTATACACAACTATATATATATATTTATATATATAATAGATAATATAATATATAATATATATATTTATATATATAGTATATAATATATATATTTACGTTTTAAATATATATTTATAGTACAATCATTCATTCATCTTCATCCACAGTTTGCAGGGGCAGCAGTCTCCACAACCACCACCCAAATCACACTGCACCATACAGTGACCCTTCCTGTGGGTGGTGAGCCCACTGGAGGTTATATATGGTGGGATGGTGGTAGTCTCAGAGCACCAGGTTCGAATCCACCAGCTGTCAGAGGCAACCTGGCATCTGGTGAATTTGAACCTGCAGTCCTTTAGAACCTAGGTCTGCCTCCTTAGCTGGTAGGCCACCATTGACACTTGGCAGCTTGTGGATTTGAACAGGAACCCTGCAGACTCAAGTCTGGTCCCTTGACCACTAGACCACCACTGCCCCATTTATTTATGGGCATCCAAAATTTTTGTTTTGAGCTGTCAAAAAAGTTTGTGAGTCTCCCCCCCGTAAGGAGAAATGAAGGGATTGTTGCAATCAGTCTGGTGGATGACATGATCCCATCACTGCATTACTCATCATCATACTCTGCAGACTGATCCTGCCCTATCTCTTCAACCTGCCTGTCAGACAAATGTCAGGGCAGAATTACACTCTGACAACATGTCTGAGCAAACCAGTTGAGACAGAGAAGGGGAGATTTTAGAGCACACAAATAAAGTGAACAAAACTGTTTGTAAATAAAAAAAGAAGAAGCCAAGAGCAGCCCTGCTTTATTGGGAAATTCACAATGAAGCCGACGAGGGAATATCTCCTGATGCAACTGTCTGACTGTCTAGCCAGACCAAACGGATGAAGGAGGAAGGGAAAACGTCAATTTCTCAGGCATTTCTATGAGTGTGTGGAGGCAGACGCCGCATTTTCCCTCTCTGTCATCAATTAGAAGAGCCGACATAATTAAAAGCCGTGCCTGCAGATGGAGCAGAGGTGAGGCCGTCGGTGTGGAAGTGGGGGATAAGGAAGCCCACGGAGTTTGTAATTAGCAAAGTAACGCAGGACGCCTGGCAGCTGGTTAGGATTTTAACTGGTTTATTCTCTGACCACCACCCCCCTGTGGTATGTTGTTATCTCTGCCAAACCCAGGGGTTTTATTGGCTGCCGCTGACCCCCCGGCGGGGACTTCGAAGCGATATCCCAGGCCGTGACGGCGGGAGACCACTAAACTTTTCGTATTAATCACACAAAAGAATTCCTGGTCTGGCCTGGCTGAGGCATGTGGTCCCCACCGGGGTCCCAGGGAGCATGAGCGAAGATGAAAGCCTGCCTCTCCTTCCTGCCCTGAATGTGCTGCGCGCACGCCAACTCTGCTGCTGATGAGTGTCTGCTTTTGTTCTTGGACCACACATGCACTCACACACACACACACACACACACACACGTACGCATAAACACTACAAACCACACGAGAGTCAGTCAACTGCAGCCACTCAGACACTTCATCCTCTAAGTGCTGGGAAAACCTATCAAAACACTGAGAGCTTCAGGTTGGAGATGATGAAAAGTGTCTGGCTTTTCAACTCCACTCTGTCACGATGTTCTGCTGATGTCAATGGTGACTATAGTGAAGACAATGACCGGGGCTTAAAGTACACTGAGAAACCAAAGGTTGGACGACTGAATGATTGGAAAATAAAATATACCCTCCGACACAACTCCATGGGCAAATGGACTTAGGACATTTGGGAAATCAGGGAAACAACACAGACAGGAAGGTTTGGAGAAAAAGCCAGATTGAGATGGTTTGGACATGTTCAGAGGAGGGACAGTGGTATTTTTGGTAGAAGAATGATACTAGAGATGGAGCTACCAGTTAGGAGACAAAGAGGAGATTGATGGATGCAGTGAGGGAGGACATGGAGGTAGTTGGAGTCAGAGTAGAAGATACAGAGGACAGGGGGGAGATGGAAATTGTTGACTCGCTGTGGCAACCCCTGAAAAAAGGGACAAGCCGAAAACGAGAAGACTTCTTGAAGAAGAACGTTGGATGACGAGGGTAATGTCTTCAAGCAAGGATGTCAATATAACTATACATCCACCCATCATCATCTGTTAAATATAATGTAATTTTAAGGTAAGGGTTTCATTATCTTCTTCTTGTCCTTTGCGCCTTGTCCCTTTTTCAGGGGTTGCCACAGCCAGTAGGCAATCTCCATCTCAATCTGTCCTCTGTATCTTCTACTCTAACTCCAACTACCTCCATGTCCTCCCTCACTGCATCCATCAATCTCCTCTTTGTCTCCATATCTAGAATCATTCTTCTACCAAAAATACCACTGTCCCTCCTCTGAACATGTCCAAACCATCTTAATAAGGCTATGATTCGAAACATTAATAATCATTAATTAATAATCCCCTGTCATGTTCACTTATCAACAATTGACGGGTTTATTGGCAATTTCTCTATTGGCGACTCAACGGAACTGTTAGCACAATATTCCCAAATCTATCTGGATCCTATTGTTTTCAGAAGAATAAACATCTAAGTCATTCATTCATTTGCATCCACTTATGCGTAAGTGGGTCACAGGGTCCAGCGGTCTCCACAGCTGTCACCCAAATCACACTGCACAGCTTCATACCTTCCTGCAGGTGGTAAGAACCAATGTAACCACCTCTGGATTAAATGACCTGGAGGACAGAGAACTTGCATATCTTTGTTTCCATGTTAACAACAAACTGATGAGAGCAACTGAATCATCTAAGACACGGGTGTCAAATAATGATTACTGAGACAAAGTATTTTTGTACTACAGTATTTTTACTACAGTATAAAAGTTTTCTCTTTTCTTGTCCTACATCTAATTTTTCATCTAATGTAGAAATTTATTTTATGGGAACAAACAACAGTCTTGCATAAACATAAACAGAGACTGAGACTTCAGAAAAATCAGAAAAAAGACACACATCAGTGTTTGTTACTTATTATGTGTCTTTATCTTTAGACTTATTTTAGTCATTTTAATTCCTTTAATTCCTAACATAATTGCTTCAAAATTGAGCATCTAATACTACAATTTATTATACATTGGCCATACATAGACTACAGTACACATTTGATATGATCTTGCGGGCCAAACATAATTGCACCGCGTGCCACATTTGGACCTCACACCGGAGTTTGATCTAAAAGCACATGTTTACAGCCACTGGAAAAAATTCTTCAATTTATTAGTTAGTCCAATGTGAGACGGTGAAAAGGCCTTTGAGTCTTTATTGACGCAGTCTTCACATTGTTATGGCAGTAATTATAATTGGCCTGTGCCAGCAACTCCTCAATCCTCAGACCATGTCATCTTAATCTTCGCTAATCCTCTTTTGTGCTTGCAGAAATTAGTTTGTGAAGTGGGCTCAATCGAGGTCAATCCTTGCAGCATACGGAAAGAATCTGACAGGGTTTGTGAACGCGTGTGTGTGTGTGTGTGTGTGAGAGTGTGTGTGTGTGTGTGTGTGTATTGGACGTGACATATTTGTACTATGTAGCAAGATGGGACGAGGAAACAGGGGAATCTGAAAGAGCACAACCACCTATTATTGGCATTTTAATTTGAGGACTGTGGACAAGGACTTAACACAGAGGACAAATATTTGCTGGTATAGTTTTGGTGTGAATTTCTCTGAAGGCCAGTAATTGTACGTAACAGAGGAAAGAGAAGCAGGACAAAGTGACGGCCAAGAGAATCCTTCATACAAGTTTGTCTAATCAGACAAACAGTCTTTTAGTTTAAGTTCCTACCTGTAAAATATGTAAAATGTAAAACATAACTTTTGTTGAACTAGGCTTTTTATTCTGTTGTGTTCATCAGTAAAATGTAACCTATGAATTTGACTGGCCTTGAGGATAAGGTTTTAGGTTTTATTAGGTATTAGGGCTGGGTATTGATTAAAATTTTCTAAATCGATTCAATTCGATCCAATTCACAAGGGTTCGATTCGATTCAATTCACGATTCACTTCAGTTTTCACTTCAGTTTTTGTCATATCAATTATAGTTCAGTACTAACGTTATTTTCAAAGCTAAAATTGAAACTTAATCCATTTGCTAATAAAAATGTATTTTTGTTACATTTATTTCCATCACAAACTCGCATGTAACCATGTAAATACGTAATCACCTGTGGTGCATGAGCTCACGTAAAGTTGTTGGGAAAAGAAGGAAAAAAAAAGATTGTTTTTTTGTTTTATGAATCGATATCGTCCTATTAACAAAAAGATCGATTAAAATCGATTAATCGATTTTTTTAACCCAGCCCTATTAGGTATGATATGTACACAGACGTTATCTCTAATCGTATTTAGTTGAAATTTGCTCAGTACAGCTAGGGTCCCTATAGAGCAGGCCTGGGCAAATATTTTGACTGGCGGGCCACAGGTGGTACTAAAATTTGTGTCACGGTCCAGATCACGATCAAAAGGATTGCGTATTTGCATGAACTAGGATAAATGATGAGTAAGGTATTGAATAAAGACGAAATGCTTTTAGCCTCTTTGAGACCATCTATTGGGGAAATGCTGGCTTTGCAAGAAAAAGGTAAAAGGATACCGTAACAGCATAATTTGGACAAGTTTGGCGGGCTAGATTAAAACGCCAAACGGGCCGCATCCGGCCCTGGGGCCTCAGTTTGCCCATGTCTGCTATAGAGTTTAGTATTTTATGATACTCCAAGGTGGAAAGTCTCAGGCAGCAGAAGAAGACAAGTAAACTTTTGTTGTAGGAAGCCAGCAATTCAGCTATCTACAATTATGAACAAAATGTTTCTAAACCAGGACACGGAAGAAAACGATGGCTCTGTAGGACCATGTGGACGGATGTCCACTATAGCCATGCCTGAATACTATTCTCAGGATAAATTATGCTCCATAAACCAATGAAGAACATCAAGTTCAAGTTTCAAACCAGCATCCAGAAGTGAACAAGTCTATGATGAAACTTCATACTCAAACTTTTTTTTTTTGGTTCCTTTTTTTAGATAAAAAGTTCTGTTATAAATGACTATTGCCTGTGCTGTGCCATAAACACTGAGGGATATAACCAGTCTGCTGCAGTCTGATAACACACATGACTCACGAGGCTAAGAGCCAACAGCCAACAGGAGGCTCTCATGATATATTGAAGCTCAAAAACATTGACATCAACAACCTTTTATACCTTGATCTTCTGCTCTCTCCTATAACTGTGTTTTCTCCAGTGTCTGACATATTTCTCCTTTTCTAATATTTCACTGTCCTCCCAACTAGCTATTACATCACCGCTGATGGACTGGCTCCAGTGGAAATAAAAAAAAAAAAAACTCTCGATAAGACGGCAAATGCATGTATGTTATAATACATATAATAAAAATATAGTTAATATTTTAATATATAATATTTAAAATTATAGCATATTAGCACAGTATTTTCTCTGAAATGTTTCATCTGCTCTGATCACAGCACCGCCCTCACCCGCATCACTTCCAGTGGCCTCACCACCCACACAAAGGCTCACAGTATGGTGGAGTGTGATTTGGGTGGCAGTGGTGGAGACTTTTGCCCCTTTCGACTTTGTAACAAATAAAGGGATGAAGATGAATGAATGAGATTTTTCATCGTTTGATACGTACAGGAAAGGTTCTGTAGAGCAGTGCTTCCCAATCTTTTTCTGCTACGCCACCCCTAGCAAGAAGAAAACAATTAGCTAGTCCGCTTCCTTTACCACTAGGCTACCACTGCCCTTGTATCCTTGTTAACATAAAGAAACAAAAAAAGAGATATAGTTCAACTGTGCAATTACACTTTATTGTAATACGGCGTAAAAAAAAATGTTCCCCAGGGTCACTTGCGCGCCCCTCAGCATCTAACCCCCCCCCAGGGTTGCCCGCCCCACACTTTGAAAACCCCTGCCCCCTAGAGTATGTCAGGGATTTTTTTTTTTTTTTTATTAAAAATAAGATTTCTGTACGAACAAATCATATAAAGGCCTGTTAAGTGGGGCAGTGGTGGCCTAGTGGTTAAGGAACCTGAGGGCTTGAGGTTTGAACCCACCAACTGCCAAGTTACCACAGCCACAACTGCCACCTAAATAATATTCCTCTACACCAGACCTGGGCAATCTAAGGCCCGGGGGCCGGATGCGGCCCGTTTGGCGTTATAATCCAGCCCGCCAGACTTGTCTAAATGATACTTTTTATTTATATTATCGTTATACTTCTACCTTTTCCCTCCAAAGCCAGCATTTCCCCAATAGATGGTCTAAGGAGGCTTAAAGCATTTGCCTTAATTCAATACTTCACTCATTTTTTATCTTAGTTCGCGGAAATACTCAAACTCTCTGATCCTGATCTGGCGCGTGAATCAGATTTTAGTACCAGCTGTGGTCTGAAAGTCAAAATAGTTGCCCAGGTCCAGCTCTACACAGTACCTTCCTGTATCTAATACAGATACATCATTGTGTGCAGTGGTGTAACTGACACAATGACTAGGGGTTTGCGAAAAAAAAAAAAAAAAAGTGTTACGTCTCAGTCATGTCGAACAGCAAAACAAACACAAGCCTTTATTTTCACAGAAACAACAAACCGAACAAGGAAAAACACCAGCCAGTCAAATAAGCCAGTGGATGAAATAGACATTGATCGAATCTAAAAACTGACTTCAAATGAAAAAAAAAACCAAACACAGAGTATTATCCCAGGGTTTTATAAAAGTGAGGAGAAGGAAAGGAGTTGCTCCAGAAAAGAGTGCTGACCCTTTCTAAAGATTCTTCAGTGTTAAAATGTTATCCAGTTAATCATGAAGTGGTTAAGGAACCTGAGGGCTTGAGGTTTGAACCCACCAACTGCCAAGTTACCACAGCCACAACTGCCACCTAAATAATATTCCTCTACACCAGACCTGGGCAATATAAGGCCCGGGGGCCGGATGCGGCCCGTTTGGCGTTATAATCCAGCCCGCCAGACTTGTCTAAATGATACTTTTTATTTATATTATCGTTATACTTCTACCTTTTCCCTCCAAAGCCAGCATTTCCCCAATAGATGGTCTAAGGAGGCTTAAAGCATTTGCCTTAATTCAATACTTCACTCATTTTTTATCTTAGTTCGCGGAAATACTCAATCTCTCTGATCCTGATCTGGCGTGTGGCTGATTTTAGTACCAGCTGTGGTCTGCAAGTCAACTTAGTTGCCCAGGTCCAGCTCTACACAGTACCTTCCTGTATCTAATACAGATACATCATTGTGTGCAGTGGTGTAACTGACACAATGACTAGGGGTTTGCGAAAAAAAAAAAAAAAAAGTGTTACGTCTCAGTCATGTCGAACAGCAAAACAAACACAAGCCTTTATTTTCACAGAAACAACAAACCGAACAAGGAAAAACACCAGCCAGTCAAATAAGCCAGTGGATGAAATAGACATTGATCGAATCTAAAAACTGACTTCAAATGAAAAAAAAAAACAAACACAGAGTATTATCCCAGGGTTTTATAAAAGTGAGGAGAAGGAAAGGAGTTGCTCCAGAAAAAAGTGCTGACCCTTTCTAAAGACTCTTCAGTTTTAAAATGTTATCCAGTTAATCATGACTGTAAAAACAAACAACTAATCACAATTAATTGAAATAAAACTTAAAAAAAAAAAAAAATGACTAAAAATGGCTGGAATAGAAAAAAAAACGAAAAGAAGATTGATGGTACAGTATGTCTTCCAGGTGGTCTTTACTTTGGCCCAGAGTCAATGTCTCGGTCAATGGAGTGAAACTCCAGGGTTCACCTCCTGGACAAAATCAAATCCCCGTCACGGTGGTTGACGTCTCCTGGGCTCCCCACATGCAGGAAGGTACTGTGTAGAGCTGGACCTGGGCAACTGTTTTGACTTGCAGACCACAGCTGGTACTAAAATCAGTCACGGGCCAGATCAGGATCAAAAAGATTGAGTATTGAGTAAAGTATTGAATAAAGGCAAAATGCTTTAAGCCTCTATACACTATCTATTAGGGAAATGCTGGCTTTGGAGGGAAAAGGTAGAGGAATAACGATAATATAAATGACAAGTCTGGCGGGCCGGATTATAACGCCAAATGGGCCGCATCTGGCCCCCGGGCCTTAGTTTGCCCAGGTCTGGTGTAGAGGAATGTGACTTAGGTGGCAGTTGGATCAGGTAACAGAATGGATTGATGGATGCAATAAAAAAAATTAAGTTGTGAATTTAGTGTGAGAAAAAAAAAAAAAAAGGTGTTAAGCAGTAGCTTTCATCAGATATGGCGTCAAAAAAAAGATTCTTCCTTTTCTGGTTGAGTTTTCTACTCTGTGCTGAATCGATTCTCCTTCAGACGTTCCTCTGGACTGAACCATAGCACACAATTCACAATTCAAATAGATATTAAGGAGTTATTGATTCAGTCTGCTGCATCTTCTCATTATTCAAGACGACGAGGAAGATCAAATTCCCTGTGTGTAACACTGGCCCGGAATTAGTGAAGTACACACACCGTCAACAACACTCCCACCTCTGATCGAGGCCTTAAATGCAGCCTAACGTGACCTCCTCCCTCTGCCCAGGAGAACGTTAAACTCATGAACATTAAATCAAAGTTATCTTTTCAGATACGCTGCTAACATCTGAAGAATTCCCCCGTATCACACCTCACCCTGAAGTTCTCATCCATCACCGAAAAAAAAAAAAAAAAATCGCACCCTTTAATCTTCGTTTCTAAAAAAACAGCAACTCATATCCAATGATGTAAGGCTGGGAGGCACCAGTAAAAAAAACTCCTCAGAGGTTGGAGACAACACTTCCAAAACATCTCACCAACTGTTTTTAGTTTGTTGTATATTTTATTACGTTTCACACTCTTCAGTATTTTTTTATTGTATTTTTTTCTTTGATCTGTCTTCTGAAGCACAGTAAAGACGAGACCTGAGACAAAGTCCGCCTGAAGATCCTCTTGTTTTCTTTCCAGCAGAAGCTGAGACTGACCCGGTGTTCAACTTTCAACTTTCCTTGACTCGGGTGGAGAGCAGCAGCAGCAGCAGCAGCAGCAGCAGCAGCAGACCGTCACATGCTAACCCATTTCTTCTCATTCACAACTAATTGACTGGAACTGTTTTTCCTCCCAAAAAGTTGCAAACCACTGTCTCCCCCAGGACACCACCTTTTAACTTCACCTCACACATCTGGGACTCACCAGCAAGGGGTCAAATGGCACTTACACACCCACCCATCCATTATCTATGTCCCTTTTTCCTCTGAAGACCGTGATAGGAGCCGGAGCCGATCTCAGTGGACACTGGGTGAGAGGCAGGGAGTCGCACAGAGACAAACATCCGTTCGCACCTATGAGTTATTTGGAGTCTCCAATTACGCTCACCCCATTTGGCCTGTCCTCGGCTTGTGGCAGGAAGCTGGGGGAGGACAGGGTCCTCCCTGGTGTTGTCTTGAGGAAAGACTGGGTTTTAGACAAAACAACACAGTTGGACTGTGGACATTTGGAGTTTTGTCCTCATACAGCAGTCTAAAAACTCTTTTTTAGTAAAGGAAACATTTTCTGAAGTAAATCATTAAGTAAATTAGAAGTTCCAATATTGATTTTTTGCTAATATCTAATATTCCGATATTGTCCCAAAACTTAATATCCGATTCCAATATCATCAGATATTGATCAGTGTTGCCATTTCCGCCTAAAGCTACAACACAATTTAGAATACCACCAATAATTCCAACATATTCTTTAAAACCCAGCTATGGTAAGATCAGGTTTTCATTTCTGTAGAAAAAAACAACAACCATTCTTACAGAAATCACTTAATTATGATATTATTGGGCCAATAATGTCATTTAGTAAATCATATATTTTAGCCGATAAAGTTGTCCTTCCGATAAAATCATTTGGACAATATTATTAATTGTTAGATAATCTAATTTTGTTTATAATATTATCGGGACAATAGTATTCTTTGGATGGTAATACCATTTGTCCTATAGTATTGTTTGCTGATATTATTGTTCGGTTGATAATATTATTTTGCCAATAATATCATTTGGACAACAATATAGTATCGTTTGGCCAGTAATATGTTTTATTATGGTTGGTCAATATAAATTGCTTGGTAATATAAACACGTTGGCTAGTAATATTGTATGGACAAAAATAATGTTTGGCCGATTTTATATTTTGGACAGTAATACCTTTCGGCCTAGTAGTAATTGTTTGCCGATAATATCGTCTTGTTGATAATATCATTTAATCAATGATATCATTTGGCCGATAATATTATTTAGTTGATAATATTGTTTTGACGATAATATCGTTTGGACACCATTGTCATTTTGCTGATAATATCATTTAGCTGATAGTATTGTTTGGCCGATTATATTGTTTGGTTGTTAATATCATTTGGCCGATAATATTTTCTTGCCTATATTGGTCTGGACAATAATATAATTAGGTGTAAAATATCGCTTTGGTGATGATATCGATTGGTCGTTATATCTGTTGGTCTTTTAACTTCAACAACTACACAAGTATAAAAAATGAGTATAAAAAGGCCAAAGTACTTGGCGTCTCAAATGTCCCTGGGGGATTTAACCATATTGCAGTCTTCATCGGTGCATGGGGTTTCCATGACTACCCAAGTTCCTTTGCGATGAACGCACAGAAATGTGGTTGAACTGAATGAGATGAGATTCTCTTTAAGAATCGTACAAAAGGGGTTAAAGGTGTTTTGTATTTTTTTTTTTTATTCTCTTTTCTTATAAAAGCTGATCACACTGACTGACTCATCACATCACCAAGGATCCACTTCAACGTGACTCATTTTGCCCTGTTTTCTCTTTCAAGATGGAAGTCCATTAGCAACGAAGGAGCTTAATCACTGGAGGTCAACATTCACTCTAATATTTCTCTTTTTTTCCCTGAAGCGGGTTCATGTGTTGACTCTCCATGACCACTGAGCTTTAATCCGTGTCACTGAATGTCCCAGGGCCTTAAATTCTGCATTTTTCCCCCCACCATCAATGTGTCAGACCTGTTTGATTTGGTACGACTGACTTGGAAGTGTTTTCCCAGAATTCCCTTGGGGCTCTGGGTGGCCCGCTGTAAAACATTGGAATTTTTATTGATCTAGAAATCACTAGGTATTTGCTTCAAAGACCTGACAAACAGGACATTAAAGTGTCATTACGTTCCTACGTGACAATAATTTGACTCAAACCAGAGTCGCTCTAAATGATGAACGAAACAACAGAGAATTATATCCACGAACAGACACTTTACTACATCATATTACACTGAGTTAAACTGTCATTACATCAAACCCCTGTCGTTGTTGTTTTTGTGTTGGGAGTCTATTTGTAATTTTTATGAAGGATAAACGGGGGAGAGCGCGTGACTCACGAGGCGTTACTTCTATCAATTAAAATGTGCAGTGACTTATAAAATCATAATGACAGGTTGAAGGGACAACAGTTGACTGTTGCTTCACATCAGTCATGCGTTGTTGACTTTGTCTTCTCTGACAACGCATCATTACATCCTTCGATCATTGACATTACCAACATCAAAGGGTTTTTCTAACTCATGTTTATGGCTAATTCACAAACTAATTGTCATTAATTATCGTTATTAAATCAGAAAACCTACTTTTCCTAAAGCAGAGAACCTGATTGTCTTCCTCTCCCTTCGGCCTTGTCCCTTTATTCAGAGGTTGCCCCAGTGAATCAGTATTTTCCATCTCCCCCTGTCCTCTGTATCTTCCTCTCTGACTCCAACTACCTCCATGTCCTCCCTCACTGCATCCACCAATCTTCTCTTTGTCTCCTACCTGGTAGCTCCATCTCTAGGATCATTCTTCTACCAATGTATCCACTGTCCCTCCTCTGAACATGTCCAAACCATC